>OX352194.1:2070367-2670367 GCA_947086425.1 Xanthorhoe spadicearia | reverse complement strand
AAAAATGTTTTACTCTGTATAGAGAAGTAGAGGTACGCTGAGATTGGTCCTTTTTAGCTACACACAACACTACGGCTAGTAGTCCCAGGAAGGGCTAGGTTAGTGGGTACATTTCTACCTATTGTCCTTGTGTTTCTGATTATTTCTTTTTTTGTACTTAACTACTTACTTGCTTTGTCCGTCTAGTCCTTTTTATGTATTTCTTCCTAATTGTGTGTGTCTAAATAAATTATTTTCTTTCTTTCTTTCTTTCTTTACTCAAAATTGTTTAAGTGGTTTTAGGTGCAAATAAATGCATTTACATGCAAAAAGAAGAATAAATGTGACACGAACAGAACACACAATAAAAAGCTTTATGAAGACGGTTTGAGCTTTCAATCCTGTCGTGTATCAATAGATTTTGGAAAAGATGTATAATATATAACGCGTTAACATGAGCTTTCAAGAGTGAAGGAAAACATCGTAATGAAACCCATTGCTTATTCAGTCCCACACCTCTGTGGCTCAGAGGATGAATCCGCCTGTGACGAAGGAGGTTTTAAAATCGATTCCGGCAGTCAAATATTATGATCTATGATTATTTGTCTTGAATATATATCGTATAGGTTATATCAAAAAATAAAATGCATGTATTAAAAAAAAATGGCTTATCAGGACGTAAACCATCATCACACAACAAAGCAATATTCATACTTTGCCTAATAAAACCATATTCACGCAGCTTAATCAACATACGCGAGCCGGAGGACATATTTTGTGTGAATATTTTGTATACATTTGATTGTTGCATAAAGCTTCGTGATTTTAATAGTAATAGTTGCCGCTCAAATCACACCGGGCAGCGAAGCAGATGACAGCAGACACAGATTGTGCATTACTTAGCGACTATCAATCAAGTAATATAAAATGCAAGTACATATACAATACACATACAGTCGTCCTAAAGTCTCATCAGTTCGTCATCATGAGTAAATATCGGACTAAAAGGCTGTATTGATTAGCATCATCGGACTAATTAGACTGAATAATTATCTGTCCGACCATCGCACTAATTAATGGGACTACTGATACTAGACAATTCGAATGATCATCTGAAAACCTGAATCTAAAGAAATCTTTCCTTTTTCGTTTAAGCAAAATCTAATTTTGCTCCCCAATAAGTACTTGTTCAAAAATGGTCTTCATCAATTCTACATACACGTACACTTGAATTGTACTAAAATAAAGTAAGTAATTTTAATGATTTCACTTAAGCTGTTATTTTGTTTTGAACTTTAACATGAACGAAATAAGAGCTTTCAGTATCAACAATATTTTAGTCACTGTTACAACAGAATCAGTGTCAAACTGCCAATCAATGTACCACTTAAATGTGAACGACACAGTTGCAGGAATACTCAGACATTTATAAAATATTTAAGGTCGTATTAACTTGTAAGGACGTTCTTTTTTGACAGATTTGTATAGACAAATGTCAAATTATGTCGTAGATAAGCACCACTTACTTTAATTGGCGTTTCTGTATTCGGGGAAGTGTAATTGCTTGTACATCAATCATTGCATACAGTAATTATGCAGGCCGAAGTTTCCAAATGGTATTAATTAATTTTCGATACGTTTTGTTCAGTTAATTTGTCACTTCATCGAGTGCATTAATGAATGGCCGCGTCTCGGTAAATGTTATTGCC
Organism: Xanthorhoe spadicearia; assembly: GCA_947086425.1. Lineage (NCBI taxonomy): Eukaryota > Metazoa > Arthropoda > Insecta > Lepidoptera > Geometridae > Xanthorhoe > Xanthorhoe spadicearia. The sequence goes on along the minus strand of OX352194.1, from coordinate 2,668,679 downwards.
GGGAAATTTCCCTATCTAAATTTAATATAAAAAATATTTTTCACCCTCTTCTTTCTTTCATAGAAAATGTATGAGGAGTTTGTTTGTAAAACTTAACGTTAAAAAAAGTTTTGATCCTTGAAGATTTTCCTAGTAAGAGTCTATCAACTTCTCTTTTTTTGAAGGTTTTTTACAAAATTGAAAAATTGCTTATTCTTCAAAGTGAAAGAAAAATTCACGGGTTGTGGAGACCTTTACCCAATAGTGGGACGATATAGATTAAATAAAGAAATTATGTACACAGTATCCAGAAAGGTAAAGATAATTTGCAATTTGTAAGTCCAGTTGCCTTATAAAACGAGGGATAAAGACACAATAATACGATCTTATGCATATACGACAAAAAAACCTATATTAGCTAAAACTGATATTACATTTTTTCGCTAACTCTTTTCGTTGCAATATAAGTAACAAGAAAAACATTCTTTAAACCTATATTAAATTTTCTTCAAATCAATCCAATCTTTATGAAGACCACATTTACACAAATGCAAGACCCAGTTTTACTAGTTTCAAGTTAAGCAAGTTAATGATAGTGTTAAAATATTTATGCAACCCTCTAATAGTCTGCTCTTAAAAAAACCATGTTTAATCGAAATTCAGCTTGGTTCGATTACGCCCTCCGTGTTTGTTGCAGAGCTTTTTACATTACATTACTTAATTGGAAAACTCGAGTAGCTAATTACAGAGTCTGATTGGAAATAGACTAGATTTCTTCAATTTTACTGAACATATTTTTCTGCATCAATTCCCACTGTTAGTAGAAAATGATATGATAATCTACGACTTTTAAGTATTCCCAAAGCGTATGTATTGACTGCAGATAAGTTATTTCAGATCTTTTTATACAATTTTGATACTTCGAAAATGTGTAAATCAATTATCATAAAGTATTGGTACTAATTAACTTTGTTTGTTTTCTTTCTCAAACAATAAAAAGCTGAAATTACAAAGCACCCTTCTTGATAGCGATAGTTAGAGTAATTTAAGACTATCATCGCCTTCCCCGAATACTTATCTTTAACATTATTTGACGTTTGCCAATACAGATTTGACAAGTAAAAGCGTCTTAAATAAAAAAATTACTAGCTTTTCAGTATTAGGCCATTTAACTGCTAGGCTAGTCTCAATAAAAAACCTAAAAAACTAGCTACCAGCCCCCAATTTGCACGGGTGTTTTATCTACTGTATGTAATGCGTGTATAAATAAAAACCTTCCTCTTAAATCACTCTGTCTATAACAAAGGAATGTCTAACGAACTACTACTTTAGTGTATTGATCTTATTGTTTTCAGTCCCATTCCTGCAAACAAGAAAACGCTTATGATCTTACTAGTTTTATCAAAAGTGACTAAAACAAACAAAATTACAAGTAAATAACGATTCTAATTATTATATTTTTTAGTCGCCCAAATAAAATTACTTTTTTAGTTCTAGCGACATTGCAGTACCGTCAGTTAGTCTAAAATAGGCTCACATTACAAACTGTGATTTAGGTGATGTACCAATCGAGCCATTAATCAGACGCACTTATAGCGGAGTTCAATAATTGAACGACATAGAAAGGGTACCAGCTAGATGCGATTATTATATCCAGCCATAATTAATGATTCGAACTAGAATGTACCAGATAAAGGAGCAACACGAAGTTTCAGCTATTAAGCGGTGTCCTTGCCATCGCGAGTCGGGGCGTGCGGCTTGTATTGATTTTTTTGAAAGTCACGCGTCCCCAACTTTGTCCAAGTAATGCTATTTGAATAATGACGTCTAACCTCAGTAGCAATACCTTTTTCGTAGTACATGCATTTATTCAGTCGGAAAGCGGCTTAATTGAGTAGAATTTCCGGACAGCTTCGAATTTTATTGTTGTACCGTCTCAGGTTGTATATTTATCAGATTTTATTTGCGCATTCAGATATACTTATTATCAAATAGATTCACGAATAGTTAAATAAGTTCTAAACTGCGAAATAATTAGTGTCCATACTAAATAATTTTAATGTTAAATAGTTTCGTTATAAGAATAATAAATCTCCATCATTTCGTCTTTAAACTTTTTATATTGAAGCTGTGGAATGTATCAAATATGTATTTGGTCATGATGGCTAAATACACATTTGATACATTGCCACCATGATTCGTTCATGTTTCCCACATTTTGCAGAAGTTACGTGACATGTTCTAAGCCCGTGAAATGACTAAAATATCTGATAGAATGTATTAGATCTTATGCTCACGCACTTTGGGAATACGGTAGTGATAATATTCCATTTAATGCCGCTCAATGCCGTTCCTACGGTGATATCGGGATATAAAGTAGCCTATGTGTTATTCTGGTGTAGCTATATTATTGTAAAGTTTCATTAAAATCTTTTCCGTTTTTGCGTGAAAGAGTAACAATCATCCGTACATCCATACATCCAAAAAAACTTTCGCGTTTGTAATATTATTAGTATGATAGGATGGTTAGTTAGTGAGGTCAGTCAAAATCTTACATGACGAGATACCCAAATTCTCGGACTAGTGATTTCCAGTTTCCTATGCACTACAATAAGGGTATCCAATAAAAAAACTTGCTGAAACTAGATAAAAAATGTGACGTCACTCTATAAAAGCCCTCTGTGCATGTACTTTATAATGTCATATTTGAAATGATTTTGTGTATAGAAATTACAAGATGCTAATTTAAAACAATTCGATTTAGTTAAATTCGTTTTAACCCATTCAATTGGAGTAGGTCGCGCGTTACACAGAATAGGTTAATATAAAAGTACTCACGTTTTTTTCATTTGTTCCATTTGAGAGGTGTCGTTCATTTTAATTATTTTAATTAAACATAAGCGCTACTAAGTTAATTATCCCAGACAGCTCAAACTGGGAGCCCATCTGGAGATCCTCGTGAAATAGGCACAAGGATTTATTTTAACTTCACGAAATCAATATGGCTCGTAACATCTGTATTCAAGGCAGCGAAGGAATTAGCATTTCCTTTAAATGCGTGCTAAAACACAATATTGTTGAACAACTTTATTTCTATGCTTTTATTCATAACGATTTTTTAACTTAATAGAGGTTTCAAGTATGTTTTTGTCTTATTATTCGTGTGGCAACGAAAAAAGACAGATTTAATATCGGTTTCAGGTAAGTTTACTGGTCCAATATGCATAAGGAAAATGTAAATTTTAATTATTTTGTATAATAAGGGCAAGATACAGCCGTATTAATACAGAACAAAAGCTTTTGTTTTATTCATCAATTTGTAACTTGAACTTCATAGCATAAACAGAATTTACCTTGTTTTAATGAAAAATTAATAGGCAACATAAAACCTTGTTGTAGAGATATTTTAACTATTGAAACGTAATGGTACAAACCGCGAAATCGTAAGACATTCATCAAACAATATTTATTCTGTTCAAGGTTCCAAAAAATATGGTAATACTTTTTTATTCTTATAAAATTGTTACCTACTTTAAAAAAAAGTCAACTAACCTATTATGTCCTACTCCTGTTTGCGAAAAACATCAAAGTTTGCGGGTTCGATTCCCACGACATCATTTCCCTTGTGTCGGATAAATCGACAAATCCTATGCAAACAACACATCCCGCGCTTAAGTGAAAAGTTAAACATAAATTGATAAATGTTTCTGCATTTGAACTCCATTACAAAAAGATTTATGTTAATTAATAGTTCAAACTTATTTCTTACAAATCTATCAAATAAATTGACACTTATTGAAAGTACAAATATATAATGTTGATGGATCGCTAGAATGAAAATGTTACAAAAGTAGAAATAAACGAATATAATATTATTCGCACAGAGCTATAAGAATAGAACTAAATAAAGCAGTTTTTGAGTTCGCCCGCGACCACGATTGTTACAACACTGCCGAAACGTCGGGAAATAATATAAAAAGGTATAATGACGCAATGAAATCCTGTTAATTTGTTTCCATTAAAGAACTGTAACTATAAATGGTACCGTTTTACTAAGCTCTTTGACAAACTGAATCATTTTTAATGGGAAAACAGTTCTAGAACGTTCTGAGGCAACGTTGGGAAAGATTGGAAAATTAAAATTATATTTTATCCTGCCACTATAGTTTTCTCATCGTGGCAGGTCTGCCTCGTTAAGTGAAACGAAGTATTTTCTTTGATACACAATTCATTTAAGAAGAAACGTCGCCGTCAAGAAATAAATATGAGTTAGAAGTGTTTTTGTATCAAGTGTCCGGGATAACTAACGAGCTTGAGCTTTCGAAGTTTCGACCCACGTCAGAAAAAACTGGAATTATTTTGGAGGAAGCTTGATCGTAGGGTATTGAAGCGATAATAGCCCTGTCTGGCAAACTCAATGCTCGGTAAGTGACAGACACGCCCGCACAATTATAGTACTGTGAATTTACTGCCGAGCCTATAATGTTGTTTCGTTTCCATACAAACACATTTTAACACATAACATTTAATCTCTGGGCTTTTACCGGCAGTAACGAAACGCCAACTTTTTGTGTGATAAGTACCTGGCTGCGCCACAGCTGCGATTTGAATGAAAGTTATTGCAAATAACACAATTTGTATCGCACAACTTATTGTTTGTTATGCGTTGTGCGAATACGCCAAAGCTCTGAACAAATGACAGCTGGCTAACTGCTACGGTATTTCCGGATCGTGCGGTGGGTGACCATATTGCTACTAATGACGCTATGGCCTCTCCAAAGAAATACGTGGTGTGAATCTCATCGCTATCCGAATCTCTGCTACAGTTCCACATTCGCAGATGATTGCGCCTAGCTCTACTCATGGTTTGCCGGTGGTCCGCGACTTCGCGCAAGATTGGCATAAAATCTTTTTCCGGCGTAGAGGCCTTCTGTCCTCGCCAAAGACCGCTAAAAATATAAAGGTCCCAAAGATCACTTAACAATTTAAAAAGCACGATTGACGCTCTTGTGTGTGTGTGGCTTTGATTATTTTACTACATTTTAGTACGTTTTTAAGTGATCCTTGAGGTCCTACAAAAATAAACACATTTTTCTTTCTTTCTTCCGTTCTTATTGATACTATCGAATAAAGTGATATGCTGCCTTCACTCTCAGTATCCTTGGACATTCCAAGCAGCGTCATCTAGTCTCATGCTTAGCAATTTAATGCTTGCGTTATGTGCACTAAATCCTAAGTGCGGTTTAGAAACACCCTCAAATCCACACAATGGTTTTAACTATAACTTTAAAGAGAACTAACGTTATACTACCTACATTTCAATACCTATATAGGTCCTTGTTGTAGTACTATCTGCCTGCAGCAGAGTTGTTCCCCGCAAGCCGTTTTACCACAATAACTTACCCACAATAGCCTTTTCCCACATTAACGAGTTGATGCTGTTTGTATAAGCTTTGAACTAAAAAGAGTGTGTGTAATGAATGAGCTAGTAATTATTAAGACAAGCATTAAATAATCTGTGCGTTGAATTAATTGCAAGAAAATTACAAAAGACTATGGCAATACGAAATTCGGGGACATCATCTGTGTCTTTTGAATGTGTCCTAATAAATTAATTTCTAATGTATTAACTTCTTTTGTTCTCCTGTTGTAATGTTCTAAATTCTATTCTATTCTAAATTCGCCGAGTCATCTAGAAAATAATATAACTTCATTATTAACCAATTCACCCATACATTGTTTCACGCTTCTATTACCACGGAGGAAACTCCAAAGTTGTCTTTTATTTTATAAAGGGTAAGCTTTATGCAAATTACAGCATGTATCAGTTCCGTTATTCAAACTTCGTCTACGGAAGCAAAATGATTTTCTGCGGGAGGTTACTATCGACGTCGCTTGACTATTTAGTTAGATTGTTAAGGGATCGCTTTAGATAGATAGATAGATAGCTTAAAAAAGCTAGGCCCACACCCACACCACCAGGTTCTTGCCTAATTCTTTCCCTGGCGGTCGATTCTCGACGACTTTCAAAACATGACTCGGTAAGAGATTGCAAGTTATCTAGCTTTTGTTTTCTGAAATCCATTGCATTATTCAAAATAACCACGCCGTGTCGTGGCACGTCAAGACATGGTTATTTGAAGAATAGGGTGGCAGGTGTCAGCACTGTAAGCAGTGACCACACAGACCTACACTTGCTACGACTACACTCATAGCAATATCTACAAACCGGCCAAGCTTTCAAATTAGATAAACGGTTCCCTAGTTATGCGTGAACATGCAATCATACTCGATTATTGCAAATACCTACGATTTAGTAAGTTAAACCCTAAGCTAACGAAAAAAATTATCGAAAAATTGTTCTTGGTGGGAAATACAATTGATTAATTATTTGACGAATGCAAGAGGCATTTATACACTATAACGTTTATCCATCTATAAAGATCTGAAAAAAACATTTACCGTTCCCTGGGGTACCATTGTGATTATTATATACTTCTATACTATAGGTAGTGTTGCGTGATGGTTTTTTTCTCTAACCAGAACCAATGTGAAGGGAAGTCGGTCGTGAAGATATGCACTATTTACACTATTGTTATACGTTATAACAATAAAATGCGAGTTCGAGTGCGTTATCATTCATAACAGACACTATTTTTGAACCTAGATTTTTTAATTTATAAATACAAATGATATTTCGATGGTGATAAAAATGATAATTATAATGCCGGTCGAAAAAAGACTATAAAAGACGTCGGTCAACTATTTTCAGTAAAATGAAACTCCATAAAATAGAAATCTATCTTATAATTAGGTAACCGAAATATTGTACAGCTTCTAAGCAGAAAAATCTAACGCCGTGATGAAGCCTCAAATACCAAGACTGAAATTCATCTTGCAGAGTGCACCAACTGCGACGTTGATTCATTTTGACGGCAACGGAAATTTATACCGTTCTACGATATTGCTATAGAGTAGCGTTTCCGCCTCGCTAAGCTTAGCTAGCATGCACCTGAGTAAACACTGCCCCTGCGTTCCTAATCTAGCACGTAATCTAAGTCTATGTCATGTTTTTATAGCGAAATTTAAAAATTGTTTTAGTCGTATAATGCGCCACCTTGTGCTTTCATATTTGAATCCATCTATAAAACACCTCTGTGTGAAACAACTTTCCCGACCTAGCTTAATTAATGATTTTTATTTAATTTGATTTGTATAGAAGTGAATAAAATAAAATGAAATGAAATACTTTAACTTTGACTTCAAAGCGAATAGAAGCAACTTATAAAAATCTTAGAAAAAAATACCATCCGGAAAATAAATGCATACATCCTCAACCACTGACCTGCTTGTATGAAAGGAAGGCGAGCAATGGCGAGCTGGCGAGCAATGTGCTATTTTTTCACGTTGCACGGCATACCTGGATCGACGCAATATCGCCTTTTGTGAGCGGAAAATAAAAATAAAAATGCTTTGCGGCTGGGTTTATGGCATTCTGCTCCTCTATTTGCAGCTTTCTATTAATGCCACACAAAGCTATGTGACACGAAGTTTCTTGTGGTAGGTGTTAGTCAGTGCGATGATTTTAGGTTCAAGGTTGAGGCAGACAACAACCAAGTACCGAATAATATGTGGTTGAATTGTGTGTTCACATTATATCCATGTCCTAAGAAAAACATTTGCTCATTCGGTCACTATACAACTCACAATAGAAGTGAAGAATACGCAAAAGTCTTCAAAAGATAAGAAAATATGTTTGATAGGACCTCAACCAAAACTAATAGCGATAATCATTTTTTTTCATAGTAGATACACAAAAAATAGTCACGATCACAGAACAGAAAAAACAAGGTTACGTTGTGTCATTTTCCTTTTCTTCTTTGGTACCAGGAAGTTCAGCCAAAGCATTGGAAAATAGTTTATTTTATAGAGGAGCTGAGGTCGGATTGCCCTGAATTCCTAGCCACGACCTGTTTAAACTTATTGCGTTCCTCGTCGTTTATTACAGAACGGTGTGGTGGGCTCGGAATTAAAAAGCATTGAAAGCCCTAAGTATTTTTAAAAATTCGCTTCAAAGGTCTTCCTAGAAAGGTGCTTTTATACGAATCATTTCATATTTGTGTATTATTTAGTTTCAATTTGTTTTAAATTCGAATGAAAAATAAACTGAATTGAAAAATGCCTCTGCTTCAAACTAAATAAAAATAAAATAATGATCTGATTCCAGCGCATTTGAAACCCAAACTTGAAAAAATTGGTTATATGAGAATACTTTGCGGCCACTTTGCGGCTGATGATAGCACTTGTCACCTTGCCTTCGTTGCTGCTGCTGATTATATGGACGCTTTAGATAAATCATATGTTCGTTCGTTCGTATGAGCAAGTAGCCAACTCTGGTGACGTAGTTTTTAGCCCGCCTCAAGGCCTTCGTCATGGCTTATCGACAAAGCCGGAACCGAAAATTTAACGGGCCCTCCGAAACACGGAATCGCTCCTTGCACTTGGGTGACCCCATCCAAGTTGTGACCGCTCGGATGGATCATTTAACAGGATGCAATTTAGTATACGAGTATATATAATGTAGGTAGTTATTAGCCATTACTTAATCAAAATGAATGGAAAAATGCGATCTGAATATCGATTAGAATGTCCGTACCTTGTCCGAATAGGTATACTTGTTTGGAAACTAACGCGAGCCGCCGGTCACAAGTAGAACTATCCCCACATTATTCGACAGTTCACTAATCATGTATATTCATCACCGTTCGCTGTCCTAATGATTAATGATACTAACTTTGGCCGAAACAATGTCGTTTCCGTAAGTAGTTGTTAACGTAACGTGTGGCTCAACTCACACCGACATGGAAGCGAAGCGGCACGCAGTTTTATTGTCATATCATTTTAAACTTTACCTTCATCACCATAATACATAGCTTGAGAAACTTTAAACGCAAGCGACCACAAGCGACAGTAAGCAAAAGTCAAAGTCAAAAGTCAAAATATATTTATTCAATAAAGTCATAGACCACTTATACTTCATTTATTGAAACGAGCAAATAGGAACAGAAATAAACACACGTGATTGGTCGTCGAAAATAATTATCTTTCTCGTTATTGGCTAGATTGTCAAATCAATTGTCAATTGTCAAATCTAGCCAATCCAATTATTTTCGACGACCAATCACGTGTGTTTATTTCTCTTCCTATTTGCTCGTTTCAATAAATGAAGTATCTATAGACATGTCACGTTCTTAAAACTAGGGGATTCTATTGCCTGTTCAAACGCGGCGCCAAAAGCACTTTTCAAAGCGCTTGAAAACTGCATTATAGTTATATTCAAGTTTAAAATGACACTGAAGATTTGCTTCGCATCCATCTCTGTGTGAATTGACGCTTATGCGCAGGGTATGACGGGTACATGTAATGATTTAGATACTATTTCAGGGATGCACTTAACTGATGATGTATGTTTTTGTAATATTTTAAAAAACAAACTAGAAACTGACTTCAGGGCTTTCCTGCAGCCATATTATGTTGTCTTCTTTCAGATTTAAATAAATTCACTTGTATATGTGTTAGATTGCTAGGAAAACATCGCCTCAAAACTTCTTCATCAGAATTGACCACTTACAATACCAACTTACTTACCTAATTTAATAGTACTCGTATTGTGAATAATATAATTTACATATCAGAGGTTATTTAAAATTATAAATTACGGTTGCTGTTTTTGACGGCTGTAGTTGCCACCCTCCATTTACCAATCAATGGGTAAACAAAGCTATAGACTTTATTCATTTAAAGTGAGCACAATGCTAACATGCATAGCTTGAATGAAACGGTAGGAAGCAAATAAAATAATAATTCAAATGATAAATGGGTAATTATAATACTCCGTCATATTCTTAAAATAGAAAATACTTTCATACAAGTGAGCAGATTTTCTTCAACCAAAGCTAAGAAAACTCTTAAATGATGACACCTTTCAAACAAAATAATATATAAAATCGATAAACCGATAACCGATAATTACTCTCCACTCCATCAAAAATAAGTCGAACTAATCCCGCCATCTCTTCGTTGGTCTACATGCCGCGTCGGCATCGCCTTCACGAAATTGTCACAAATATTGGTAGAATGTAGTAACCCTTAACGGATGGCACAGGTCTAAATTACTCTGTACACGTAGGGTTGAATAAGCTGTCTGGAGGCGCGGTGAGTTTAATGATCCATGTGATATGCAGCAATTAACCTAAATGCCTGTACGTAGGGTTGATACTGGCTCGCGGCTCGCGGCAGACACTTACAGCCGATGTTAGACGATGGATGACCAGTCCATGTTGCCGATGCGAAACATGTTGGCTAACTTTGTTTCAGCTTTTATATTTTAACTTTAGGGACGTGTTGGCCGAATGGAAAAGTGCCTCGACTTTTTTCAGCAGTGGGCTCAAATTAGAGCCGCGCGATGAGTAATGGGTTGCAACCTGTCAACATTTTGGATGCTGACTGTTGATAAAATGTTTGTTAGTGAATTTGGATATGCCTTAGCTACCCTGCAGATAAATGACATTCTTCAAGTATTATTCAAATCAATAATTAGGGTAGCTCATACGAAAATTGTGGATTTATTTTTTTATAAATTCGGGGTGCCGCCATTCTGGATGCCTCCTATGTCTTCGTAGCGGTTAAAACTAGAAACCTAAAACCGCGGGGCGAAGCTAGGCTATAAAGATGTTAAGACTTGAGCTTATCTTTTTATACGAAACCTAGCTAGGTGCTAACTAGATTATTATATTCTATTAATCTAGTAGTGGTACCTATTAAGTACCTATTAGTAGGTAGGTGGTAGGCTAGGTACAGTATGATGTACTTACTTAAAAGGACTTGCCAAACACAGAGTAAAAGAAACAATATTTTAACTTGGATCATGCTTTATTCACGAAAGGAAGTACCTAAGTAGGTATCTACTACCTAATTAGCATATCATTGAGCTATATTAAAATAAGTAGGTAGGTACCTAGCAGATCTTCATACAATATTTTGTAAGTCAACTTGAAAACAAAGAAAAACATACAGAATCAAAACAAAACAAAGATACCTACACTTACCTAACTAAACAACCTTTAAACTTAGTAGAAAAGAACACTATACCTAAGTAGTAAAAACCGAATGCTCTGGTCTGTACGTGGATTGTCTAAGTAAATTTTTGATTCGCAAGAATGTGATACAAGTTAGTCAATCGGGGAGCTGGTGGTGCTGCGTCGTGCGTACGTATGGACATCGTCAGAGCTTCCGCTCTCGATGTAGGTAGTGTTATTCAAATGATGTTGGTCTTCTTTGGGGTAGGTAGGTATCTTGAAAGAAAATGGGGAATAGGTGCAAATAAAATGATAGTTACGGCCACTGTTTTCTGCAAACTCCAAGAGCATCTTTTCTGTATCCAATTGGGCATTGTTGTGGTACGTCCGTTATACGTCTACCGGCAAACATGGGATCCATGTCGTATAATGCATCTAAATCTCCAAAATACATTCTGTAAGCAAATATTTTTATGTTGGTTAAATTCTGGTTATTTTAAAGTCTGTAAAGTTTAAGAAGTAGTTACACTTATCCTGAGTACCTAAGTGAATGACTTTATACTCTGTTCACCTAGTCGATACAATAGTTAAAAAAATAAACGCACGTGATCGAAGGTCGAAAACGGGCCTAGAGTGAGTTCACATTGCCCCAAATTAGCCAAATCTTTAGGTATTTTTTTTTCATCACCGGTAAAGTGTTTGTTAGGACAGTACCTCTATCTACCTAATTAAATAATGTAGGTTCTCAAAATGCAAACCTCCAAAACCTGCAATCTATCAGAATTTCAACAGATTCGACAGCTATGCCGGAACATACAAACATACAAAGCAAAATCACCCCACTTGCCACTATGATCTTCGTTCGCTTCGCTCACTCGATCGAATATGTATGTATTTACAAAAAATGTGTAAGTATTAAATCAGTCATCTGGTTACCATAACACAAGCATTAAGTTGCTTAGCTCGGGACTAGATGACGTTTTGTGGAATGTCCGAGGATATTTATTTAAGTATTTTATTATTTATTTAGTTACTTACGCTCTTTGATACGGATATGGATGCGCGCTAACAAAGGCTAACATAAAAGAAAGCACAAGAATTCCAATCATCATGGTCCTTTGATTACGACGCTTACTGACTTTTCTATTTATTTCTTTACGAAGAAGTACTTACTTCCGTGGACTTGAAAGTGGGATTTAAGTTATTGAGGTTTTTTAGCTATTTATAACCAGACGAAAGTAGAGAGCCCTAATTTGCTTAGTTGTTATAGATTCGTCACAATAAACTATATTCGTCACGGAAAACCTACCTAAGTGCACAGCCTAACCCCCTTGTGCATATTCAATCAGTAAAACTATATTACCTAAAACGCATATTAATTTTGTTGCCATCTCGTTTTGTTGCTATATGAGTTACAAAAAAAACATTCTTCAAACCGATAATTAATTGTCAAGTTTTATGAAAACGTATGTAAATTAATAGCGATAGCGATAGCTATATATTAAAATAAACTGCATCAAAATCCGTAGCTTAGTTTTAAAGATTTAAGCATACATAGGGACATAGGGAGGGATATTACGAGTATATCCTATTATAGGGACATACCTATATTGTTATATATATTATCCCTATAATAGGCGCAGACAGAAAAAGCGACTTTGTAGTGATAGTGATAGTGACTTGCTGCGCCCCGCGGTGTTCCCGCGGTTAACAGTTCCCGTTCCCATGGTAATACCTGAATCAAAAGCAGCCTCTGTGTTAATCTAGGCCACGACAGCCGAAAAATTGAGCAACAAGTAAAATATAAACAATATGTTTATTTTTAAAGTAGTTTTCTTGTACTTTATTCAGATTAACCAATAAGTTTGCATGCTATTATCGTTAATCTTTAGAAAATTATTTTAAATTAGGATTTGTAACGAATTGTCTGTGACGAATTTACAATGTCTGCATTAGGATGTGACGAATTAAAACAACCTAATTTATTTATTTAGGTCACATAGGCAGTGTTTTGAAGTATTTTTTGAAATTATTTGTAGGAATAGAAAGTAGAAATTATGTATTCCATGGAAGATTATCAAAAACCGTAAGTATCGAGTTGCTTTTGATACAAAAGTTGGACAACTATCGATCAAAAGTACAATTTGTATTGAAATGTGTTCATAACATCAACTAAATGATCGATCCACGACTGTCATCTCGACTAAAGTTAGTTTTGTGGAATCCACGAGAAGTACCTACACAGCTCGATTGGACAATTTAGTCAATGCAAAGTTGTATGTGTGCGCTGGCCGTTGCATAACAGGCAAGTCTAGGCTGAAACTTCCAGGGTGAACTCTAAGAGCACGTTCGCAGCTAACGTGCAATGCGGCTCGAACTTGATTTATGACGTTTGGATATTCCCGATACGGGTCGGAATTTGAACTGGTCGGCGTCAGAGATTCCAGTTAACACATTCTAAACTACTAAACGGAGGATAATCTGCATTTTTGTGTAAAATAAATAAATGTTTTATTTATTATTCATTTGAAACATATTCTTTGGCAGTATTCTATTCATAGAATTTACTATAAAAACTTAATTGCACTGTTATAAATCAGAACGAGAACTGTTATAAATCAGTGACCACCAACATACGCCAAAACCCGTATGTTATCACGAAATTTCGTTTTTGTTTATGGCAAGTAAAGCTCCTGACTTGTCGTCCTGGTTACACGACAACAACACGGTTTAAAGTCTAGTTCTATTTCTAGCGATCCATCATTTTATATGCTAATCTTCTATCATTAATCTAAATTGATAACGTAGCATTGTCAGAAAATTTAATAAATTCACGACGAAATTGGATCACTGAATCACCAGCTATTTAAAGTATATTATGAGCTGAGTTGTTTTTATTTTATTTAATTTAAATAAGTTATCATATATTAGAATAAGGCAGTATCCGAATTGTTGATGAAATTCCCTTACAAAGTTTTCCTTAACCGGAAATGGCAAACGTAATATCCAAGTTAAAAATAGCACAAAGAATTGCGGGCACTTAGTTAAGCAGAAGATCAGAGAAGATCGAAATTGCAGATCAAGTTTGCTCAGCAATTTCGAACTCGATGGAGCATTGTTAGACGATTAATATTCATCGGGCGACACTAGCGACGGGTCCGCGCAATCTGCCAGAGAAAAATTAAATAATTGCTGACTTTGAAAAGATTAAGAATAAAACAGGTGGCGTCGCACTGAGACGTACAACCTCCCTGTCTATCTATCATTGCTATCCACAGCCTAGACAAAGTCAGATGACGTTAAAGTATCAAGCCTAACATCGATCGATCAAGGTAGATTTCTTTATTTAAATGTGACTGTTTTTCTTTGCCAAACATAATTACAATCGAAAGTATACTACATTATAATATAAATGGGTGGCCTCCTTTATTCTGGTCCCTATTACATGGTAGCCGCGTACAAATATATACCTAACTTACAGAAAGGTAAGCGAACCAGCTACATCATATCGTAAATGTAGTTAGTTTATAAGTATACCGTCGATTGGAAGGGAGTTCGTTGGAGTCATTCAAAGAAATAAATACTTTTTTTTACTTGTATTAATTATAACCTGGACCATATATTTTATGGTAACCCTATTAGTGCACGACAGTCAATATAATTATATCTACCACCTCATGTTTATTCGATCAGTAAACTTACTTTGGCTAAAACGTAAGTATATTAAACCTGTTGCTATATCTTTTCGCTGCCATAGGAATAACAAGAAAAAACCTTCTATAAACCTATATTAGATTGTCGAATTTTTACGAAGACCAACACCAAAGAAAAAGACGTGTGGCACTCGCGGACTGCCGCGGTAAAGCTATTGCATGCTACCTAGAGGCGAGTTGCTGAACTAAAGTTACAAGCTTAAGGTTTTTCGTTACGGAATTTCTGGATTCGGTCCCACGCTCAGGGCCCGCGATAGAAGCTATGCAATAGCTTAAAAATACTTGGTTAGGAATTCAATATGCATCAAGGACACTGAAAGCCTGAAGACGATATAAAAATTCATCGCACGGAGCAAAGGTAATTGAATCTCAGCTAGACTGCACGCGAATCAGTGTTGATAGTAATCCACTGAGACGCAATAACTTAGGCTGGAGACAGTCGGTATTACGGCGGCGTATACATTATTATGTATACTCTACTGCCATATCTATACTAATAATATTAAAAATGGAAAAGTTTGAGTGTCTGTTTGTCCGTCTTTCACGGAACGGTTCTAAAACGGAGCGACGAACTGACGTGATTTTTAAAGAGGTGATTTTAAAAGGAGTTTTCCCGCAGGAACGGGACTTACGCCAGTGAAACCGTGAGGCGATATAATAAAACAACGTCGAATTTGTTAATTCCCATAAGACTCAAGAATTTCTGGATCGATTTTAATGGTTTGTGATTTTTTTGGTCTCCGCCCTGTAAAGGACGTGGAACTCCGCCATCTTTTAATAAAATAAGTTTTGGTGTAATCCGTCTTGAATCTACACTCGTGCAACGTTTAAAAAATATTTAAGTAATATATTTCGACTTTTGAGTGATAATCTATATATTTAGATCACAAAGAATAAATTGGTTTCAGTTCAAAGTTCCGCGTTACCTATCATGCTAGCAATTAAATAAGGTTAGAGTGAGATGACGAACAGACAACAGACTAACTTGATAGCGTCCTATTGTCTCAATGCTAACCTCCCCATCCGTCAATTATCGTGCCCATGTACAATCTCTCACATCAAAGCCTTCCTTGTGAGCTATTTCAATCGGCCAAGAAACAGTATCATAATTACGAGTACATTTCAAAATGAATTACTTTGAATTTACTGTTCCTAAGCTAACTGGCCGTACTGACAATTTCCGGGGTTAACTTCTGTTGGTGACCTGTTTCAAATTCAGTCTATATGGAGGTGGATTTTTATTTCCTGCAAGACTGCAAATCGCCGACGCTTAACGCCTATGTATAAGTTTTTATAAAACCTTTAATTTCTTACGAGAGCAATTTCCTGCACTCCAAGGTGCATTTCGGTACAAAACTCAGGTTTTTGTCTTTTAAAAAAATACGGTTTCTATTATTTCAATGATATATGCACAAAATAAAACATAGAACCTCCTCCTTTTTAACCCGTTTTTAAAGTAAGTTCAATGTGCGGCCTTATCGCTATGTGTACTATGTTAGGCTATATCAACTACTGAACGTACGTAATTCATTCAGTCGGCCAACGCCGCAGTATTACGTAAGGCCGGTCGATGTACTGAAACGCTTTTGCGATTCTATTTCTTATACAATTGACGTATGAAGCAGTAAGTATCAAAGTATCTGAAGTAAACTTCTTGCTTTTAAGTGCGTTAGTTTCCGCTTAGTGTTTCACTCATTGCGTAATAAAAAAAAATCCTATCGGGATCAACTTTTCAAGAAATATCATTAAAAGTAATTTTGGACGCTTCTACTGCCATCCCATCGCATCCATGTGGTTGCACTCTTAAGTGGGGTTAGTTAGTGGTTAGTTGCACTCATATAATGACTATTTGAATTTAGTGGCTTTAGTCTAACCATTTATAGGCTAGCTAATATCAGTCGTATCTTTGCCTTAAAGATTACAGTAAAAATCTCAAAAATTACAAACGTGTAGGCACATTTGTGTAAATACCACATTCCACAAAATTTCGCAAAACCAATAACCCTATTATACAAAACCGATGTTTCCCAAATAAAATAACATTACCTTGCATTTGCATATTTATTGCTCGTTCAGTTCCGATGTTAGTGGGAATTTCATGCCGACGCTTGCACCGCCCTCTAGATAATTACTTATCGGAAATGCCAATACTAATTCGTTAAATAATATATATTCTCTACAAACGATTACTTGGTTTTTTGGAGATAGACAGACAATTCATATCTCGTTGATAAAACATTATTAGGTGAATTGAATTGACATGAATTATAGATATGGAGTAGATAGATCGATGTAGAATAGCGACAGAGTTGCTCTGAAATCCAGAGATCAGAGTATTAAGGTTTATCATCAGGGAATATAGGCGACACAGTCATAAATAAATTAAAATATGTAGTAATAATTAACTGAAAGAAATTATTCCATAAACCATACTTACCATCACATCACAATGTCCATCCAACAGTCAGCGCAGTAAAACAGTAAAAGACAAATGTTAGCGCTTTCGTATAAATTATATTACAGTCACTTGTCTACGACTGTGAAGCAGGTGTTGTGCCCCGACACAGCACTTACGATTGTACGAATCTTCTCATAAAATTGCCAAAGACCGTTTAAACCATTGCTAGGAAATGGTTTAGGCTAAATTAATGTTCCAAATTAATGTTTAATAATTGTTCCTATACCCAGCAGTAGGATGAGACGGGCTGAACATGATGATGATGATGATGATGAAGGGTTCTTTTATTACTTCGGAACCCTAAAAACAGTGATTTTTAAAATAGATTAATCATTATGTATTAAAGAGACTTTGCCACGGGTTCATATGAACGAACGAACGACCATTAGTTATTATGTTAAATCTCCAATGGTTTACCTATAGGTGTATGTATGGCCTCAATCCATATTAAGTAGGCCTACCTATTATAAAAGGTACAGAAAGTTATATACGAAGAACCGCACAATAAGAATTTTCTGTAATAATTAAAAACATACGATTGAGCAGAAGTCAATCGGCTCGAGCATGAATGTCATGATCGTGAGAAAATTAGATAATAACTAATTAGACAAATAGACACGTGGAACATGTACAATTCAACTGATATTGTTATTATATGTATTTACAAAAAAAATGTATCTATGTATTATATCAGTCGTCTGGTTACCATAACACAAGCATTAAGTTGCTTAGCTTGGGACTAGATGACGCTGTGTGGAATGTCCAGGGATATTTATTTATTATTATTTATTACCTATCCTGCTACAAGCCTACTACAGGTTAGGAAAAATAAGAAAGCAGCTCTTGTTGACTAGATGTCATATCCCAAATTCAAATGTTAAGTTCCTTTTTTAAATAATAAAACAAATAGTTTTTATAAATATCAAGCAACTAGGATAGTTATTAAATAAATCATAATGTTCACCACAGGTTTTTTATATTGTGTACATATTTTATTGCAGCTACACATACCCGACTATGGAAGAGATGGCGAACCAGATCAACTATGTGATGGCACACTTCGGCTTGAAGTCCTTCATTGGATTCGGCGTCGGCGCGGGCGCACACGTGCTCGCTAAGTTCGCCATTTCCAACCCAGAAAAGGTACGTTAAATATTTCAGATACAAGATCTTGCGCTACCTGTAGAATCGTCAACTCAACTGCTTCTATAGGTACTAATATTATAAAGAGATAAAGTTTATTTGTTTGTTGAAAAAATTCTTTCAATGGCTTATAAAATGGATTTTCCGAATTAAAAACATAGGCTATATTTTATCCCGATATAATTCCGGGTTTCATTAGTATACCCGTGCAAAGCCGGAATGGGCTAAATCAAAAATACCGACTTCAGTTTCGTAAGAAGAGAGCTATTTTCTGCACTTTCAAAGTGATATTATTATATTCAAAGTGATTTCCGAACATAACTAAATTTACAGTGTTTTGGCAGCCTGAAGGCATCCGCCATTGCTTAACTACTTGCCAATATCGACAATTTAACGTGTCCTACGGGCGATGCACTGAAGTGATCAGCTGTTAGTGTCACTTGCGATCAGCCATCCGAATTGAGACTGCTCAAAATCTCGCATCTTGATAGATTAGTTCAAGTTAGGGGTTACATGTATGTAGGTATACATACATACAACATTTATCATTTCAGATTTAAGTTAAAGTGTATCAAAATTATTCACAATAATTACTGCGATGATTGCTAACAATTTCTATGTTTGTATACCAACTTCTCAAATTGGTTCAACGATGCAACTTTTCCCTACTCTTTGTTGCAATAAACCTCACTTTTGTTACTTCAACTTTTAATTACGTAGAAGGCAAATTCAACATTTTTTAATTCATTGTGCTTTGTCTAAAAGGCGCAGTTTCTGTTTTTAAACAAAATGAAACTCCATTTAAAAATGCTAAACGTTTGTAAAGCCAAATAGGTTGTGGTTTTTATTGCTGAATATGTAACTCAAGCAGGCTATGGACTCGAGTTTTATAAAACAGTTACTTGGCAGTTATTATGTCTGAAAAGATTTTAATGTGCTAAGAGCATCAAGCGTTAGTAAATCATGTTAACCATTTTGGTCCAGAGGCCGTACTGTAGACAAACGCAAACGAAGTTTCGTAACAATGTACGGTGTCAGCTTATGTTTATTTATTTATTTAATATGAATACTTATCCAACACGGGCTTGCACTGTACTTTCAAACACATTAAACAAAATTGGTTTAAAACTACGTTTTTGTCGATCCGCCCCGTTTTGCCGCTTGTTATAATATATCTATTCTTATATTCTTATAATTATAAACAGTCGATTTCAAAAATTCTTTCATCGATGTGTAGAATTTACTGTAGGGATGGTATAGGCTGGTATATTTTATCCTGGTAGTTTAATTTTCGTTTTGTGTGTGAAAATGGAGGTCGTTTCATTAGGATCTTTGATCCTGCCTGACATACTTCGCCTATTTGCTCATTTTGCTCAGCTAATAGACATTTCCTTTTCGCCTGTAGAATAAACACGTGTCTGAAAGGCACTTGAAATGAGTTAGTAATCTAGTGTACCCAAACTAAAGCTGGTTTCGAATGAGTTTGTAAAGTAGATACCAATGTTCGCATTTACCCTTGCCCTGCCCCAGTCTATAATGAGTGTGGTTTGACCTTCAGTTTGTTAATGGTTTCGTACAGTGGCATCACCATTCAGCATTGTTCACAAAAAACTATTTCAATCCAAATTCTATTACTAGGTAGCTCTCTGAATATCCGCATCATTTAAAGTCAATGTCACTGTGTATTTTACTAACAGCATGTCCCGGTAAACGGACGTGTTTAATAATGACACTACCGAGATAAAATATCTTTTATCCCGACAGGCCATCCTATACATCGGTGAAAGAATTTTTGAAATCGGCTGAGAAGTTTCAGAGATTACCCTCCATCAAACAAACAAACAAACCAACATTGCCTTTTATAATATTAGTATAGAATAGTAAATAATAGGATTGTAGTCGTCACTCTTACATAACAATTTCAATTCCGATCGTTAGGCATCGCCTTCTAGAGTACTCATTAACATAATTTTACTCTGTACCCTCTCACTCTTATTCATAAAGTTGAAAACTACCGCAACTTATTGACCTGTTCGAAAATTAAAATCACTGCTCGTAATGCAAACCACGTCTCAAAATTATGAATACTGTGAGAGCCCCTGTGCACTTATAGTTCTATATAAGTATAGGTACATCTAAGTGCACTTGGCTTTACTAATAGACGTTCTAAAAGCTCACTTCGAAGCGTTCAATAATGCTTAGACAGCTCAGAACTTTACATTCATGTATAATATTTGAATCTACAATACATATATTGAAATAATATGAAAACCTTTTAAATATGTTGGATAGATAAAATAGAAGAAAATGCTTAAATAAGTGGTACAATTGGCGGCCTTATTACTAAAAGCAATTTCTTCAAGGCAACCTGGAGTTAGTAGCAACTACGCTTTAATTATTCTATTGGGTATAAAAAATTGACGCGGTTGTTGAAAAAATCTAGTAAGTTTGTAAAGGCCTAAGTCTAAATGAACTTAGGGTACATGCGGGCAGCACTTAGTTTAAATCTATGTTAAGTAACGATTGCAAGTGACCTGACTAACCTCCCGAGTTTCGTTCATACAAATCCACCCACTAACCGGTATTGGTTTCTGGAACAAGCACACCTTGTTTACCGTCGCTCCCCCAATTCAAATGGTCCTTTAATTAGTCAATTGAGGGGGTTACAACCAACCCGAACACAAATTGAATGAGCGTTGCTTATTTGTTTTAGTGGATAACGAAGGTTGTCAGTTTTAAACCATCTAAAATGTATCTACTCGTAAGTATTGATATCAGTCATTTGCTTTGGTCATTTGGTTAGCATAACACAAGCATTAAGTTGCTTAGCTTGGTACTAGATTACGCTGTGTGGAATGTCCAAGGACATTTTTTATTTATTTATTTATCTAACTAAAGAAAAAATATTTAATTGATATTTTCAAATTTTGTCATAATCAAATGTAAAATTAGCTTCGTGTCGCAATTTGTACACCAATGTCTAATGTAAAACAATTACATAATTACATAATTTATTTAAACAACTTCAAAAAGGATGATTTTCTCAATTTGACCGTATACATTTTTGTGTTCAAAATTTTCAATTTTGCCACTTATTTAACGAACTTAATTGTTATAGAGCACACAGCGAAATATTGAAAGAATAAACAGATTCGGCATGATTAATATTATCTGGTAGCTTGGCAGTTTGTTACAGCGTGCGTGACCCTGTTGAATTTAATTGACGAGCTTAAATTCCGTGTGTCATTATTTTGTTAATTGTAACCCAAAGGTTACAAAGTGACATAATAAAATGTTCATCAAAATATCTGTGTAGTAAATAACAATATGATTTTGGTTCCTACAATATTTTGTTACAGTTAATACGAATAAATGTGGTTTCTTCATTTAGATTTAAGGTAGTTTTCATTGAATATATTCAATGTCAGTCCATTGTAATGAACTGTTTTCGGGAATATTGAATTTAAGCGAATATAAGATCGCAAACTTTCAAGCCGCATCAAATTAATAGTTGTATGAAGTACTCGTAGTAATGTGAATGTATAGTAACTATACTTCCTGTAAGTATAGTTACTTTCATAAGGAAATTGTTCACGTGCACAGACGGCGGAGTTACGAAATTCTTGTCTAACTGAATGTCCCAGCCCCGGTAGGAATTTGGGTACATAGGTATAAGTCATACCAAAGGAGTGTTGCAAGGCGATTCCTTATGTATTTTACTCCTTATTACCAAAAACCGTGTACCTCCTTTTATTCGTTGGTAGCCTAGTATCACTAGTCCAACTAATTAGTGCTATATTCGAACTTTTTAGTCTCATCAGTCCGATGATGCTGATCGATGATCATCGGACTTCTGAGCCCTTAAATAGGGTTTTGTTTTAAAGGTTATGAATCAATTAGGTAATCCGATCTGCACGAAACTTGGTATCTCCCAATATACATACGAGGAACTCGTACCTATGTAGGTATAAAATATAGTGATCGGCATATTTCCGGCAAACCACATTAGATAAGCTTAATCGGTCAAAGGGTTGTCCAGATATTGGGTTCGCAGGGCGGTAAAAGTTATGCAAATATTTCGAATTGGGTATTATACGAAAGGACTGTGTTTGTACGTCTAAAATAGATTTGAATTTTTTATAAGAGTTAATACTTTATGAAATACGACGAAAAGCGCAAAATCAAACCACCACTTTTACCGAAGCGAGTATAGTAAGCCATCAATTAACGGTACGCGAGATCTCGTTCGGGACGAACTACTATTGCTTATTTTTGTTGTCAGGTGGACGCTCTGGCCCTAGTGAACTGCAGCTCGAACCAGGCCGGCTGGATCGAGTGGGCCTACCAGAAGATGTACAGTCGCGCGCTGCGCACCCGCGGTATGACCCCGGCTGTGCTCGACTATCTGATGTGGCACCACTTCGGACGGGTGAGTCTACTCTACCACTACACTTAGGAAAATAAAAAAGTTTCTGAAAAGAAAAAAAAACTATTTGATAAATAAATGAATGACACCAAAACATAAGCCTAAGCCTAGTGGGATGTTAAAAGCTGATGGAACAGACAAGTTACTTACGTAAATTACTTACAAGATATTACGTAGAGGGCTGCTTCCATCTGTTGTTATACAAATTAATAAATTTGGTTTTCTGTTTTATAGATCCAGTATTAGCCTTATTATATTTAAGGTCATATGTATGTCCATAGAATATTATACATATTTACAACACTGGATCAGTTGTTGACATTATTTTGAAATGATTGGACCTAGTCAGTCTACTATTATCTTGTTCTATGTTTATTTTAACTTACTACTCTTATCATTGCTGTGTAGCGAATGAGCGCTGGCGTTTTATAGTGAAATTTACACTGAGCTAATGTTGGACGGTAATTCTTCTTCTTTCTTCTTTCGTGTAAGCAAGTGGCCAACTCTCGTGACGGAGTTTTTAGGCCGCCTAAAGGCCTCCCTAACGACTTTAAAAGCCGGGACCGATAATTTAACGTGCCCTCCGAAGCACGGAAGCGCTCAGTTGATAATGCCACTTGCGGTCACCCACGTATGGACATAATCATTAACCCCCTTATATAAATTGGACCAGTAAACATAAACCGATATTATATCTGTTGTTAACTCTTTTCGTTGGCATAGAAGTAACAAGAAAAAAACATATAAACATATATGCCTATATACCTATAATAATTTTGTAAATTTTTCATGAAATATTCTCAAACCTCCTCAAAATTTACACCCTCTTTTTAATATATTTTTAGTGTATATCATGCGTGCCTGCGGCATTTTTTGTTTGGATGCTGTCTAAATCTAAATCTATGCTGATAAGCTAATTGTGTTCGACTCTGCATAAAGCCATTGTATTACTTTTACTGCAAGCCTATAGCGATTTCAATTTATCTGTAAACAAGGTATGTGTAAACATTTCCCATTTAAATATCCAGGTTATAGCATATTAATCACCAACATTATCATATATTAGGTATCCCAAATTATTAAATTTAAAATCCTACTACGAGTATTATGAACGCAAATGTTTGTATGGATATGTAGATGCATATTTGTTACTATTTCACGCAAAAAGTACTGCATGGATTTTTCTGAACTTGAAACATTCTAGTTTATAACCTGGAATAACATGTAAGCTAATTTTATACGGGAAAGTCTGCGAAGCCGGATAATTGTCTATCATAAAAGAAATAAAGTCTCGTAAGTACAGCCTATGTGCGCGAAAGCGGTAATGGACTTGCAACCTGTCACGGATCGAGGCTAACTTCTGCAAAAAGTGGGCTGGTACCAAATATGTACACTGACGTGCCTCTGACTATCTCTTTACCAGGTCAGATGTTAGATATTTAACACAAACTTCTACCATGCCTAAAAGATTTATGCGTTTTATACCATGCGTGTCTTTTGTTGTTATATATGTATGTAGGTAGGTCCTATCGTATTTTTTCATGACTTCAGGGTACGTAACTGCTTTAATTACGTCTGCTATTGTATATCGCTAAACCTAGATTGATTTCTAAATGACTGACTGGTATTTTACGACCAACAATATTCGAGATTTCGAGGTCGACGCTCACGCTACTTTGAATTGATATTTTACGATGTATTTCTGTTCCAAATATCTACGCTATGTACGCAGTAAAGTAAGCACACGCTAGAATTCAATAACGCGTCTTAAGTCTATAAAGATAAAAGTTATTTTCTTTAGTTGCGTTTAAAGTAAACACTGGGTATGTACACGTTACATTATACGTTTCTTAGCATCGTCTTAAACTGACCCCTTTGGGGAAACTGGAACATTGTGAGTGTAATAACACTTTTCAGAAGCTGTTGAGATCGTGCCTACAACAAAAGTGTTTTTAACCGTTACGAGAAAACGTTACCTACATGTGAAAAATAAGCGTTTCGTTTCGTTACGAGCAAAATTCGTTATTTCCCAGCTATAGTTGAGGCTCACTTCGCACGCTGTTTCGGATATTTAGCTATAGGTTAATTAGTAAACTGCCCTTAGCCAAACGATAACGTTAATTGGCATGTTAGTGGGAGCGCGTGCGGGGCACCCAACGTGTTAACTTAAAACCTCATTTTAGATAACGCATATGATCATAAAAGCTTGTCGCGAGGTTTTTGTAAATCAAAGATAACAAGTTAATTAAAATCAAAATTTCAATCAGTTGAAGATATCTGCTTCAAAATTGAATTTCAAGATTCCACCCGAACCGTCATACTTACATACATACATACATACATTGCAAGCTAAATAAAAGCGTTTAAATACGCGACTTTGTAGAAACGCGGCCTGCGAAAGGAACATAGCAGGAAAAGCTTGGATCGCTTGCTTTGTCCCACAAGAGCGTCAGTCAAGCGGTATCGAGTGATACTCGATATCGTACTGAATTATTGCTCATCGACTTTAAAGTAGCATTATTTAGAAAATCTTCAAGGATTTTCTTTTGTTTTTTCTGAAGTTTTACAAATATTATACAGCTGAAGCCGGAGACAAGTAGCGTATGCTATTCCAAGCCACGATCTACATCTTTTCCAAGTTTTATCTAATTTCGTTCAGCTGATTATGTATGTTCGTTTCACATAGAGTTTAGCTTTGATTACTTAGTAAAGACCACCTAAACGTACGTCGTCTTTTATGCGACTTTTGTGGCAACACAAAAGTCGGTAAACAGGTTTCTTGTTGTGTTGTTGCTAGCCTGGAGTGTCCCACTGCTGAGCAAAGACCTCCCCTCGGGTTTTCCAATCCAGGGCCTAAACAGGTTTATCGATACATACATACTGTCAAGGATAAAATAAGCATTTTGTATTTCACTAGCCAATTAATAACATACAATTATGGCGGCACTATGCACACGATGAATGAACTCACTGATTGAGCTTCTCCATTCATATCACCATAAAAGTTCTGGTTGCAACCTACATTAATGACGTCATAGAATTCCTCGTTCGTTAGTGCTTTTTTTCGCTGTTTACAGAGTTTGTATTTCTAAAAGTTTCCAGAACTCTTCCTACCACCTGAAATGAAATATAACAACTATACAGTTGTGTGTATCTAATGTTGACCACATTGGGAATACTCCCAATGTGGTCAACATTAGGTATACGCCCGGGTAGTTATATGCGCACATTTTGCAGAAGGTAACATTTCATTCGTCACAGGTTGCAAGCCCCATCGCTGATTAGAAAGCTAACTGGTTTCCTCACGATGTTTTTATGGTCCTAAAAATAGGCTAGGGAAATGAAAAATATGAAAAGGCTAGTATCATTCCTAAAAAAAAAACAGGAAAGAAATCATGGACAGGAGCGTCACTTTGCTGGTCCTAGTATCCCACTTTTCGGGCACGGATTTTAATCGTATGTCCAGTTTCAAAAATAATCTCAAAAATGTGTTTCAATTTATCATTGCTTATTTGTCTGGCATTTTGCATAAAAGCTTTAATTAAAAGTGCAAAGCTTTAACGCTACAGTATTGCTTTCAAAGCTTGAGTCTAATGAAGCCTCGTATCTACTTGCACGCTGTTCGTTGTACAATGCATTAACCGTGACCAGTAGAATATTAACGACTGCCGAAATGTAGTTTAACGTACATTGCTGATGATAAAGTATCACTTTCAGGGCTACAGTTGGCGCTCAGAGTTCTTGTGTTGAGTATAGTACAGCAACTTTAGGGCTACGTGGCCGAGTGGTTAGGCAGTCCGACTTTAGGACGGGCGTCGCTTGTATCTCGCGGGTTCGAATCCCGTCGAAGCCAAAACTTTTAGTAAGATTTTTATTTATAAATGATATGCATAGGTTTATTTATAAATGTTTTGCCTAGATTTGCGTCGAAAACGGGCCTAGGGCGAGTTTACATTACCTTATGTAATTTATTCTTCTATAATGGTTTCTTTACACGTTAGCAAAATACCGACCTATGTATCAAAATTTATGGACAACACATTTAGTTGGTTTATGTGTCGGTCGATCGACTCGATGAACAGATATAACCCTAAAAATTAAGAATAAATTGCAATCAAACTATATGCAACAAAGACAACCGAAAGCCGCAGACTATTACTGCTGTCAATACTAACGCTTCATAGTAGCTCAATGGGAAACCACAAAATCGCTAAACGGCACATGAACAGCAATTCATACAATAGGACAGGCATTGGAAGGTCTGGAAGCGAAATTTAGTCTAAACGAAAATTAGTCTAATGTAATCTTAGTAATCGTTCGTTCGTTCGTATGAGTATGTGGCTAAAAGTGGTGACGGAGTTTTTAGGCCGCCTAGTGGCCTCCGTCATCACTTAACGCTTAACTTAGCTTATCTTAGTATAAAAGCAGTTTTTCGTTTAATTAATGAAAGATACATTTCAAGCGTTTATTTAAATAAATACTTCCATAGATTCTAAATGAAAGCACAATGTTTACCTCGGGTGGAAAACATTAATGCTAATGCAAACTATTAGCGCACTTGCTACCGCTCGCGCTCCATACCATCCCGTGCATTCATAGGACAAACTAACTTTTCAAACTTGTGTAACAATGTATTGTTTCCAACTATGTAGAATTACATACGATGTTCGTTTCATTACCTGCTGTATGTCAGCGCTGATACATTATGTAGGACCCAGGCTTCGGCTGTGGATTCGCAAGGAATGCGATAATACACCATTAAATGTAAATAATACATTTGGAAAATGAAATATTCATGCTTTATATAAAACACAGATTTATAATTAATTGTTGCTCACCGCAGCCGCGCAGTTACGAAAATAATAAACAACTAGTGACATTCAGAACACTCATTGACACTTTCTACATAGAATCAAACACTAAAAAGTGGCTTTTCATCCTTTTATTAAAGCCTCAAACGTTTTTACCGCCGGTGAATGGAATAGGTTAGCGTTAGCAAAAGTGCAATCAAAAAAACGGCTTTTCGGCTTTTCCACTGACTGTTCGTCATATTATGGCATACTGGTGCAATCCATCGCACCCTATCAGATTTATTATTATTATTATATTTATTTTATTATTATATTCATTAAATACTACAAAATCTACGAGTGGATAACTTGTATTCACAGGAAAAATATGCTCAAAATGACCTGGGGTACACTCGATGTTTTCCTTTAGCGTTTAGAGCATGTGTATTGCATTGGTAAAATAATGTACATTTTTCGAGACGCAAAAATTAAACGACCTGGATTCGAACCCAAGACCTTTGAAAAGTCGAGGTACCATCGACACGACCAATATGTAAAAAAAAGGGATAAATTAGGGATAACACACCCTTTTTATGGGGACAATTTATTCACAGGAAAATGGTCTTGCTATGCTGGCTATTTATGCTATGCAAGAGAGGTATTTGATCAAAAACTTTGTCAAATATGCGAAATGATGCATTGCGTTTTGCGACGCGAGTAAATTGCGATTTTTAGTTATAAGATTTCATTTACAAAAAATATGTTTATCTATCTGTTATCTAATATTTTACCAACTTTGCATAATTCTGATCTAGATCATCACTAACTAAATATAAGCCCTGGCCATTGCTCCAGCCGAGCTAGATGCCACAGCAAAATTTTCAAAATAATATAAAAATATTTCTAATTGTGTGTTCTATTCTAACCACTTAACAGTAATGGTTCTTCCTTTCGTATCTGACAAAACAAAAGACTATCCATCAAAGATATGCTATTCCCATCACGTCAATCACTACAATAACTATAAAGAATAAGTTATTCCATAGGCCGCAGAAGAGCGTAACCACGACCTCGCCACCACGTATCGCAGCCATTTCACTCGCAACGTGAATCCGTCTAACCTGGCTCACTTCATGGAATCATACGTGCGCCGCGCCGACCTCGGCATCAGCCGCGACGGCGCGACCATCCGCGCTCCAGTGCTCAACATCACAGGCGCCATGTCGCCGCATGTTGAGGACACAGTCACTTTCAACGGACGCCTCAACCCAAACAACTCTACTTGGATGAAGGTACGTTAGATACATTTTTTTTTGTAAATACATACACATTATAGAAAGAAAACACCCAGACACGGAACAAATATCTGCAGAACATACAAACATTTGTCCCGTAGCGGGATCGAATCCGCAACCTTCACGTCTCAGGGCTTTCGCCCACTGCGCCACAGAGGTCGTCACACCACACAATACTATAATACAAGCATTAAGCTGTTTGGGACTAGATAACACTGACTATAATTTTCAAAGGTATTTATTTGTTTAATGACGGGTTTAGATTCAAGACTGCGGCTTGGTCCTTGACGAGCAGCCGAGCAAGATCTCCGAAGCATTCCGTCTGTTTCTCCAGGGCGAGGGTTACGGTAAGTAGCGGCCACCCATCGACTACACCGCTGTCTGTACAATACAGATCTATGCAGATAACTGATCAGATGAAAATACAAAATTACTTATTATTGTACCTTCTCAATTATAAACAGTTGATTGTGAAATTATAAAGAAATTAGGACTACTCAGGTTAGCAGGTTTGCTGCACTCCTAGGCGGTTATGTTCATCAATCCGAAGATCGTTGTCAATCCTCACCATTTTGTACATTGGAAGTAATCGAATCGGTCGGAATCGATCCATTTATTGATGGAAATAACAGAACACAATTAAAACATACAGTGGAGCATTACATCTCCTTTTTAAGAGTCTGTCGAAAACGGTTTAGTAAAGTTTAAATAACTTTCATATCCGCAATCGATTTCTATGTTTATACGTATACGAGTATAAACTTTACGTGGTCTTAAAACACGCCTTCGTTATTCTATTCAGCTCGCCTTATGGACCAATAATATTAAAGGCTCGTTGAAAAGAATATACAAGTAGATTTCTAACTTTATATTTATGAATCGTGAAAATACATTATAACTTAAAAAACATATTGAAAAAAGAGAATAGACTCTCTTGCATGTATATTATCTGATCAGCCTATCTTTCTTATAAATATATGAGTTGTCACAGAAATAGTTACTGAGTTAAAACACTGTTAGCACGTGTGTTTTAAATACATTTATAAACAATTACCTAGCCATAAATTAAATACATCATTGTTAAATACCAACGATTCAGAATCATTTATGCACGTGTATAAGCAACTTAAAAGGGTCAAGAATTTTTTAAATACGACGTTTAAATAGTGTTATTTTGAATATTACTTTAGTTAGTTCAATGTTAGGATTCACAGATCTGCATATAGTTTTTTTTTAAACTCTCAAAATGTTACGAAAATTTAGATGTTACTTTAAACTTTTAGGTACAATTTAATGCATTCAATCATACAATGCGTGCACTGCAAAAGTTGTTTAAAAGACTGGCTCCCTACAACTCGCTTTATAGTACCTACCTAATACAAAATGTTAATCTTAAATAATAATACGAGTAGCTTTCAAATGAAGATTATTTCAAAAAGGTCTAATATCCCCTCCATAAACTTACGGTGAGATAGCATTCGACGAATAATCTAGTTATTATAAGCTAGTGGCAAGCTTCGACTGAAGTTCGTGTAAGCTACCTCCCCCAGGTATGGGGCCGGTCTCAAAACAATTAACAGAGTTGAATACGAAATCTATAGTAGGGAACCTATAACTAATATCAATCCAATATTCGTTATTTGTCATTGGAAAAACAACGAAAAACACTTTGGAAGCCTGTTTCGGAAATCTTATTCTAAAACCGATAAAAAATTGTAGATTTACAAACTTGTAAAATCATAATAGTAGTGATCGAGTATCGTACCCTTGACCTTGATATAGTTTATGAATGCAAGCTGCGTTGGTCAGTGCAGTGCTATCTTTTGAGGGGTGACAGAACTAATGAATGATCAAACTGCATCGAGATGGCGTTGTGCATACCACAGGCTAAACCCTATCAAATCTGGGTTCATAATTCAAGCAACAGAATTGCCAATTTATCAGCCTCTTTTCTACCATCTGATCATTTACACGTGTAACAAAATCATTTACAAAATCAGCACCATAAGTCCTAGAAAATTATTCTGATTCATATTTTACTAAAATTAATAATTATCGCGTTACACATTATTTAACTTCTGTTATCTTTGGTCTAATGGGATCCTATTGGCAACCCTAGGATAGAGTCTGTAGTCTAGAAATCACTTCGCGATCAATCATTACGTGAGAGTGCTCTCAATTGTGCGTAGTGTAAAATCTGTGAATTCTATAGATTGATTATGCCCGAAAGAGTGATGCATCTCACGGTAGTTAGCATTACGATAATGTTGATGATTCTGGTGTACTACTGGCTGTTGACCCAGCATCGCGGCAACGGCGGCCCAGGAGTGGGCTCTCGCTACACCCGCAACAACCATCGTCGTCATTATTAAGCTCGTGTAAGATTTATTCTATTACCATGCATAAATGATTCTATATCTATCTATCCACATTATGTGCAACTGTATAAAATTATGTGTAAACTAAAATCAATCAATAGAAAAAAGTGCTTATTCATGAATTGGCATTTGATGTGCGCAACAGATTTCATTTCCTGTTACGTAATAAGTACACGGCCATTTGCAATCGCAGCAGGGCCTACATTGCAATTCATTGTCTCACATTTTACATCCGATATCATCTTACAGTTTTAACACTAGATTTTCTTCGAAATTGTAATAAAGCTTTGCATAAGCACTGATTTCTAACTTTATGTTAAAATTTATGAGTTTGCATTTAGATGATAAAGAGAATGATCAGCAAGCTATAAGCGCGCATATAAACGTTTATTTTTTATGTTATTAAGTAATGCTATAAAAACCTACAAGCGATATTTTATAATGTAAAATTAAAAAAATAAGCAATTACTCGGCAAATATTTGGAACTTTTCTTAAAGCTGCGTACTTAATTTATGTGCCGAAAATTAAAATAAATATTTCGTTCGTCTTTTTCCTTTGACTTGCTAGAGCGATGGGTATCGTAGAAAAACAAAAGCGATCTATCAGTTCTAAAGCAAAATCGCGAAGTTATTTTATTAATTGGTACTAAATGGTAATATAAAATGTGTTGAACAGGCAGGCGCGAAAGCTCATTTTGGCGTTCATAGGAGCAAAATCCGTTTTGTACCTTGCTCACCACTCTCTAATTAAGTTGTTTTTTAAACTGTGTCCAGTATATACCCCTATTTATTTTCCTGATTATATTTGAGCCTGGAATGAGTATTGCTGCCACATAAATGGTATGTATTGGCAGTTTGCTTGTTGTGTTCGTACCTGGTCTTGTGAAGTTTTGTGAGAGTGCTGCTCATGGTAATAGTAATTTTTGTGATTCTGTTGTTCCATATTCTTCATGTCTTACTTACTTTATGTTTGTGAAGCTTTAAAGGTGTTTTTACATTTATAATCATTTATTTGAAATTTTTAAGTATGATAATTTATTAGGCACAATTATTCTTGAGTGTCACAAGTTAAATATAGATAAAGTAGTTAAAGTAATTTAAATCAAAAATTATTTATCAATTATACAGTAGGTTAAGGTTTTATATTTTTGGACAAAATGTAAGAACACCATTAAAAGCCCGTGACTTGTATCATCATCAAGTAAAGTTTTAATTAGTTATTGGCGTTGATTCTTTTGTAAATATCGCTAAATCCAAAAGTTCTTATCGCGTTACCATTTTAAGTTTAAAATAAATTCAAGGATCATGCATATTTTAAGTGACATCTCTAAAATCACATTTTTTTTAAACTTTAGATCAATTTTAATTCACACTATGAATTGCTTTGATGAACAAAGGTGAACCTAAGTCTTGATGATCAAACAAATCCTCTCAATATTTAAAATATTATTTGCATTTTTATTTTATGTTTCTTTTTGTTTTTATTTTCGTGTAGCCGTGCTAAACCTGCAAAAGATTAGCAACAATTCAGGCGGGTCTAGCAGTGTTTCAATAAGTAGCTCGCTGGCTTCCACCTCCACCGGCTAGATGGCGTTTGCTTGTAAGTAGATTGTTACCCGTAAAACAATATAGGGTTACAACGGGAAGGGAAATGTAAGGGGAAACAAGTTTACTATTATGCTATCTTAATAGATATAGTGAACCTGTTTTTCCTTTGATTTTTGTAACTGAGTGGAGTAGATTTTTTTCTGAAAAATCTGCAGAAATTAAACAATGTGAAACTGCATCTGACTTAAATTTTTTAACATTATCTTGAAATCCAGTAAGTAGTTGAAGTAGGGTAAATTTAAAACTAGAAAAATCAAGGTGGGCGGTTAATTGTGCCGCTGAGTATATTTTAGTTAATTCGAGATACTTTTGATTTTAATATTTTAGTTACTGTCGATTTATCATCTTTTCCTTTCAACTCTTATTTTAAATATTTCTTTCTCACGAATATTAGACTTTAGAAGGCCTTCTTCTCATACCAACCATAACATACGATTCTGCTTTTAACTTTTGCCTACCCATTTAATATCTTCAATAAAAACATTAATTTATTTTTCAGTTTAATTATTTGGAATAGCTTTTCATAAACCATGTTTGTTTTCCAATTAAAAAAAGAGCTTGAATGTTTACATTGAAACTTAATGCACCACACTCCACCGACCAAACCACTCCAACTTTTTTGAATCTCTTGGAAATTCTAGAAATACGAACAAAATATCGTTTTTTAGTCAATAAAATGCATTCAAATTATTTTTGAATTTCATAATAGTACATAATTATTATAAATACTTATATTAATAATATTGGCCATTTATGTACTTGTTTTACAAATTCGATTTCCAAAATTCAGTTCTATTTGCAAAGGGCCTGTTGAAAAACTCAGCTGATTTTAAAGTCGCCTAAAAACATGTGATTTATATAAGACTTTATTTACAGAAACAAAAAAAAATATTTACATTATTGTACATAATACAAATAGAACCAGTTGAGCCACCTAAGGACCGTTGCAAACGGTCTATAGGTAGCTCAACTGATCCAAACCACTGTCAGTCGGAAGCGTGCCCAAGACACTGGCCTGACAAAACATGTTAATATACATATTACGAGTATATATTAATGACAATTTAACGTGTTGGTTTTTAGGTTTTTCGTTAGTTTTTGCACTTTAAAACCTAAGTAGGTATCCTCTCTGAGCTGCTTGTCCTGTATCTTGAAGTAACATTGTATTGTTTTTGTGTGGTTAGTGCATGTGAGTATTTGATGTTGTTTGTTCAGTTATAATCTTGTGGTCTATTTTCTGAATCTGTACTCAAGTTGAATTAGGAATCTGAATATACTTATATTCTACTACTATATATTAGACTAGAATTCTACACGAAAACGTAGCTGCTAACAGCTGTAGTAATTTCTTCGGATCTTTGCAAAACTATTTCAAACTTAAGAAAGAATACTAAAGATTCAGTAGATTTCATAAAGCAGCAGGCGGCAATTATGCCTGTCTTGACGCCTACGTCTACCATGATAACAAGAATTTAAACATCGTTGGTCTGTAAGGTCCCAAGGTCAGTCTGTGTGGAGACGAAGCTGCTAATGTAGATTGAAGTGAGTGTTTGAAAGAAAGAAAGAAAAATATGTTTATTTCGTAGGACCTCAATCGCTCAAAGTAGTACAGTCTTAAAAGCTAGGTGACTCTTATGTTTATTTCGTAGGACCTCAAGTATCACTCAAAATAGTACAGTCTTAAAAGCTAGGTGACTCTATTGCCTGTTTGTGTTGCAGTGGCCCCGCTGTCTCCGACCAAGATCACGGAGTACCGGCGGGCGTCTGACGGCGGGCGACGCCGCTGCCGCGCCTCCCCAGTCATCCGCATCACAGAGAACCCCATCTCAGAGGCCGTGGCATGCTAAACCCCCCCTCCCCCTAACCTCACCGTAGTCACCCCGCGATTTCGACGATTTCGACCACTTACCCCCCTCCCACTTTTGATCATTTATTAAACGTCAGCTGGAGCGTGATCCGTTTTCGGGACGCTAGCTTATAGGCTCTCCGCGGTAGGTGTATCCTACATATCGAAAAGTCGAAGGGTACGACCGGATGTCACGCACGATGATAAGATTTAAGATTAGTAACACTGAAATTGTAGACACGAGCGTTTGGATATCATTGAGTTAGGCTAACGTTACACTATTATATATTATTATATTTTATGCGAATGTGAAAAATGGAGATAGCCTGATTATTGTAAATTAGAACTAGAATGTAAAATGGAGGGCTGGACACGCGGGGGCCCGAGCGGCGTACATCGGCGCCGTTGTTGGTTACAAGGTGCTAACGCAAAAGATAGACCAAGCTAGATATTCGAAACGTGTTTGGATAAATTTATGCTTAGTTTTTAAAACTCCTACTATTTATTCTTACTTTTTTAGCTATTTATATTTAAATCAGGCCTACTATTAAGCGTTGTGATTTACTTCGTTAAGTTTTTACTATGTATTTTATGATTATGTTTACTTATTAGGCTTAAGTTGATCTGTCGATGTCAGTATTATGTTACTTTTTTATTAAGTTTGGATTAAGTACCTGATCTGTCGATCGTCAGTATTATTTTACTTTTTTATTAAGTTTGGATTAGCTGATCTGTCACTGCTTAGTGTAGTATACCTTATCATTAAATATTCGTGCAATCAGCATATATCATTGTAGTTAAATCGTGCTTCAACTTGATGTGTCCTGTGTTAAGAGGCGCATTCGGTTAATTTAGTGTTTGAATCAAAGCGGGCCGCCACCGAGATAACTCTGAGGAAATCAAATCTATAGATAATAGAAATAAGACCGTTTTGAGGCCCGCAGTTACTTGTTTTGTATTTAGTTAAATTGTTGAAGGAAAATTATCTAATACTCGTAGATGTACCTATTGGCAGGCTAAGTTCATCTCGCCCGCACCTGGAACTGCTTTGTAGAAATAAATGTGCAGGGAACGAAACATTTGTTGGTTCAATTTTAGGAAGTTATATTTATTTCCAAATTTTTTTTGTGTGAGTTGTTTTCGAAAATAAAGTGTTTTTATAAAAAGATGTTTAATTTAAAAATCTTTCATAACTACAGTACCTAATCATTGAGCTATGTAAAAGTTTAAATTCAACCATCCCGGTAGTTTCATTAGTACACCCGTGCAAAGCCGGGACGTGTTAGTCCACAATAAAACATCAAGTTTATGCTAGTTAGAGTAGGTACATAAATAAAACACAGTGCTACTCCACATAATTTAATTAAAACGGAAATCCAGCGATTCAACATCTACTCAATTATGATAATAATAAACTAGTTATTATGACTTTAGTACGTATTAACACAAAGTAATAGCAGTACCTATACTTATCTAAAACATAGCGCCGCCTCTGTCTCAGAATGTAATGATCAGCCGAGAACAGGCCAAATATGCGACTTTGCTAAATAACAACATCAGAAACTCAAACTACTTTGACCGAAGATATTCACGAATGTTTATCTATAATTAATTTATGATTAATTTGCACTTAAAAATGATAAGCAATAATTTAATAAAAATTATTGAAATAATTGAATAACTACAGAAGATACAGTCATTGAAAAGGCTGATATCATAAGTACGCCAAAATGCTTATTTTTATATTTCCTTCAAAAGTAAGACTTTAGTCTGTTACCGGCTCACATTCTGGGACGACATACAGATTACCTACAAGCTAGAAAACAGAATTTCAAATTGCACTATCCAGCCAACCAACAATACATAGAGATTTATAAGTAAGTAAACTTATTTACGCTCATATAAGCAGATGCTACCTTACATATGGGTACTTGCTTAGAGATAAGCAAGGTTTTAACTTTTCAGGGTATCTAGTCCGCGTCGTTACTGAAATCTGATAGACGCAGCGCTGCAATCCCAGATGTTTTGAGTAAGATATGCCAATTTTTCAATAAACATGCAGTTGATTGGAACCATTTGCTACGAGGAAACGTGTATGTAGTCCGGGATAAATACAAATTTAGTTCCCGGTTTTTCCGTAAGATTTCAGTGACAGCGCGGACTCTAGATAGCTGTTCGCGTCGCGACAAACGACAGAGACGCGAGACTTGACTATAGACAATGGATAAAAGTGTCTCCTGTCTCGGTATTATGTTCGAGAGCGGATGCTACTATATTGCCTGAAATCAAGTATAACAGTCGCGGTCGCTAGTCCTTCCCGACGTCAACCGCTACGTTAACACTGACATAGTAACGGGTACGGCTTTCACATTAATTTTGAAAGATTTCAGAGACATTTAAATATAGATTTACTAAAACAAGATTAAATGTAAGTATTGTTATTTCTCTAACATAAAAATCACAGCAGTAATTTTGAAGTAAAAAATGTTGAATTGGCTAGGGACTGAAACACCAAGATAGTAGACAAGGGTAAGTATGATGCGTTTAACAATCCACTAGTTGCCTTTGTAAGATTTACAGATGAGAAATAAGAGTTAAAAACTTGAAAAGCTATGCAATAGATCATGTGTGTGGAGATTCTACGTTTTAAAATGTGAATAACTATTATAAAAGTACTGTTTCCCAATAACATACAGTTAACTATTGATAAGTTCATACGAAGTAGGTATGTATCATGACTCACAGAACAAGATAGAAAATTGTGATTGTGATAATATAAAAATGCTTAATCTGGAGACAAAAGGTTAAATATAACATTTATCTACATTCAAAAACTTATATATTATGCATTACATAATTAATTGATTATAATGAATAGTCAATGATTAAAATAACATCCACCAAATGTAATTACTTACTTATAAAATAATTAATTTTATTTTAAAATATTTACTTACTACATTAATATAAATGCGTGATACAATAGCATCTAATTAGCTTGGTTACATTGCATGTAGCTCTTATTAAAGAAAGCCTAATATTTGTAGAAATTCTCTCATAAAAAGGAGGATATCTACAAAGATATACGAAAGAACAACAAGCTTGCCATAAATTACAAAAGCCAATACATTTTAACAGATAATGCTGTCAAACTTATTTGTAATATATATAGGTATATAATATATTAGAGGCCACTTATACTGCTCAATCAAACATTTACTTAACTTTTACCACTAAAGAACAAAAACTTACAAAAACTTTGTGCCAAAAGACACGCACAATTTTATAAATATTATATCTAACAGTAACGCATTGTCCCTTTATATATTTTAGCACTACCTAAACATAAACTTAAGATAAGCTAGAACCAAAACTAGTAGCTACATAAATATTATTTTACAACTTTAAGAATTGAAAATTTGTAAAGATGAGCTAAACGTACACAGGATACATTTACACTGTTATATATATAAATATTAATTATAAATAGGTCAAGTTGGTTTGTTTGTCGGCGTGTTTGTAGAGGTTAATCTCTGAAACTACACATCCGATTTCAAAAATCGAATGTGTAGAATAGACTTTCCGAATGAACATAATACAGGATATTTTATTCCGGTAAGTACAGCCGTGCAAAGCAAGGATTAATATTAAATGGGGAGAATGAATTTGCCTGTTAGAGAGTTCATAATCCTACATAATAATTAATCTAAAAACAGTCTAAGAAATTGTGCGTCCACCGTCAAGGCACCATCAGACCTTTCATTGCTAAAATACTTTATATTAAAAAGAAAATACAATATACTTGTATACACTTATCACCAATTTAATTACATTTTTGGTTACCATATTCAAGTGATAAATCTTAATTATGTATGTAAAAGAAAATCATTTTAAACACAACGGCTGGGCCGATTTTCATGATCTTTGATTTGTAGCAATAGATAACCTTTTATCAAAGTTAAAATAAAAGAAGATAATTGTCACATAGATATTGTAGTACATTATATTATAAACGACGCATAATCTTTGAATATTTCCTTTTTTCAAAATAAATGATTTTTCACAAGAATGACATAAATTGTTATGGTTCTCATAACACCACTATTCAATATTTTCCGTCGAATAAAGAAACCAAAGTTTATGACACGTTGTTTGCTTATTTACTACTTTTACATACATCTACAAAAGTGTATATATAATATATAAATTCCAAGAATACATTCTATGTAAAGTATACATACATACAAATACTGAGTGAATATGGTATAATTACGAAGGTATACCATATTTTAGTATACGAGTAGTACATACGAATATAATATGACTTTCTTACTTTATGATAGGAATTGTGAAAGTATCTGATACAATAATATTAATAAAATTTAATATTAGTAGTAATGAAATCAAATTATATATATGATCGAATTGTATAAATGATTTTTCGAGTTAATTATCATTTAAATTATTTCATTAAGGCCCTGGTCATCCTTAAAATTAAGGCCCTGGTAATCCTTAAAATATATATATTCGAAAAATTAGCTTGATTTTTAGTATCACATACGATAATTCATAATAAATTCATAGACCTAATCTAATTATTATGATGTGAAAATGTAAAATCGAATAGATAACACAGACAGTGCAGTACGTACATACAATAGATATATAGTATACTTGTATAACCTACAACTATAAAAAATAATAAATTAGATTTAAATTGACAAAAAAGTGCCACAATAATTAGGTCTTGAATGGTATGTTGTATTGTAATTGATATTGTTTTCACGCTGATATTTTTTTACCATATCCGCACCTAAAGTTCTCTCCCACAATCTACCCGATTCTGGAATTTAATATAATATAGATTTCTAGTATAAAATATTTATAATTCTATGAACAAAATTCATTACACTCGCATTTTGTTAATAAAAAATAGTATATCAGTCATCTGGTTACACAGCATTAAGTTGCTCAGCTTGGGACTAGACATAACAAAAGTAACCAACAAGCGTTTTTAGAAACGGAGCCGTAGACATATTCATCTTTAGGCTTTTTTACATCTTATAAATCTTCATAGGAACATACCGCTGATAGTGCCCTTAGATATCTGTAAAGAGTAGTCGCGGTAAGAATGCTT
The DNA here is from genome assembly GCA_947086425.1 of Xanthorhoe spadicearia. Classification (NCBI taxonomy): domain Eukaryota; kingdom Metazoa; phylum Arthropoda; class Insecta; order Lepidoptera; family Geometridae; genus Xanthorhoe; species Xanthorhoe spadicearia. The sequence goes on along the minus strand of OX352194.1, from coordinate 2,628,828 downwards.
TTTTACATTAAAACGATCTTCTGTGTTTTACTAATACAAAATGCGAATAAAATTTACTTAGTTCATTATATATTTATCTTCTAATATATTCATCATGGTATAATGTAATTTAATGATTTAACGAGCTGGTGGTATCCCCACAGTCGGAATCAAACCATGAATGTTTTCATTTAAATATTTGAATCATATGTTATCATTCACTTTTTGCATTTAATATACTTGCATCACATATTTTTAGAACAATAACACTTTTGTAATCGAATTCCGACTGTGGATTTTCTCTTTCGAAACGAACGAATGAAAGAGACTAGATCTAAGCGTCGTGGCTAACTTCGATACTAGATCATTGCAAAAAAATTGCATTGTTCAAGTTATCGTTTGGATTTATTGCACATGATTTAATAATTTATTTATTTAATTAGATTCCCGAATTTATTTCGCGGGGTGAAAGATATACATATGTATAAATTATAATTCACCACAAAATTATTATAACAATTATTTGTTTATTGTCCATCCTGTTAAAAGGACATTTTTTAACTTATGTTCACCGATTGGAGGAAAAACGCAAAGTCAATCTTTCTATTTTTTTTCTGATTTTTTACGGTTTAGATTAAATATGCATGTGCAATGAACCTTAGCTGATGGAAACGACGAAGAAGGTAAAGTTCACGAACAAAATGTTATCATATGTCAACTTTTCAACTTTTAATTTGAGCTGACTTATGTCAAATGTTGTATGAGGAAACGAATTTTCAAATACAAAATTAGGTGTGCTTTTTGTTTGAAGGGGCCAGTCCTTGCGAATCTAGCGCCAATGGCTTCCTTCTGTCCTTTTGTTCGTGAACTTTTGCTTACATAAACTAATAGAGAATCACAAAGCCTGTTACAGAAGGTTGGTACAATCCTTTATATATTCTATTTAAATCTAAGAATATATTAAGTATTATATTTTTACTTACCACTTTTCGGTTTGGATTTATTTAGACATTTTTTATTATTGCATTTTTTTTATTTATATTATGATATTTAATGTGCAAAAACATTCTGTAACATTCCCTGTGATAATGAGTACAGTAAGCACAGTATAACGTGGCCGGGCCGAACTTAGGATCGTTAAATATGTTGCTACCTCTTTTCGTTGCCATAGGAGTGACAAGGAAAAAACGAACTAATATATTTAAAACCTATATTGACAAATCTATATAAGATCAAAAGTATATTCACTCCGGTCACTTAGACTGCGCTTACTGAATATAGTCTTAAATGTATATGCTTATGTGTGATATTGTGATTAAATATTTCGCCTTTGCGCCTTTTTAATATATAATAATATACAACACTAAAGTAGACATAGATTAAGATTACATAAGATACTGTGAAGTATCTAACTACATTTAATCTAATGACTACAATCTGAAACTGATTTATTGCCTACCCCGAAGGGAAGCTGGCGTGGTTTTGTGTATTAATTAATGTATGTACAGATAGTTGCGTTGATTAACGGACTATTGGGTATAGGTCGCGCCACGTAAGAAGAACGCTGATAGGAAAAGCTGCGCAGTAGGCGATTTTAAGGAATCTTAGGTGTGATTGGTGGAGGGGTGACGCGGCGCACTTCACACAATTGATGTAGCGCGTGCTATTGGTTCGTGAGCGAGTGACCCGTGCGCAAACATACCCCCTCCCGTTCCCATTATTCTTTTAACGTGGCGCTGCTTATAGATATCCACCTGACTTCCCAATAGGTAATATCTCATTTAAAATAGACCTTTTGAAGTAGTCTGGTCTGACAGACGTGCTAACTTACCTACACGTCTGTCAGGCCTTTTAAATATTCTTTAAGTGAATTTATTTACAATTTTATTACACTATAGTATTTTTTTTATATTTCATCTTTAGCTGCCTATTGCGTTATAGCTAAGCGCCCACTAATCAGGCACGGGCTTACAGTCTACTTTTTACTTATGGTTTCGTGCAACATGACCTGCATGTATTTATTGTGATACATCCCCCGACATGTAGTGGGCGTCTAAAGATTTACAGACATGTAAATCAATCGCTTATTATATAAATATTCATGGTAATTTTGATTCTTTCAGCTGTATTTTAAATATTTTTTACGTCCTCGCTAGTTTTATGGCGTGTTTTACATAATACATAACTACTTTTTAACAATACAATACAATAAATAATAGAAGACCTTCCAAAACAACTATAAAAATGGAAGATAACAAAAAAATATTACATAAAAGTTCATAAGCGAAATAGATCTTAAAATTTTCCGTATTGATCAGAATGAGATTTTAATCGATAAACGTCAGAACATAAAGTCATCGATTCAAAACTATGTACGAAGTCGCAATGATGTTATGACACTCATAGTTTTTAAAGTCTAGTCTAACTTAGAACCTCATTTGCCAATGAAAAGGTCACTTATGTTATGAATCACTCTATAATCTTAATATGATTCATATTAAAATATCACCCAATGATCACATACATATCACAATACAATGTAACTGTCATCATGAACCACAAGCAATCTAATAATAAAATATTATTTTATTACAAAATGATCATTTAGCTGCTTGACAGAGAAAATAAAAAAATGAATCATTCAAGTTAAAATCAGCCTAAATAAGTTTCAAAGATTGCACGATTGTATTATTATAATATATGTGTAGTCCGCGCAACGTAACAAGTCCGATAGAAGCTGCATTCGTAGAAATAAATGTTTCGATTAAGATATGCCATTTAGTAGTATTTAGTTCCAGCTTTTTCCGTAAGACTTGATTCGTTGCGCTGACTCTAATCTGAATTTCACATATGTATATAGAGATAACAATTTTTATGAAATATACATATTATGCAGAGGGTTTTGGTGGCGATAAATCGATCTAATTAGGATTAAATTTTAAGAAAATCTTATCCGTTTTATCAGATAACGGACCTACGGACATCAGTAATTAGAAACATTAGTGATGTTTCAAAGAATAATGCACTAGTAATGTTGATAGTTCTAGTTCCTCCGAGTAACCGTTAGTAAGCGTGACACTGCGGTATCCGGTACGCATGCACTTTAAAGGATAGGTCGCCTGTCCGATGAAATTAGGCTCACCAAACATGTCCTCGTCTTGAACTAGGAATCTAATTAAGGCTAAATCTGGATTGTGCACTTCAAACTCACAAATGTCATTCCATATCGGGTTGATGCCGTTGTCAGCTGAAATTAGAAAATTTCGATGTTAGAATACGGAAATAAAAAAATGTATATCTGTTGTATTGAAACATTGATGTTTTATATTTGTGGAATGTGCGTGATATATATATATATATATAGTTTTTTGATATTTTTTATAAAAACATATAACATTATACTTTTTAACGTATGCTTTCCCACTTCTGGGAAAAGGAGAAACTCATCAACTTCCAAGCATTGCGAGTGGTTATATATTAACATAATGCTTAGTGCAGGGAACGACTGTGATATTCACAAACATATAGGAAAAACATTAAAACACAACATTTAGGAAGTCCTATGTCTACTAATGATAAAACCTACAGAAGAATAGAGAACGATGAAAAATATAATCAAAACCCTTAATAAATATTTCTAAGGAAGAAATAAAATTCAAAACCCTTGAAAAATATTTCTAAGATAGTAATAAATTAGTGTTTAAACTGTTCAGCAATACAATTTTAAATTATATTTTATAGTAATTCATGTCAAATTTAAAGCAAAAAGAAAGCTTTACATTATTTGTTGTTGAAAACTTTTAACAACTGTTTAGTTCAAGGCGTTAAAGCCAAATATAATAGAGTGGCTATTTTTGCAATTCTCTCTATTTTTCCGTAGAGGTTTTTTTCTACAACATACTGCATTCCGTCACATCACATTACATTTATTACCACTAGGCCTTTTAAGGAATCTCCTGAAAGGTCATATAGATCGAGGATCTGAGATGCATGGAACAAACAAATTATATACGAACTAATAAAGTATCAAATAATTTAGTGTTGAACAGAAGCTGAAAGAGATAGATGAAGCTTGAAGCTGAAATGAAAGAAGTCTAAACTGCTGTTTTAGTCGAAATAGTTATACTAATATTGGCGACCTCTGTGGCGCAGTGGGTCAAAGCCCGTTTGAAACGCAGAGGTCGTGGACTCGAATCTGAGGAACAAATTTAATGATTGTTTGGTATGTTTATTTGTCTCGAGTCTGAGTATTTTCTATGTATAATATTTACAAAATAATTAATTATTATTGTCAGTTTCGTGTTGCTCTAAATAAATTGAACCTTAGAGCTCTGACAATGCGCAAACTTTTACAGACTTCTAAAACATTTTATAGTTAGAGTATTAAAAGAATATATTTTAATGACTTGAGCTGTCAAATGGCTGAGTTACACCTCTTTTGACAGGTACGAAACCCGTAAAAATATTGTATAGTAAAATATTTTTGCTTTTATTGAATTTTTCGTCACTTTTCCAATGTTTTTATCCTATTCCGAACAAAGACAAATGAAAAAACAAAAGTCACATAAATCATTCACCAGTTATAAATGTAGTAACTAACACTGATTTATAGATGAAAAAGAAGGTGTAGAATGGAATCGAAAGAGCTACATACCACATATATACAATATATACAAAATACATTTATTTACACAGATGTTAAAAGGTAACTCACCAACAGTTTTAGTGACCAGTTTTGTTCCGCTGTCGTATTCCGCTCCAAAGATTTCCACTTCCACGAAAGGACTGGCAGTACCCCTCCCAGTCTTACAAAGATGTCTCGCACCGATAACACGAAGCATCACCGACACAGACCTGGTCTTTCTCTCTATACTCCGCCTCTCGTACGGGTTATAACCCTCCTCGGACATAAACTCCGGCTTCAACACAAAACCACAGCCACCGTTCTCCTTAAACTTCCCCATGTTAAGTTGCATTGGTTTATCCGGAGTCTGGTAATTCAGAGCGACCATTTGCGATCCGGTATTCCAGAATGAGATCGGTTGGTAGTTGGAGGAATCGATCCTCTGACCTTTAGGGTAGATGCGGCTGAGTTGGATCGTGTGATATTTCAAGAAGAACGCGTTATCTTGCTGGCACATGATTCGTTCCGCTTTCGTTTCGGGGAAGGACGACATTTCGTTGTAGACGAAGCCTTTGCCGCGGATTCTTTCCTGGTTGAAAGCGACCGAGCGGCAGTAAACTATGAGATCGGACATTTCTTTTGCGATTCTCCAAGTACGTTCCATTTTTCTGTGTTGGAGGGAACGAGCTGTGGCTGTGTGAGCGGCTTCTTTGATCGCGGATAGCCACTCTAGCGCTAGCTCCCGGGTTGGTGCGGCCATGTCGAACGGCGCGAGCATGGTCGGGCTCTGAACCCGCACCAGCCAGCGCGCGGCGCCGCTTTCCGCACCGACCACTAGTTCCACCACTGCGCCGAGGACGTCTACCACGCCCTTCTGCAATGAACCCAAGGCTGCGGATTCGTTCTCGAGACCCTACAAAAGAAATAAATATATATTTAAATAAATATTTATTTATTTATTTAAGGAAAACTTACAGCTATACAAACATTATAAATGGAGTAGAAATACTCATTTAGAAGCAAATAGCTAATTACAAGTCTTCACTAATATGTATCTAATATGTATATATATATTATATAAGAAAAGATGGATGGACTGTGTGTGTGCAGATATGTGTGTGAAAGGAGTGAGTACTGAGATGACGAGCGATAGAGGGAAATGGAAGAGAGAAACGTGTTGTGCCGACCCCACCTAGTGGGATAAGGGCAGGGAGATGATGATGATGATGATGATGTATATATATATCCTTGGACATTTCACACAGCGTCATCTAGTCCCAAGCTAAGCAACTTAATGCTTGTGTTATGGTAACCAGATGACTGATATAATACTTAGATACAGTTTTTTTTGTAAATATATATTATAGATAGAAAACACCCAGATACGGAACAAATATTTCCAGAACATACAAACATTCGTCCCGTAGCGGGGATCGAACCCGCAACCTCCGCATCACAGCCGGGTGTTCGCCCATTGCGCCACAGAGGTCGTCGAACTCTGTTTTATTTCGTTTATATAGCAAATACTAATTAACAAATCAGTGTTTCTTTAATAACATACATACATATAACCACGCCTCTTTCCCATGGGGGTAGGCAGAGACCACGGATCTCCACTTGCTACGATCCTGACATACCTCTTTCGCCTCACTCTCATTACATTCTTCATACATGCTCGTCGGTTTAGGGTACTTCTGACCTGGCCTTTCTGCAAAATGTCACCAATTTGGTCCAAATATGTTCGCCTAGGTTTTCCCCTTCCAGCTGTCCCATTCACACTCGCCTGATACACCTGTTTTTCTTTAATAATACATACATACATACATTATAATCACGCCTCTTTCCCATGGGGGTAGGCAGAGACCACGGATCTCCACTTGCTACGATCTTGACATACCTCTTTCTTTAATAACCCATCAGAATATTAATAAAGTGCAAACTTACAGTGATATCAGGCATATGCGGCACTTCGATTTCCTGCACATAGTTAGCTGGGAACCAGTGGTGTTTCTTCCCACCGTAGTCGCCCCGCCACCAACCGCAGTCGGGCTTGTCCACGTTCATTATGATCGAGTGCTTGCAGAAGGAGAGCTCGTCGTCCTGCCTAGCTTTGTAGTCGTATAGCGCCTTCACTGTTATCTGAAATTTAGATAATTTATTTTAACGTTTCAGAATAGTATTAAAGGCCTTTAATACTATTCTTATAAACGTTTATTATTAACTCGACCGTTATTCGAACCTTAATAATTTGAGATAGGCACTACGTTGCCTGCCTTGCTTCTCCTTTAATTCTTAGCTAAAATACTTGACTTCCGGCAACTTACTTCCTGTGTGTGACTTTAATAGTATCAAAGGCTATAATACTATTCTCAAACGTTTTATTGGTAGGTAAAACGCTGCTATTACGTCGTCGACCACCAGGTTTTTGAAAGATAGAAACAACAAAAGAAACCCCTAGTTTCAAGACAGTTTTTTTATATAGGTACAGCTCTCACAGTATCATAGAATACAATCATTGCTGTATATTTTGCAGTTATATTAAGGACTAGCTGCTCCCCGCGGTTTCACCCGCGTAAGTCCCGTTCCCGAGGGAATATCGGGATAAAATGTAGCCTATGTCACTCGTGGATAATGTAGCATCGAATGGTGAAAGCATTTTTAAAATAGGTCCAGTAGTTTTGAGCCTATTCATTACAACCATACCACGAAAAGTTCATTGATGCACGACCGGATTCGATCCCACGACCTTCGGATTGAAAGTCGAGGTATTAATTAATACACTAGGCCATCACGCACTTTGTTTTTAAAAAGGAAAGTAAACTTTAAAACATAAATACTCACGTCTATTAACTATTTCTAAAGATAAATTAATCTAATAACATCTACGATTACTCAACACAGCCGTTATGAGCAAAACATGAAAAACTTAAGTTATAGAAACAAATAGTTAAAACATCGCAACTATGTTATATTCATTACTTATTAAAAACAGGCATTTATTTACAGAAACTAAACTAATAGATATTTAAATAACTGTACAAAATACAAATAGCAAATACTAGCTAAACTACACGGTATAAAATATTCGAGGCACACAGCAGGCGTCTGCTATGTGCCGTCGCTTAACTTAAAATACAAAATGTACACAGCAAATAGCAAATAGCATCAGGAAAACACGGCCATCCGAGAGTGTATTATACAAACAGGATACGAACTTCAAACGTCATTTTATACACCGGTCAAGTTAAACAGAAAAATAGTGGTCAAATAACAATAATTCCCGGAAAGCTGAATTTTGGTGGAGAGCTTGGTATTACCATTACAAATAAAGTGTTAAAAGTCCCCATCGATCCCATGTGTGCGTCCCGAGTTATTCGGGGTCAAACGTCCAAATTTAAGGTTTCTTAGTTTTTTTTCGAAAACGGTAAGTTTTATCAAAACAAGTTTCAGCCCAAAGTTGTAGATCTTAAAATTGTCTACAATAATGGTCCCGATAATATTTTTCCTAAGAGTTACCATTCGTGAGTTATCGCGGTGGAAGCAAGCGCACCACGCGGCCTACTAGGATGGAGAAAGACCGCGATTTGCTTGCAGCGAGTGCACCACGCTTTTTTTCCATACTGAATTAGGGGCTCGTACGGAATTTCTTACTGCACAAGGGGCTCTGAAACGTTTTCATAATACATTATGACTCATATCATGGATTTTCAAAATGAATAAAGATTGGATTTTCCAACTCTTTTCCAATGGATTCTCTAGGTTTTATGGTTTCTCTCTCTAATTCTCTCTCTCCTAAAATTATGCTAGAATCCAGTTAACCATAAAAGAGTTGGAAAATCCGATCTTTATTCATTTTGAAAATCCATGATATGAGTCTTAATGTATTATGAAAACGTTTCAGAGCCCCTTGTGCAGTGCGAGATTCCGTACGAGCCCCTAATTCAGTATGGAAAAAAAGCGTGGTGCACTCGCTGCAAGCAAATCGCGGTCTTTCTCCATCCTAGTAGGCCGCGTGGTGCGCTCGCTATCACCGCGATAACTCACGAATGGTAACTCTTAGGAAAAATATTATCGGGACCATTTTTGTAGACAATTTTAAGATCTACAACTTTGGGCTGAAACTTGTTTTGATAAAACTTACCGTTTTCGAAAAAAAACTAGGAAACCTTAAATTTTGACCTTTGACCCCGAATATCTCGTGACGCACACATGGGATCGATGGGGACTTTTAACACTTTATTTGTAATGGTAATACCAAGCTCTCCACCAAAATTCAGCTTTCCGGGAATTATTGTTATTTCAAAAGTGTATCTTGACTGGCCTATTAAGCGATTAAAAATTTATAAAATTAAATAAAAAATCACGTGACTGCGAACGCACCACAATTGGCCACCACACTTGTGACGTCATAATGTTATAGCAATTTGATTACAGTGCAGCGTTTACAGCTATTCTTTCTATACTATGTACTATGAGTAAAATTAACATTATGACGTCACAATGCGCTCGGATTTGTTGGGGAGTTGTCGGCGCGTTTTCGGTACTGGATTCAAAAATTAATTTTTATTTTGATATAACTTTTTAATTATTGAGAAAAATAAAAAAATAAAAATTGTTTTGTAAGAAAACTTCCATGATCTTTCCATTTTTCTAAGAAAAAATAATAATTCAAATACCCAATTACTCACGTAAAAATATTGTCGATTTAAACGTCATCATTGAAAAAAATCATAATCATACAGTGAAAAATAAACCTTCCTTTTGGTTTTAAATGACTGAAATCAATAAAAGTATTTCTCGGATCGGTAACGGCACGGTTTGTCTAAATCTGGAGTTAATTATCAAACGCTTTGTATTTGCATAGACAAAGTAATTATAACTTGTGTGTCCTACTTCGATAACCAACTTTAATAGTTATATGGTCTTATAAAAAGACTATCAGCATGTCTCGGCTTTGTACGGGTGTACTAATGAAACTATCGGGATAAAATATAGCCTATAATCCCATCCCGACAGTCCATTCTACAAATCGGTGAAATAATTTTTGGAATCGGCTAAGTAGATTCGGAGATTACCTCCGTCAAACAAATAAATTTTACCTCTTTATAATATTAGTATAGATATAGATAGTATAGATTAGTATAGATAGTATAGATGGTCCTATTTGACATGTCAAGTATCAAAGTAAAATGCACGGAAGGAACGCAACTACGCATTGTAAGAATGGCCCTCATCTTATCTAGTTGCGATAAAGTAATTACTTCCCCTACTGAATACCTACTTTAGTGAGAGCGGTATCACCAAAAAATGTTTCTTCGAAAACTATTTGTCGTATCATACAACGCTTTGTTATTGCGATAAGTCCAGCTGCTCGATTCTTGACGACATTCGAAACATGACGCGGTAGGAGATTGCACGTTATCTAGTTTTTGTTTTCTTAAATCCAAAGAATTTTTCACAATAACTAGGTATTTGGAGAATAAGGCGGCAAGAGTTTAACAAAATATTTAAAAATTGTCGACCGCAGCCTGTCGGCAAGTTGTGTATTATGGCTATTAAGTGTAGGAAACATAAAAGATTGCCACCTGATGCTGTATTAAACCATCTAGTGTAAAGGCCTGAGCATCATAAACTATCTGTAGCCAAGTTTTACATTATTTTCCTGCCTTTATCCCACACTAGGTGGGGTCGGCCCAACATGTTTTTTCTTCCATTCATCTCTATCATTCATCATCTATAACGTTTGTTTATATGTTGACATGAATAACTTACTCTGGACGTGAATGAAGTAGGGTCCATGTACCCAGGAGTTCCATACACAGAGCTGTCATCAGGTTCCTGGAAGAAGAAATGTTGATCAAGTGAGTGAAAGGGGAAACCTGCCAATTTCAAATGTAGTGAAATGGGTAGCTACTCTTGACGCACAATCGCATACCCAATTCAAATCTCAAGCACCAGCCCTTTTATTTTTATTTGGTCAATGGTTTACGTATGAAACTTTTTGACAGATAACAACGTTCCTATAGCGAAGGTCTTAGAGCCATCCTTAAGTTGGTTATAGGAACTATTTGGTCAATATCCTGTCGACGACCTCTGTGGCGCAGTGGGCTAAGGCACGCCTGAGACGCGGAGGTAGCGGGTTCGATCTCCGCTACGAAATTAAAGTTTTATTTGTTCTGCAGATATTTGTTCCGTCTTTGGGTGTTTTCTGGTTACGATAACACAAGCATAAAGTTGCTTAGAAATCACTCTGTGTGGAATGTCCAAGGATATTTTTTTAATTACATACCTCTGACTACCCCCTTGGACATCAAAGAATCCAAAAGTAACATTAAGATCCGAAAAAAATGTCTACCGCTCCCATGGGATACAGTCGTAATCATATATTTTTTAATTCTGTTAAATAAAAATGTTTTTATGATATTTTAACTAGTTCAAAAGAAGCATGTTTATACTCACAGCAATAATTCTCCTCACGATATCCTCACTGATGGGGAACCACAGCTTCACTTTCTTGTATAGAGGGTGATTCTCGTAGTACGAGACGAGTTCAACGAGGCTCTCAAACTTGACGGTGCCGATCGTGTATAGGCGCCCTTCTTGCTTGATGCGACAATGCTTGATCTCCCGTTCAGTTCTGAAACAAATATTACAGAGTTATTGCAACATCAAAATACTTTTTAATACTTACTTAATACTGTTCATTCGGAACGTTCATTCTATACATTGGTTGAAGAATTTTTATAATCGGATGAGTAGTTTCAGAGATTACCCCAAACAAACAAAACCACTTTACCTCTTTATAATACAATATACATATGAGTAAAGATAGTATACAGTAGAAGCAGCAAGTCTCTGCATTGCACAGTTGTACTAATGTCAAAAGTACCGGGATAAAATATAGCATAATACCATCCAGACAGCCCATTCTACACCGGTGAAAGAATTTTTGAAATAGGCCTAGTAATTTCGTAGATTATCTCCGTCAAACAAACAAAGCAACATCACCTCTTATAATATTAGTATAGATATTTTGTTATTGTAATTCTTTATTGTACACATATATATATCTCTCAGTAATACTTACCTAAAGCTGATAGCAAAAGATCCGTTTTCCTTCTCACTAGGGCGTACCAAGAAGGCGCCATCTGTGTTCGCTTTCCTCAACAACTCCTCGGCCTGAGCGCGGGAACATTGGGCGTGGAACCACTCCTTGCCTTCGTGCTTATTCGGCTGGGGTACCGGCTCTTTGAGGGTTATCAGAAACTCCTGGAAATATAATACAATATGGAATAGAAAATAGCTTTAAAAAAGCAAGGCACACACCACCAGGCGGTCTTGCCTGATTCTTTCCCTAGTGTAGTAGTGTAGGGAGTAGCTGAGGGTTTTATTTTACTTTATTAGGGTTATCAGAAACTCTTGGAAATACAATAGAATATAGAAGAAATTTAGAATAGAAAATCACTTTAAAAAGCAAGGCCCACACCACCAGGATCTTAACTAATTCATTCCCTGGTGCAGGAAGTTGGTACAGGCTATCACCTAGCTTATAAGACTTTAGATTTCAGATCTAATATAAACAACTACTACTAATAAACACTTTTTTCTTTTGTTTATTTCTTTTAAAAATAGCTTGTTTTGTGATTTAATCATAAAACAGTGTAACATAAAATAAATAAATATATCAAGCAGGAGAAATAGAGCATTTCTGTCCATTACTCCAAAGATCCTCTTTACAATTCTCTTTTTTTTTAATTGGATTAAATAATAGTATTACTAACTTTTCTCACAGTTAACCCGCCTTTGTATATTGTATCTTAGTCTTAAACTCTGGCGTACAACAAAGAATACTTAATTTTCAAAATCGAAATTTAACTGAATAATCGGTGAACATAAATTAAAATATCAAACTAATTAGTTTCCTCAAATTGTATTCGTTTACTGTTCCTGACTGTTTTAATAAAAATATCAATATATATAATAATATTCAAAACTTACAGATGTACGTTTTTTCAAAGCTTTGATACTGAAGCACATTTTGTCAAATAAATTCAAATAACGAGAAGTAACTAATTTAATGTTATTCCTTCGTTGAATGCGCAATGAATGGCGCTTCAGTTTTATGTATTATGCGGGTTTCAAATTTTCAATGTTGCGAAAGAATATTCAATGAGGGACGCAAATAGCATAAAAATAATTTAAAATCATTATCAGTGCAAGATATATTTTGATATGAATCAGGCAACGAAGATGCATTGAAATTTTTGTACAGATGAACTTGGTTTTGAAAAGAAATTGATTTATCTGAAGTTCATCTTGATGACCCTTATGATGATGTACTGACAATGTACTGCATAATAATTATGAATATGTAGTTTCGTTTTAAAGTCATTTTTTCAATCTTACATTATCACATGAATAAAAATTTATATTACCGGTAAACTGGTTTAACTTTGCAAGGTTTTTAGATATATTTAGCTAAGCCGGCGAATTTAATACCGCCATAGTTTCTTTAATAATGTATTAAGGTTTTAATAATGTTTTAGTGTTTGCAAAAAAAACAATAAAAACGTTTTGTTGTTGGGAAGCCCTTTTAAATATTTTATCTATGAAACTTTCAACTGCTATCACGGTTTATGAGATACAGTCTGACTGATGATAGAGAGGCAGACAGACAGACAGAATGATAGACAGACGGACGGACGGACAACGGAGTCTTACGGCCAGTCTCAATAACGTATGTATTTTTGGTTTTGCTTACTGTGGGTATATTTGAGATTCCTTCCAGTACAAAATATGACCAATAGGTACCTACTGATAGTAATAAAAAGGTAGATAGGTTATTTTGAGACTGGCTGTTAGTAATAGCATAGACTAATTAGTTCTATTTAGTCCATGGCATTGACGTCTTACCCAGAAGACACCTAATAATACTACTTCGCAAATCAGAAATGTTCCTGGGTCACTAAACTGGTCTTTATTGGTCGAACGGCGTAGATTGTTATAAGCGCTAAAACGCTCATGTGTGAACTAAAAGCGTTTGCCCTTTATTAGGTGTCTACTGGGTAAGACGTCAATGGTCCATGGTAACGGGGTCCCGTTTTTGCGCTTTGTGTACGGAACCCTAAAAAAATTATTAAGTAGGGTACAAAAAACTAACCTGACTCCTGAGCGAGTGCTGTCGGTAATGCGTGATCAAGCTATACAAGCTGTCGAAACAAATTGTTTCGATCAAGTAATACTTCGTCAAACCGCGATCATTCTTCAACTTGATCCTACAATGGTTCGCCTTCCCCTGTCTCCAGAACGAAAGGCAATAGTCTCCAACGAAGGTTACACTCTCCCGTACCAAAAATGTACCGTCCCCGAGATGAGAATGAGCACGTAGTAATTCCTCAGCTTCCTGACGATTCCCCGCCAACTTCCCGTGAAACCAACATTCGCCGAAGTGTAACTCGTCTTGCGGTATTGTGGAACTTTCCGATTCTGTTTCGCCATCACTATCGTTATCATTCTCTCCTTGCGTGCTGTAATTCTCAGTGTAATAAAGCTTGTTTTCCGTCAGCACAAACGCGTGCGGGTTCCACTCTTTGTCAACTGGATCTTCGAGTAGCAAGATGCCGTTCTTGATGGAGTTCCGTAGATCTAAATCTTTGCCTTCCTCCTGTTTGAACGCGAAGGAGTTTTCCTCAGCACCTTCCGGCAGTTTCTTGTGTTTGAGAATTATTTTCCTTCGTAAATCATGGGGTGATGGTAAACACGTTTCGTTTTTCTCCAGCGGTTGTACTAGGAGCATTTCAGCGAAGACATCTTGAAATGCGCTCGCCATTCGCCTCTGCTGCGGTAGGGAGCAGTTGTCCTCGATGGATAGGATCAGGGGGTAGTCAGAGGTGGCGAATGCGTGCTCCTTGATGGTTCTGAGGACGTCCATGAATCTGATCTTTGTGGTGAGGGTGTGCCCGTGGTATATGAAGGGCGTGCCGTCCGGTCCGTCCCAACAATCGAGCTCGATGCAGCGGCAGCCGGAGCGGAGACAACGAACGTACGCCTCGAGAGAAGACTCGCTAGAGAACTGATCACCCGTCAGGTATCTGAAAACAACATAACAGTCGATTTTATTTGTTGTATGTTCATTTCATCTTTTTTAAATTACAGCGGGTTACTGTCATATGCACAATTTGTAAAATAATTTTGTAAAACTTTTGACTATTGTAATATACTCGTACTGCTTAACTTGGGACTAGATGACGCTGTGTGAAATGTCCAAATATATTTATTTAGCAAGCTCTACGATCTCATCATTCCATTGGTTGAGTAAAAAGTAATGAAAGTGTAATAGAAACGTAATAAATGACCCTAACTTGAGGGTAAGTTAGTGATGATAGCTTACGTATTATGTGAGGAGGATATCCAGTAGTGACACAGCGGACGTTTCATGTCTTGAGTAACGATGTCGTGTTTGCTGTCCCAAATTGTGTTCTGTTTCGAAAACAGCATCTCTATGAACTGTAAAGAAAATAATAACAATTAAACTTTCTTATACATATTTCAAAATGGATGGATTGCTGCTCTTTTGTCTCGCTAAAACTCGAGAACCTTTTCATTAAATTAGTATAAATACTATAAACACTTGATACGAGATACCTAATTACCATGATTTGTCGATTTTTGAGTTTCCCTATATATTTTTTTTAATTATCTCGTATCAAGTGTTTATAATGTTCAAAACCATGATAGTTTTAAAAGTTTTATAAATATAGATTACCTCTTGCAGAGTGAAATAGGGCTCGTATATATCGCGCTGTGGATCCCTCAGATAGTCCCGAATGAACTGCGAAGCTCGCACTTCGTCATCGCCAAGACGGTCGTGTTGTTCAATACGCAAGAAGTTTTGAAACTCGCGCAGAGTGATGGTAGACCCGTTAGCGCAGTATAGGGAGTGCTTGTCGAATATATCGTGAACATTCTGCGGGATAATTTCAAATTGATTGGGGTTAGTGTAAACACCCTTTAACTTAGTATAGGTTGCGCCACGTAAAAGGAACTCTCAGTGGAAAAGCTTGCAGTAGGCGATTTTAAGGAATCTTAGGTGTGATTAGGTGACGCGGCGCACTTCGCACCATTGATTTAGCAAGTGCTATTGGTTCGTAAGCGAGTGACCCATGCGCAAACATACCCCTCCCGTTCCCCTCATCGTTCTTTTTACGTGGCGCAACTTATAATAACCCTGTTATTTATGGATCATTAATGTTACGCCCGCATACGCATGTTTTTTCCGCATTCGCTTTCCTTATCGAATGCAAGCCAGCGGAAAAACGTGTGTTTGCGGCTAACCGTTACATCATTGAAATGTAACAAGAAAAAAAACATTTTAAAGCCTTATCGATGAAAATATTTGTGATTAATGGGGAATATGGCTGAAGCATAATTAGGAGCAGTCACTCTGAGATAATGTTACCAAAATATGAACTTAACAACTACGCTGCATATGCTGTATTGCTATTAGACTAATGCCCGAATTCTATAATCAACGTACGGATGTTCGTAGGTCCATCACCATAGCAACTTTGTTTTTGCAACATAAAATGAATGAAACTTTTTGACAGATAAAACGTTGCTATGACAAAAGTCCTACGGCCATCCGTTAGTTGGATATAGGAACCGGGCGTTAGACGTATTGCTACATTGCTTTTAGGCAGGACACGTAGCTTAATAATGTGCTTAGCCAGCTCATCTCAGTTCGCATTCAGAATATTTCAACAACTATAAACCTACGTTTGCATCTCTTCAACGTAGAACTTAAAGAAAATTAATTTTAAGATATTACGGACCAATAACCTACTACCAATAAGCGTCAATTCACACCGAGGTGTAAGCGAATACAGAGGTGATGAAAATAAAGTTTAAAATTATATGACAATAAAACTAAGCGACGCGCGACGCTTCCCTTCCATCTTGGTGTGAGTTGAGCCTTACATGAAAAGAAATAAACTTTGAACATCGGAACGGATTTGGTAGCAACGTGGTATGTACCATGTACATAGTTAGTGACGTGAAATAACACATTTAATCGCAACGGAAGCCGCGGGCATTCGGCATGTTATAAAATATACAGGGTGGCCCATTCAAATCGGTCAGTATGGGAAAGTCTGAAACTGTAAGACATACGAAGATTTGTTCTTAGGAACCATGTCACCGATTTCGATAAAAAGAAAAACTGCATTCATACAATTAAAAAAAAAGTGTACCCAACTGGGGAATCGAACCCGGTTGTTTTGAAAAAATAAACTTACACTATTTCTATTCAGATATCGTTTGTGTAGGTCTTAAGCAGTAAATATCTCTAAGAAACATAATGTCTAAAATGAATAAAATGCATTTTTTTCACATGTTTGGTCCCAGAACGTATATTCGATCTTAATACAGGCTACTTTTGATACCGGTATTCCCACGGGAACGGGCTGTTCACCGCGGGACGCATCTATTTAGAGAATAAACATATAATGAATACAATACGCTAAGTAGCTTAGGCAAATTTTATCTCATTACGCTAACTGTACAAAATTGTATTCCATTCTGTTATACAGTAATTTGCAAAGGTTGCATTCTAATGGTAGCATGTGAAAGTAAACACAGCAGAAATATTTGTAACAATTATCAACTACTCATATTATAAAGAAGAAAGTTTGTATGGTTGGCTGAAAATTGGAATTTATTCTTACATAGTTTATGATCTGGAATAAATAGGTAAGCATGGTGGTGGCTAGGCATGGGCTATGTTCGATCAGACAATTTTTTCTGGTCCGATCACTTTAGGTCCCAGAACAGACGGTGAAACGCAAATTCAACGAAACTGCAACTTCTGGTTACTTTCGAGTTTCATTTGACTCCAAAGAGACCGCATATGGAGCCACCATTTTGAAATCGGTTTGAAACGAATTGCAAATGAATGAAGAAATGTGGCAAGTATTATATCAGTCATATCTGGTTACCAACAAGCATTAAGTTGATTAGCTTGGGATTAAATGACGCTGTGTGAAAAGTCCAAGGTGTTCATTCTCGTGCCCTTATCCCACGCTAGGTGGGGTCGGCCACCTAGCGTGGTGTCCAATGATAATATTATTAATTATTAATGATTGATTTTAAAAGGGTTTGTTTGCAGAAGCGTTTCACGGTCTGTTCTGGGTCAACAAATACAGTTCGAAAAATAATATTTCTGTAACAAACCTAAATACATTTTCTGGATATGAGACTTTTTATCTCGCAAAGTAAATGCGACTTGCAATATGCATGTAAGAGAAACATAAAAGAATACACATAAATGCCAAACTAAAACTGTCTCTTTCGCGATCGGAGTCAATCAGTGCACATAACAACATGACATTCGCATAAACTTAATATTGCTTACGCATTATTATTCAAACGCTTATTAAAGTAGTGCTATGACATTATTTGAAGACAATTATTTGTTTATCCAAGTAAAAACGTCCTTATTGGTTAATACGGTCATACATATACATACATATATATTTATAATATATTATTAATTAAATATATATATTTATTTCTTTCAATATTTATATAAATAAATATATATTCCTTTCCCCACTTCTCATCATCGTTCTTTTTACGTGGCGCGAGACTTATACTACGGTTCATATTTTTGAAATATATAAATACAGGTTTCTATCGCGTTATTTACCTTATATATTTCGCGATAAAAACCTGTGTTTATACATTTCAAAAAATATGAATTGTGATCGCGAATATTTAAGAAATAATATAGGTACTACGGTTGTAACGCAAAGCGAAGATACTTACATTCTCATCAAACATGAGTTTCTGGTACAAGATTGAGAAGTCGTCGAAGCTGATCTCCCCCCGCTTCGCGACGTCCACCTCCTGGAATATATCGCGGAGCTTGCTCGTCGATATCTTGCAGTTGATTTTTGGTAAGAACGCCTTCACTTCCTTCAATGTTATCCTAAAAAAAAATACTTGGATAACAAACGCCCGAATTAAACTAACGACTAGGAATGAAAAAAATAACTAAAGTAGGATACTCACACTCACCTAGCCATGTAGCATGTAATGTATCTGACAGTATCAAGTAAGTACGTAGACTCGTCGGGTACGGCTTGTCCTCCTACGTCCTCACTTAATACAGTATCTAACACATTATATTATTATGCTACACGGCTGGATGAGCACACAAAATATACTCATTGAAAGTATGAAAACACTGTGCGTGAATAACAGGTATCAGACGTTCCCAAAGTGTTCAAATGTATCCGAAAGTGCATATACGCTGTGGAAAATCAGATAATTTAAAATTGGAAACATTGGAAACTCTTCATAACGGCAAAAGTATAGGTATAGTATTTGATTCCTTAATTTTTTGTCCAGAATAATGTTGCAATGAAACAGAAAATTTATTGTGGACAGGATACCCCGGCCTTCGGATCGAAAGTGAAGGCACCACCGCGCTTGACCCACTCGGCCAAGTTGACAAATTGTCAAAGGGACACAACAAATTTCATCTTGGATAAGGTTTCATTTACAAAACTATAGTGAGTTTGTGTGTGTGTTATTGTGACATTATATTAACGGGAAACATTGTCGGTATCAAATTTTTACGTGAGTAATTTCCCGTTGTGTTTATATAAAGTTTATGACTTGTCGTGTCAAAAAGTTTATATGCGCTTTAGCACGAACTTTAAACGGCGAAGAAAAACATCGCGAGGAAACCCGCGGCTAGTCAGCCCCACACGTATTGACCATTGTCTTTTCTGTGGATATGGCCGGCTAAGCTGAGAGGGTGGTTTGGGTGCTGGGCAAGTCTATTCCATCTCAACAATGTCCCAGGCACATAGAGTGTACCATTAAGTGTAGACAAAGATTGCCTTTTGACGCTGTATAAATCATCTAGTGAGGCTTGAGGAGAGTAATATAATATTTGGATAAGGTTGATACGACACCACGCAAGTCGTTTCACGGTCGGAAGCTAGGCCTAGCTACTCCTAGTTTACAGTGCCCACCCAACACTTGTCATAAGTA
The DNA here is from genome assembly GCA_947086425.1 of Xanthorhoe spadicearia. Lineage (NCBI taxonomy): Eukaryota > Metazoa > Arthropoda > Insecta > Lepidoptera > Geometridae > Xanthorhoe > Xanthorhoe spadicearia. The sequence continues at coordinate 2,609,168 of OX352194.1, read as the reverse complement.
CAAAATTGGTCTAGGCTACATACATGCAGTGATTTTCCACTTACACTTGTTACGTGAGACAATTGCCTTTGATTGTGCAAAATGTGCAAATCCTTAGAATAGTAAGTGCCAATGCAAAGTTGCTGGCTGCAATTTTATATGCGTGGTTTATGACTTTCATTCTTATGGATGAACTTGCGTCTACTTTCGTGTTAACTTTAGCTAAACAAATGTTTAGAAAACAAAAGGAGAAGAATCCAGAATCCAGTCGGTATAACCACAGATTACATAAGTACCGATACCTCATCTCGAACATTGAAATCACTCCTATTTTTCTTCGGGCTATTTTTTGGTGTTTGATTTTTGCGGCGTTTAGGCATCCGACTGCATGCTACTTAGCACTAGATTAGTTAGTTTTTTTTAAACGTATGATATAGATGAGCAGCTCCTTTACTCAAGAAACCAAAAACGATGCATCGTGACAATCATCGCAGGTCAGCTTATGTTGGTTAAGAAGCGCTCGTGGCGAAGCTTGCTAAGGCGTTCTTGATAGATCGTCGAAGTTAAGCAACGCTCTGCGCGGTCACTTCTTGGATGGGTGACCGCAAGTGGCAATATCATCTGAGCACTTCCGTGCTTCGGAGGGCACGTTAAATTGTCGGCCTTGTATAAAGCAAGTCGAAGTCATGTTATGCCTCAAGACGCCCACATACATTACGTAGGTTGCATTGGAAGCCTGTCACCACAGAGTACCAACTACTTACCTACCAACTTTCCACGCGGTTTTTTATACGTCATTGCACACTAGCTACAACCCCAGGCTTCACTTTGGCACCTGATTAATATAAAACGTGGCTAATAATCTTGCAATTAAAATCATGGATACTTTCGTAGATATTTTCTTTTCAAGATTATCTCGTGGAAGCCAAATGTAGCATAACTACAATCCCTTTGTCCAAAGTCTATATAATTTGCAAAATAAAAATGTAAGAAAGACAATCAATAAACATTAAAACAAAAAGCAAAGTTATCAATATAAACTTACTTCTCGTTGGCGTTCTCTATAGCGTAAAACTCTTTTCGCAGCCATCTCTCGATCTGTAGGGGGTAGGAGGCATTGATCGCTTCGTCAATGAGAAACCTGAGCCCTTTCACCCACGCCTCGCACTCCTTGTCGGTTTGCGCTGGAACAAAGCTTGTCAAAGTCAAATAAACAATACCACGATGTGGAAAATTTAATGGGATAATGCAATTTGCAATGAACAAACATGTTATATTTTTAGCTTTGATGCAGGCTCTGATCAAATAGAGTTTGATGTTTAACCTGCTGCTCGATTCTTGACGACATTAAAAACATGACGCAGTAAGAGATTGCACGTTATCTAGCATTTGTTTTCTGAAATCTATATAAGTTTTCAAAACAACCACTCCGTGACGTGCCGCGTTTAAACATGGTTATTTGGAGAATAAGCCGGCAGATGTGATAATAAAAGTGGTAATATTAATGATTTTATAACAGACTAGTAGCAGGTTCCGACTTTGCACGGGTGTACTAAAGAAACTACGGGAATAAAATACAGCCTATAACTATCCCAACAGTCTATTCTACACATTGATGAAAACGTTTTTGAAATCGGATGAATCGTTTCGGAGATTACCTCCGTCAAACAAACACACATCTCTGAAACTACTCATCCTATTTCAAAAATTATTTCACTTATGTATAGAATAGACTTTCTGGATCAACATAGGCGTATCCTGGTGAAATGCCGAGTTTCATTAGTACACTCGTGCAAAGCCGGGTCGAGTTGATAGTGCATCTATAAAGTCCCGAAATACTCTACAAGCGAATGGGGCTAGAGAGTTTCCTACACTAAACCTTTATTTAGTGCTTGGCAAGCTTCCAACAGGGATTTAGACTTGTTGAATACGATTCAACATACATTCCTAGTTTTTATTTGACCTTAGTAAGTGTAAAAAACATAACATGTGTGTGTTATTTTGTTACTTGGTGCATTAAGAGATCAAAGTGGATTTTTACGAGTGCTGATATTGAATTCAATAATAACAAATCTATTTTATCAGAAAAACTAGCGACCTACCCCGACTTCGCACGAGTCCAATTATTATACATAATAAACCTTCCTCTTGAATATAAGTAACTCCATCTAGTGCTAATATTTTTGATTGCAGGCAAGACCTAAACACTGCTAGGGGCGCCGCAAAATCATACACAAAAAAATAGCCCGAAGAAAAACAGGAGTGAAATTAATGTTCTAGATGGACCATCTGTACATAGTATTATTTTATCTGTGATGGTACTTAGAAAACGATACTTAGTTTAGACATTATTTCACATGTATAATCTGACAATTAAATTAAGAGCATCCTATATTATTAATGTCAGCAAAATGTTTATTTATTGTTTCAGTATTAGACTACTTTTACCTAGGGTAGAAAGCTCATAAATAATCTTATGCCCATGTGCTTTCTACCCTAGGTAAAATTAGTGTCAACCTTTAACTTAACTTTATATATTTAGTTATAAGTATCTAAGCAATGGACCCCTATGTACACATAGATTAGATAAGATAGCATCGGCATGGATTTTCACATTTCATTGTTTGGCATGTTAAGTGTCAATGATTATATTAACATGGTTGGTACATAAATGTTAGCACTAATCTCAATAGTTTTATTGATTAGAGCTCATACAGTCCAGACAATTCAAATCAGTTTTTTTCAAAACATATTGTAAAGGGGAAATATCAAGCAACCTGAATGTAAAGTGATACCTACATGTTACATAAAACGGCATCAAAATATTCTACTTCAATTTCAAAAACATTACTCAAGTCTTTACAAGCATGATCATATTCACCCATAAATTGCCTAGGACTGTAAACATATTCCATAATAATGAGTCAGTCAAGCTTCTCTGGAATTCTCAGTTGGGACAAATATAACAAAGCATGTATATACACACGCGAAACCTTTAAATTTAGAAGTGTTTACAAATTGAAAAGTCAATAAAGTTACCTGCAAATGATGCTGCGCGCAGCTTGAACTCTGTTCCATAGTAAATAGTGAAGCATTTGGAGTTCTCCAGTCTCTTGGTTTCCTCTGGCCATCGCTCAAAGTCTTTGGAAGTTTTACCAACTCTGACTTCCTTGATGTCTCGGATGTCGAGGGCACCCTCGTAAGACTGGCGCTGCGGGGCGCTGATGCGAGTCCAGATCACCTGGTGGGTTTCGCGACGTACGGTCACCGAGCGCCTCTCGGGCCGCTTTCTTGGGTAAAACTTGAGGACCGAGGAGCCCCGTTCTATGTACGAGATGAGCTGATCGGCTTCATGTATTAGCCTATCGTTGCCTCCGTTGAAGCAGACAGCACTCATTGCACTTCCGTTGTCGCCGCCGGATGTGGACAGACTGCGACCAAGTCTCACACCGCATGGATTATGTTCACGATGCACTTATGCCTTTACAATTCTACTGTAGCTCAATACTACGCCCCCTCACATAGGTGTGCTACGCGCACACGCTGTACAACGTAAAGAGTTTGTTTGGCATTTTCATTTCAGTCAGACAAAACGAAACAAATGGAAAATAAAATCACAAATTTACAGCAGCGTATCACAGTTTCTGACATCTTTCTGTCTGACCCACAGAACATAATACTAAAGAATGAGGTCTGACCTGACGGATCGGATTCTTGAGTTGACAGATGAAAGTTATGATGTGATGTGTCAAAGTTTCGATCTTTTTAAACACAGACTATAAAAATAAGAAGTGAAGTAGGTAGGTAGGTACACAGACAACTAAATTTACGGATGAACTTTTCGTATCGAAAAGTTTGCGCTCTAGCGCGAATTTTAAACAGTGAAGGAAAAAATCGTGCGGAAACCCGCAGCTACTCAGCTAAGTTAATAATATATGTAGGTGCTGGGCAAGCCTGTTTCATCTCAACAATGTCCCAGGTACTACAGTACAGTCAGTGTCGTTAGGTGGTAGACATAGATTGCCTCTGCATGACGCTGTATACCTAATCATATAGTAAATGTGGCCTGAGAGATATTTTTAGTACCTACTAAATAGGGGTAGGCTGTAGGCAGAGACCACGGTCCTCCACCTATTTCAATTTCGTAAGAAAATCATCGAAACATGGGCGTGCACACATAAGGCTATGTACCGCATGAGAGTAGCACAGGGAGCCATGGAATGGAGCGCTCCATGTTAGTTATCAAACTGATTGACCGAGTTCCGAACGTTGAAATCCGAGAACGAACGAAAGTGAAAGTTGGAAATCGGAGACGGAGTTTTTATGCCGCTTAAAGGCCTCCGTCATGGCTTAACGACTTTTAATTATAACGACTAATAGAGTAGGTACCTAACCATAATAAGGAATGGTGCCTACCTACCTTACCTACGTAGAAGTCTGCGCGCCGCCGGCGCCGCTCCGCCTGCCGTGTATTATGCAAAAGGTTTCCTTGTTTCGTCTGCCATCAACTGCATATGTAGATATGATCTTAAGGACGAGTATTATGTTCAAGTATTATTGGATTTCTTACTCGAAACTCGAAACATATATTTTTGCTATTGCAGCGCCGCGTCTATCAAACTTCAGTGATGGCGCGGACTTCTAATCTAGCAAGATGGTCTAGTTTTTAGGCCTTTAGGCGGCCTAAAAATTGCCTTTGATTTTTCTGGTCATGCGTAAGAAAGGGTACCTAGTAGTATTTAATAAAAATGCATGTTTAATTTTATATTATTTATTTAAGAAAGAGACTTATACTATCTCAAAAATGATTCAAAGATTTTGCTTCCACTACATAGATCGGAAAAAGTAGAGGCAGAATAAACCTGCTAGAATAAATGTACTGTTAAGTAAAATATTATACCTACATATCGGAATATAATTAGTTATTATGAGTTGTTTGTGCAAAGAAAATTACAATTCAATCAGTCAACAGTCCTTTGCCTGTTTGTATTAATAAATAGGTACCTCGAGCGGACCAGGACGGTCGCGAACAGCGATCTTGGCTGAACATTAGAGACACATTAACATTATCTAGGATATTGAGATATTTTTAATGGGTCTAACATAATCAACATGAATTCACAGGTCCGATCTTGGCTGAACATTAGAGACACATTAACATTATCTAGGATATTGAGATATTTTTAATGGGTCTAACATAATCAACATGAATTCACAGGTCCGATCTTGGCTGAACATTAGAGACACATTAACATTATCTAGGATATTGAGATATTTTTAATGGGTCTAACATAATCAACATGAATTCACAGGTCAGAGTACACAATTAGGCATTGGCATAAAACATAGCCATGATGGCTGTAATCTAGGCATGTTCAAACTAGGTCAGTCAACAAAATGTGTCATTATTATATACACATAAAAATTTAAACTCTGATTGCAAGTAAGATGATTAATCAGTTTTTATTTTCCATTTTAGTTTTAAAGTAATAACTTCACTAGCATCATCGTCTGAGTCAATAAGATTATCACAGTATACAAGATGTTGGTACAATAACGTCGTATGCGCATTTTAGTGCAACAAAATAACTTAACCGTATGACCTTTGGTAAACGAGGGAATGGCGATATTTCAATGAATCGCAAATGTACCTACTTTTTAAAAGAGGGCGACAGTCGAAGCTTATCTTGATCTTCTGAATATAAAATGTTAGGTTACCCATCTGACGGGGTTAAAGTGGATTTTACATTATCTTTGAATAAATTGGTACAATATACAAAAGTTCTTTCGGCATTTGACAACTAATAATTTTTACAAACAAATGTATATATTGTCAAATAAACATTCTAATAGGTTCTTGCATTAAGATTTACAAATTGACAGTCCTGCTGCAAATTGCAAAACTTATTTAAACAGTTCAACCTTAAGGCCCTTTTCATATGCATTCACAGCACGGTTTCCGAAAAAGAAAGAAATTAGCTACATTGAGAGCTATCACAGGGCATGGCGCCGTGCTGTCACTATATTTAGCTAAACTTTAGATTTAGCTTCGACCATAATTTTGATAAAACAAAACACGCCTTTTGTTAATTGTATTATTTTTGTTCAGTCAATTAGTGAATTTGTTTCGCCTTCGTTTGGAATGTTTTCAGCATTTGTTCAGTACACAACTTACGATGAGTGAATGTGAATGTGCGATTCCCAATCGGCTCACATGATCCTTGTGAGATTATAAAATAAATAAACAAGTTAGACAATCGGGACGCTGTCATGTTAAATTTATATCAAATTATCCATCTGGTAGCTCAAGTGAAGCGAAATGGGAACACAAACAAAAAAAAAAAGGTTTAAATATTAAAACTGTGAAGCAAATAAATAGAAGCATGCGGATGTACGAGTGATGAGATCGACATAGAATTGTATTTCATAAATTACATTGGCCATTTGGGCACTCTTATTCTATAACTACACCTTATTTCTATACCTGACAAGAATAGGTACTTGGAACCAACAGACACGGAAAATGTACACAAATGTATCCAGCTCTACGTATTATTATACTGATCCGATTTTGATATTATAGTGATTATCATAAGATTTTATATTGGTTGACTTTTTCAGTGTTTACATTTTTACTACATGTAATAACTGCGACAATATGTATTTTAAGTCAAGCTTTATTTGTTGGTCCATTATACCTATATTATTATAGCCAGCCCGTCAATCGAAGGCCGTAAATTAATCACATAGCACAATATGTGCAATACAACTAAAGACTAACCATTTATAATCGCGATATAGCCATCTCTCTTCTCCTGAAGTGTAGAAAGAGAAGAATGCTAAAGCATATAAACCATGTTATGAAGATGCAACATATATTTTGACCGGATGAATTAAACCGGAGAGCTGGATTTCCGGCATAATTTTAAAATTACATAATCTTGTTTACTTTACTGATTTCTCATTTTATTTTTAAATTGTTATTTTTTTATATCGTAGAAATAAGTTTTTTAAAGAAAACAAACATTATCACAATTTTATGCTTTTTTAGGCTTTGAGTGGAATTGACATGATGATCATATTTTATAACGAAAAATTTAATTTACGTATCGAAATTTGGTACCAGGATAGCTTATATTCTGGAATTAAACTAAGCTACTTTTGATCAAGAGATTCCCACGGGAACGGAAACTATTCATCGTGGGTAGGACCGCGGAGCGCAGTTAGTATCTTAACATAGAAAATATGTATCAGTAAACGCATTAATAGCAGTAAAATACGAAATCAAAATATATCCATTGCATCTTTTAAAAACTCGACGAATTGACGTAACCGTTACAATTGTTCGCATCGATCGATATCCTACACATTGAATTACGGCTAACACTTAGCCCGTCCACTTGCTGAGATGGTTAGCAATAACAAGACAGGTATAAAACATTAAAGCTAAAATTCAAAAGTGTTTGCTGTTTCTGACAAAACGGAGCAATATTGTGTTAAGACATATAATTACAACTCTGCGATTACTTTTGTATGTTCTCTCTAAACATAGGTTTGTTCATAGCATATAGAAAAGGTTTACCGTATCTGGTAACATAGACATAACAGAAGTAACCAATCAGTAGTCGCAGCAAGTCAAAAACATATTGATAGTTAAGGAAATACCATTTTATTGGTAGATCTCACGGGGTTTCGCCAGTAAACAGAACAATAATAATAAAGTTGGCCACCCCTGCCCTAGATCAGAAGGCATTTTAGGCATAATCTAAGCTTCTAATAACTCTGTTTTGTCAGAAAGTTTTGCTGATGTGGCCTAAGGCCCCGCGGAGGCCTGCATTACTTCGTCGAAGGAGGCCTCGAGGCAATGCTTTAGCTCTGCGTAGGACACGACCAGAATACTTTGCTCATCCCGCGTCATCAGGGGAACCTGCAATACATAAGTGATTAAAAATTAAAATCTTAATCTAGAAAGTGACTTACACAAGACAAGAGCGAAACTCTCTAACACAGGTTCTATATTATATATATATCTATATTATACTTAAAAGAGGGTTTCAATAGCAAAAAAGACGTGTGGCACTCGGGGACTGCCGCGGTTAACGCTCAAGGCCCGCGATAGAAGCTATGCAATAGCTTAATAATTTTATGTATAGATTAAGCTAATGAATATAAACTATATTTATTTATATTTAGCTTCGAGGACGTATTTCAGCAGGCTATTTTAACTCGCAAAACTCGTTGAATGTAGAAGTATTGTAGTTAGGGGCGAATTACTAGTTTGTTACGAAATTCACAGATTTAATCATACATTTTTAAAGATAAAGATAAAGATCATTTATTGCATAAACATTTGTAGGTAATTATACTCAAGGTCAAACAATTTTATGTCAGACATGTTTGTTTAGGTCAAACTTTAATGTACTTTTAGTTATATTATTAACCCCCGGTTCCTATAACAAACTAACGGATGTCCGTAGGACTTTCTCCATAGCAACGTTGTTATCTGTCAAAAAGTTTCATACATTTTATGTTGAAATAACAACGTTGCTATGGTGATGGACCTACGAACATCCGTTAGTTTGTTATAGGAACCGGGGGTTAGTATGCTTCTCATTGTCGCTTTAGGGCGATAAACAAAAAAGGTTTTGTTTTCGCGGATAACTCTGATTTTTAGATGGCTATCAATTTTGTTTCGCAACAAGGCAATACCCCTGTCAGCTATGTCACTGGTACCTCATCTCAAACATTGATTTCACTCCGTTTTTCTTCGGGCTATTTTTTGGTGTTTGATTTTTGCGGCATCACGTAGTGGCGTTTAGGCATCCGACTGCATGCTACTTAGCACGAGATGGAGTTACTTATTTTTGATTGCAGACGAGACCTAAACGCCGCTCAGGGCGCCGCAAAAATCAGACACAAAAATAGCCCGAAGAAAAATGAACAATGTTCGAGATGAGGTATCTGTCTTATGTAGGTAATCTGTGGCTATGTATACTCACTCTATCGGGCGCGCCTCCATCGAGCAAGTTGAGACAGTTAACGACGTGAGCCTGGTCGATCCAAGGCCGGCCCTCTGGCGTCACCGCGTGGAAGATGTAATCTCGAAACAGCTTCAACAGGTAGCGGTGGCCAGTCTCCGACCACGCCGGGTCACAGTTCAATCTGTAAATACAAAGCTATAAGCAGGATACCTACCCCCGGTTTCTATAACCAACTTATGCTTGATTTCTTTAATTATAACACGCACACAAATTATGTTCATTGGTTCACATAGCATAGCAACCTCCAATGAACATGATTGATGGAAATCGATGCATCTTTAGCAACGTAGCGTAGCAAGCTCTGCACGTAAAAAGAACGCTGAGGGGAAGTGGAGGGGGTATGTTTGCGCATGGGTACTCGCGCACGAAAGTACTAGGGCTATTGTTTCATTTTTGAACTCGCATTTCTCGCAGCTTTGTATGTATTATGGAGTCACGAAGTCTTAGTAATAAGTTCCCTTTTTTACTCTTTGGGTACGGAACCCTAAAAACGCGAACAGAAAACCAAAGTATGGCGTGTATAAGTGGACCTTATAATGCTTCTTAGCGTCCCTATAGACTCAGATTACTGTTTTCCACCCTATGTTTACTAATGTAACTTCAAGCGTACTTTCAGAGTATGAGAAGTGAAAAGACTGCCCGCGACAAGGCTACTGTAACATAGCCGAAAAGTGAGAAGTGAAAATGTTAGTAATGAAACTTTTAATTGAAACTTTACCCAAGTGTAGATGGTAAGTATTGTTACGAGTACTTACTCAGGCCTGTCATTGCAAGTGGCTAACTTGACGAGTAGACGGAACAAGCGTCCGTTGTCGATCTCAAAGGCCAAAAGATCTTCGAACGCGTCAGATCGACGCTGTAACGCCTCAACCTAAAAATAATAATAAATAATATATGTTTCACTTTCAAAACTATCGTGAGTTGTACTAGACTTTATATTAAAACAACGAGAAATTACTCACGTAAAAATATTGTCGATTTAGATACCGACAATGTTTCGATTCTACCGACTCAGACTCTCCAGTTTGAGACGCGCCCGCGAGGAGTGACCATACTGATACCTAGATGAACAATTCTCCGGAAGAATCGAAACATTGTCGGTATATAAATCGACAATATTTTTATGCGAGTAATTTCCCGTTGTATTAATATAAAATAATATATGCTTAAGAATCTGAAAGAATACTTCTACCGACAGATATGCTGTTAAAACTATGCCCACCACCGATTGCCTAAAGATGAAATCCGTAGTTTTGTGGATAAAAGTCGCTGTATAAAGCGATGTATTGTATTTATTTGTGTATTTGTATAAAAACTAAAACATTCTCCAATTTCGGTCCAGATTTCTAGAAACACTAATGTTCTTATTAGTCATAAAGATTTTTCAATGTAAGAGGTTGTAATTATGTTTTTTTCTTGTCGCTCCTATGGCAACGAAAAGAGATAGCAACAGATTTTATATCAGTTATAGCTAATACAGGTTTACTGGTCCAATATGCATAGGGTAACTGCATAAATAATTTTGCAATCCCATTTAAATGTAGGTATAGGATTTCAAAGTGACATTTATAATTCGTTGGTAAACAAGAACTAGACCTAAAAGAAAAGAAAATAAGCCAAGTGCAAGTCAGACTCGCAAACAAAGGGTTCCGTACCGTTCTGAGAATATTTCTAGGGTCTAGATGATGTCGTTATAAATACTAAAGAAATGCCATCAGAACATAACTTGTAAATAAAGCCAAGATTCGCAACTCAGTTCTTTTACCATAATAAGTTGTGACATCCATGTAATACCAACAGCCGGTATCTCGAAAGCAGATCATTTATTACTGTTACAGTTTTAAGAAATCAATAAAGAATTATCTATCTATCTATCTATCTATCATCTTAAAATCAAAGTTATCAGTAGGAAGAAAGAAAGAAAAATGTGTTTATTTTTGTAGGAACTCAATGATCACTTAAAAATGTACAGTCTTATATAGGTGACTCTATTGCCTGTTCATTTTTTCCAAGAGGTCCAACAGAAATAAACACATTTTTATTTGTTCTTTCTTTCTTTAGAAGATTTGCGTTCGACAACAATCGGTTTAAATATGATTGACAGCATTCAACTAAAAATACCTGAGTGTAGAACCTTGCGCCGATCATCGGCATGAGGTCGGTGACCGACCGGCGCGGAGGCGACCCAGACAGCAAATATCTGGAAGCATCATAAAAAACTCAGGCCTTTACATCTTTTACTAGAAAAAAAAGACTAGAATTATTATTAATTATTTAGAAGTGTGTTGTGCCGACCCCACATAGGGATAAGGGCAGGAAAATGATGATGATGATGATGACTAGAAAAAAAAGACGTCACTCGAGGACTGCCGCGGTAAAGCTATTGCATGCCACCTAGAGGCGAGTTGCTGAACTAAAGTGATAGCGTTAGGTGATTTCGTTACGGAATTTCTGGATTCGGTCTCCACGCCAAGGCCCCGCGATAGAAGCTGCAATAGCTTAAAATTAAAAATCTTAATAAAAGTTATGACAACGGCAGGATTCGAACCTGCGTCGATACAAGCGATCTCCCCAAACGCGGGATAAATATTTTTTTTTTTTTTTTTTTTAGTGAGTAAGTTTAGAGTAAGTTTTAGTGAAAATGCTAAACAATTCATGAAATTAATGTACTTTATGAATTGCTAGCAGAAATGCTCGAAACGGCCTTTTTAACCCCCCTGACGTTTGAGACGTGCAACCTTAAGGTAATCTCGAGTTCATCAATGAATTAACAGATTTCAATCTGTTACATATTATTTACATAGATTAGACTGAAGATTCAATGAAGCGGAATACTCACCCCATAACCTGTTGATAAGAAACTGATCATTAGACAGTTTTAATCATTTACTTGAATCTGTATACCGCACAGACAAAACTGGCGGTCAATTCTCGACGACTTTCAAAACATGACACGGTAAGAGATTGTACGTTATCTAGCCTTTGTTTTCTGAAATCGTGCCAAAGACATGGTTATTTGGAGAATAAGGCGGCTGGTAAAGCTTTTCGTTCTGCGAGTGTACAATACATATTTGTAAATTGTAAATTCAATTAAATATGGCTGTATTCCCGTTACAATTCCGATCATCAGTACGCCGTTAAAAGCGATGTAGTTTAGGTCCTATAATGAACTGCTTTTGACGTAAGCTAAGGCGCTAACGTAAAGTTTGGACAGTTGGAACCTAAACTAAATTGTTAAGACGTCATGGTAAGCCCCCTGATCCTTATACCACAGATTACATAAGTACAGATACCTCATCACGAACATTGAAATCACTCCTATTTTTTCTGGCTATTGCAGGCAAGACGCCACAAAAATCAAACACCAAAAATTAGCCCGAAGAAAAATTGGAGTGATTTCAATGTTCGAGGTGAGGCACCCCCGCTTATACTCACAAGATCAGGTTCTTAAGGTCCGAGGAGTAGTTCCTCGTGACGAGATCGATGGACGCCGGTATATTGTCGCAATGCAGCGTGCGACAAGCCAGCGACAGCGCTAACCGGCCGAGAGCTGTTAAATCTTCTTGCTGCGCCTAGATAAAGATATATTTATTTGCAAGAACATATGTTTAACAATTAGATCTTAATCTAGGGTAATTTCCAATTATGTTCTACTAGGGCATGCAAAATGTTAATTAAATGGGTACATTATCATCATACGTCTCTGTAGCTTAAGAATTATTCAAGGGAGTAATAGCACCTATCCGTCAACCATTTTTTTAATTTGATGTTAAATAAGGGGAAAATAGAACCAGCTGTTTTAGTAAATCCATACTATCACACTAATATAAAGGAGAAAGTATGCGTCTAAGTGTGAAAGTGTGTGTGTGTTTGTTACTTCTTCACGCTCAAACAGCTAGACGGATTTTAATGAAATTTGGTACCAGGATAGCTTACATCCTGACTTAGCACATGGGCTGTGATTTTTTAAGTGGTGATAGTTTAAGGGATGGAGAATGACATAGGCTACTTTTATCCCAATATTTCGGCGGGAACGGGGCTTGGCTTACGCGGGTGAAACCGCACAGCTAGTACAAAAAAAATATTTCGAAAAACACAAAAAGTTGGATCGCCCCCGGGTGGACTCGAACCACCAACCTTTCGGTTAACAGCCGAACGCGCTAACCAATTGCGCCACGAAGGCTATGGAAACTATCGCGAAATTAATAATCGCCATTTTAAAGACATCACATTGATAAAACAACACAAACAGTATTCTTTTGAAATATTCATTTGCCTTCTTTATTCCTTAATTTCAGTTCATACAGAATGCATGAATCCGGTACATTAGACTTGTATGAGGACATTGAGGACGTATTTTTGTTGTGCAATACAGATTTGTTATTGACATTGTGTTGTCCTTAACCTGTGCATTATACACATGCTTACGTCAAATTCGCGCACTAAGTTCTTTGTATATTTATCTTACAGTGTAGGCTGTATCACAGATTACCTACATAAGACAGATACCTCATCTCGAACATTGTTCATTTTTCTTTAGGCTATTTTTGTGTTTGATTTTTGCGGCGCCCGAGCTTCCTTTAGGTCTTGCCTGCAATCAAAAATAAGTAACTCCATCTAGTGCTAAGTAGCATGCAGTCGGATGCCAAAACGCCACTACGTGACGCCGCAAAAATCAAACACCAAAAATAACCTGAAGAAAAAAGGAGTCATTTCAATGTTCGAGATGAGGTGCCAGTGCTACAACGCTGGTCTACCGTGACGCCATTATATGTTTACCAGCGCAACGTCGCCAGTGCTTGGATGGAGCGCATCAGCCGCGCCACACCACGAGATTCGAGCGCGACACCCGTTCATTATCACCTTGGACGGATCCAAAGTTCTGAAACAATATACGAGCGGTCTTATTACATATACACTACACAACAACACAAAAAATACAACTACACACCATAAACTATAGTAGGTAAACATAACAGAAATTTGTTAAACAATGAAAAACATTAGCCACTAGCATTTTCTTGTATTTAGAGTTATTTAAGGAAAGAGGGTACTCTTACAATACAATTTTTAAACTTAAATTAAGAGCTCCCAACACTATGCATTATGTAAAACTCGTGTACCAATAAAAACATTTAGATTTTTTGTATAAACTACACAAAAAACCTGGTTAATCAGAACCACGGTCTGACTTTCCCTAAAATCTGATTCAATAACGTGCCTTCGCTAAACTAGGGGTCGCCTAGGTTTAGCGTTGACCATGGTTCATCGCTAAACCAAGGTTTGTGATCACCATTTTAGTAGGTTTACCTGCAAGCCAGTCCGGCGGTGTGTATGGCCCGTAATGCAGCCGTCAGCTGTACAATGAGACTCCACAGTACAGATTCAGGCAGCAGAGCGCCCGATGCTGCGGCTCTTAGCATCGCATTTTTCTGAAACACATACTAATATTAAAAATAGGAAAGTGTTTGTTTGTCTCTCAGTTTGTCCGTCTTTCATGGCCGAATGGAGCAACGTGGTGGTGGTTTTATAAGTGGTGAAAGTTGGCTGTAGTGCCTGGGACATTGTTTTAGATGGAATAGGCTTGCCCAGCACCAATAGAGTCAACTAGCTTTTAAGACTGTACGTTTTTGAGCGATCCTTGAGGTCCTACGAAATAAAAATATTTTTCTTTCTTTCTTTCTTTCTTTCCTAAACCATCCTCTCAGCTTAGCCGGCCATATCCACAGTAAGACAATGGTCAATACGTGTGGCTCTGACTAGCTGCGGTTTTCCTCACGATGTTTCCCTTCACCGTTTATAGCTCGTATAGACTATAGAACCTCCTTAAAAATATATACAGAGGAACATAAAACCAAACAGTCTTCATAAAGTTTTATAAACATTAAAACACTAGCTGCGCCCCGCGGTTTCACCCGCGTAAGTCCCGTTCCCGCGGGAATATCGGGATAAAAAGTAGCCTATGTGTTAATCCAGGGTATCACCTATCTACATACCAAATTTCAACCAAATCGGTCCAGCCGTTTTTGCGTGAAAGAATAACAAACATACATACATACATTCTCACAAACTTTCACATTTATAATATTAGTAGGATAGGATACCTGTTCGTCGGGCTCATAATAATAATAAATAAAACATACCTGATGCGTATAAGGCCTGGGCGCGTCAGGGTCGGACGAGAACGGATCGTGGAATGGGGCGGTACCATCGCTGACTGGATTCCCGCAGCCGACGAGGAACTTATTCATCAACGTCACGCATGAGGGATGGAACGAGTATACAAGCAGCATCGCTGGAATTACATTAATAGGCATTATAACAGTTCTGGGAAAAGGTCTCCCACAATTCTCTCCAACCATCTCTGTCCTTTGAGACTTCGTGTCAATCACTATCAAAAGAGTTGAGGTCGTTTCTCCAGCGCTCCAGCTCTCCGCAGCCGACCATTGGTCAGACCAAATCTGGTCCACATTGAACACCAAGCTCTATGATGCCAATTCTGTTCAATTTCCAATTATGTTCTAGCTACTCGGGTATACAAATATTAATTAAGTGGGTACACATTATCAATATATTATGTTAAGTTTCATTAGTAAAAAGCCGCGGGCTGCTGGATACTTACAATGATCACCAAACGCGTTGGAGGTCAGATGATCGTGTAACGTGACCACATTGGGATGGTCTATTTGCTTCCACATCTCGAGTCGCTTGGACGGGCAAGTCCCGTACGAATGCAGGCGACGCATAGCAAAGTGCTCGCCAGTTTGTCTGTGAGTGACGCGGTACGATGACGACATGGAGTGTGGAGCGACGCCTTCTAGGGGTATCGGCTCGGTGTATATGTCCAAGTTCTCAGGCAGTTCTGAAATGTTTATGTAAAGTTTAAACTCAGGAGGCCCGTTACGTATTTAAACAAATCAGCTGCTCGATTCTCGACGATTTTCAAAACATGACGCGGTAAGAGATTGCACTTTATCTAGCTTTTGTTTTCTGAAATCCATCGCATTATTCAAAATAACCACGCCGTGTCGTGCCACGTTAAGACATCAAATCAATCAACAGCAGTTCGATATAGGACCTAAACGGAATCGTTTTTAACGGTCATAGTAAGAGCCTTAAAGGCCTACAGGCCTTTACATCTTTACCACATGATTTATAGAGCGTCAAGAGGCAATCTTTGTCAACACTTGACGGGACACTGTAGTGCCTGGGACATTGTTGGCATGGAATAGGCTTGCCCAGCAGCTAAACCATCCTGTCAGCTTAGCCGGCCATTTCCACAGGAAAGACAATGATCAATACGAGTGGGGCTGACTACCCGCGGGATTCTCCACGATGTTTTTCTTCACCGTTTAAAGTTGGCTACAAAACGTTCATTACATAATAAACACAGTACTTAAAGTATAAAACTATAATAATAATAATAACTTGCCTGGAAACTGTCGCATATCCTGTTGTGATAAGAAGACACCCTCATTCCGCTGGTAGACCTCGGCTCTGATGGTGTCAGGCTGGTAGAACGTCGCAGCGAGGCCTGAGGAAGAATTACATGCTTTTATAAGCAACTTCAAGAAAGTTCTTAATTCGTCGTATCTTTTTTATGTATTTCTGGCAGGTTTATTGCGTATCTTCTAAATAGCGGGCAACTGCGCGACAAATTCGGGAGTTCGATTCCCGCTGCGGTCTGGGTGACCGATTTTGATCATTATTTAGATGCTATTTTGATTATTTAGATATTCCAAGGGTGGTCTAATCTTCATTTTTCATTCCAATAAATATAAGTAAACAACAACCATAATATTGTGTTTATTTGTGATGATCTCGCCTTGGTGGTGGCAGATAGAGTCACCTAGCTTATAAGACTGCACAGTACATTTTTAAGTGATCCTTGTGATCCTACAGAAATAAACAGATTTTTATCTCTTTCTTTCTTTAACATGAGCTCGAATGGTGGAGGGAAACATGGTTAGGAAATCAAATAACTTCCTATTAAAATTAAGGGTATGTACCAACTGCGTATTTGGGCGTTTGACTTTTTTCTGATCTATTAGTTTTATTGAAATTTAGGGGTAAATTTCAATAAAACCAATAGATCAGAAAACAAGCGAAATTTCTGCCACAAAATAACGTTGCGAGGCTTGTCGCGAGCATAACCAGTAAGTAGATAATTAGACAAGTATTTATTTACAACTCCTCATTTCTAGAAATACAATCGTTTATGCAATTATTAGGCCGCGGCCGCACCGCATGTAGCACGCTTTTTGGCAAGAGGCTAGTTAGTCGCTTTGATAACTTATCCTAGTGAACCAGCACAAGGCGCAAATTGTAATGCAAACAGATAAAAACCACGCAACTTGAATCTTAAAATCGATATTAGGCACACTATATGTATTACTATTTCATAGTTCCTTATTTGAATCGCGCTTTAGAATCAATTCTGTCATAAATTATAATAATACAATTTGGCGCATCGCAAAATACATTGCATTTGCTCAATAATCATAACCATCGCTTTGCTTTATCAAAATCTTTAAACAAGGCTTAATGATTTATGATTTATAAATTAGCGTGTCGAAAAATGTATATGCGCCTTAAAGATATGTATATATATTATAGTCTATAAACGGTGAAAACATCGTGAGGAAACCCGCGGCTAGTCAGACCCACACATATTGAACTATCTTTCCTGTGGACATGGCCAGGTAAGCTGAGCGGTTTAGGCGCTGGGCAAGCCTATGTAATCTCAATATTGGCCCAGAGATTACAGTATCCCGTCAAGCCTCCTGATGCTGTATAAAATCATCTAGTACAGATGTACAACCTGAGGTGTTTTCCATTTGATACGATCCTGAAACACCTATTTCCTCTCATTTACAGTTCACTAGACATTTGTTTAACCAGATGATTCCTCGCAAGAAATATTTGTTGATGATATCAATATGTGTATTCAATTACTTACTTATCAAACGCCCGTAATTCTAGTGTAAAGTTTATTTAATAAAACGACTAACATAGTACTCGGTATTTCCGAGCATTAAGTATTTTCAGCCCATTTGTACTAATGGCCCTTCGTTTCTTGACAAAGACGTATTAGTTCCAATTGTAGACTACCTAGGTCATTAACCGGCTGGAAAGGGTTGGATGAATATTAAATTGAATGTTGAATGATAACATAATTGTTACTGACGCTATTTGTAAACCATACAACAATTTTAAAGTCCTTTGACCTGAAGAAATTGTGTTTGTAATTTATTTATTGGTTTAACAACATCATCATCATCTCCCTGCCCTTATCCCACTAAGTGGGGTCGGCGCAACACGTTTCTTTCTTCCATTTTCCTCTAACTTGTTGTAGCGGGAATCGAACCCGTATATTTTTTTCAAGTTGTAAAGTATTCGTTGTTGCACTTTGTAAAAATAGATAAAAATCAATAAAAGAAAACTGGATGTGGCAAGGTTTTTCATAAACAACAATAATAATTGTTCTATTATCAAAAACGGACACTTTTGACAACTTTTCCAAACTTTTGCATTTCTTGTCATAACTCTGAAAATTCTTTTCAGTTCCTCTATTTTTTAGGACTACCTTGGGAGTTTAGTCTTTCAAACAAAAACATACTTTTAAAATTATTTCCACTTTTGACGGAGTAATCAGTGAACATACAAAGAAACATAGAATCCTCGTTTTGAAGTCGGTAAAAAAATTATCCTCGGTCATTCCACACAGCGTTTTAGTCCCAAGCTAAGCTACTAAATGCTTGTGTTATGGTAATCAGATTTTAACTATTATTTAACATTCATTCGCCAACGCTATTAGAAGCTACATCGTATTGTGAGTATTCAAAGAAAAATCATCTATATTCAATGGAAAGATCATCGCAGACATATAATTTAGCATACCAACTGATGGACGCGTGACGCAAAATGGTTTTAAAGTCGCTGAGGAGAATCCAGGTATCAAGTGAAACAACCTCCCAAAATGTATATCACAGAGTTGTTTTTTTTTATTATGTTTGCAGAAGATTTTTATACCAATATCAATAATTAATTATAAATAAATAAATAAATTTTACCTATTTTAAATAAGAGGATGAATACAGCATTTGTGATGATAATGAACATAGATTGGACACACAGAAAAAAATATGCTAGGCTACGGTCGCAGTGCTTAGTCAAAAAAATGCTTAACTTAAACAGTACTAGCAGCCGGTCCCGGCTTTGCACGGGTGTACTAATGAAACTACCGGGATACAACCTATAACCATCCCGACAGTGCATTCTACACATCGGTGAAAGAATTTTTGAAATCAGATGAGTAGTTTCGAAGATTAACCCACTACAAACAAACAATTCAATCGGGATTTAGGGTTTCATTATTACACACGTGCAAGGCCGGGAAGTGCTAATAACAATGTCTAAAATCACTCACGAAAGATTAAAGACAAATTAAAGACAAAAACAGAAACAGTTGTTATGCGTATTGGATTAGTAAACCTATGTTAGCTAAAATCGTTATTATAACCGCTTTTCGTTGCTATAGTAGAAACAAGAAAAATCATATACACCTATAAGTATTAAATTGATTTGTTTTTATGAATAAGACCTTGAATGAATGAATGAATGAATGAAAAATTCTTTATTGCACACCTTAAATTAAAAATAACAATAAAATAATAACAACAAAGATAGAATGTACAATGGGCGGCCTTATCGCTAAAAGCGATCTCTTCCAGGCCTTCTTTATGATAATAAATAAAATCTCATCGATTTCTTTTCATCCTAAGGTTGTCTGGAAGAAATCGCTTCTTAGCGATAAGACCGCCCATTGTACAATTTATTTGAAGGATTTGTAGTTCATAAGTTTCTTTCTGTGTACAATAAAGCATTTTCATTCATTCATTCATTCATCACTGTACCTGGTTTAGACGGCATAGGATGCATGTGCGTAGGCATCGGTTCTTTCTGTGTACAATAAAACATTTTCATTCATTCATTCATTCATTCATCACTGTACCTGGTTTAGACGGCATAGGATGCATGTGCGTAGGCATCGGTATGTACATCTGAGTGGCGTACGGCGAGGGCACGATCATAGGCGGTCCCACTCCGAGGCAGGCTGCTTCCGCTGACGCATCTACGGACAAACATCACATTGGAAACACAATCAAGCTACTACCTCATGGTTCTTTTCTATACTATTATAAAGAGGTAAAGTTTGTTTGTTTGAAGGCGATAATCTCTGAAACTACATACCAAATTTCAACCAAATCGGTCCAGCCGTTATTGCGTGAAAGAATAAATACATACTCACAAACTTTCACATTAGTAGGATTAGCAGCACGTACCGGCTTTGCTAACGTGTACTAATTAAACTACCGGGGTAAATATAGCCTATAACCATCCCGACAGTCCATTCTAGACACCGCGATCGGTGAAAGAATTTTTGAAATCGGCTGAGTAGTTTTAGATTACCTACGTCAAACAAACAAACAAACAAACCAAGATTACCTCTTTATAATATTAGTATAGATATAGAAAACTCCATTGGTACAATTCCATGATTCAAATCTCGAGCGTCAAATCGAAATTCCAAGCAATAAGCAACCAACCTTTCAACATAAATCAGTTATTTACAAGATACTGTTACATTTTTATATACTACTAGCTGCTCCCCGCGGTTTCACCCGCGTAAGTCCCGTTCCCGCGGGAATATCGGGATAAAAAGTAGCCTATGTTACTCGTGGATAATGTAGCTTTCGAATGGTGAAAGAATTTTTAAAATCGGTCCAGTAGTTTTTGAGCCTATTCATTACAACCAAACAAACAAACAAACAAACAAACAAACAAAGTTTTCCTCTTTATTATATTTTATATATGTACTATTTTTGTCATGTTCGTTTTACACAACAACCCCTGTCACGGACCCTCATCGATGTCCGATAACCCCTTCAGAGGGTGGCAGGCAGGCGAAATATCCTTTTATATAGGGTGCACAAGGCTACTCTCAAAAATACCATGCTTTATGATTGCAAAAAATAAATTGTGTAAGTCATTATACTGGAGTATTCCTCAGAGAGCGCCTCTTTTGAGTAGCACCAAATGATGCTTAAATCTTTAAAACAACGCAACGGATTTTGATGTGGTTTTTTTTAATAGATAGAGTGATTCAAGAGGATTGTATGTATAATTATCGGACTCGTGCGAAGCCGCCGCCGTAGTGAAGTGGTAAGTAATATTTATTCCCACTTTGTTAAATATTATTTCCGACCTACTTTAGCATTATCTAATGCTAATTTTATAAACACTAATTTCCCGCATCTCATCTATTCAGTAACAAATTACTTCAAGTCGATAATAGACAGAATGTGCAATTCCAATTTCCTTAACAGTTTTCCTACACCCTGTATAGTAAACATGCATTGCACATCTACAGCGTATTGCATATCAAACATACATAGGTGCTTATAGTTCACATTGATATAGCCACTGAGGGGTGGGTGGTCGCCTTTGATCATGTTTCTGACATATTCATTAAGCATTGCAGAATATCATACAGTTCCAATAAATTAGTCTATATCCCCCTCAGCGGTCAAAGCAAGTTGACAGGTTGATTTATAACAGGAATTATAACCTTTTATTTACCTTTTTAGGTACTTGAGGAGTTTATAACATAATCGGAGGCAAGTTTAAACATACGATTGACATTATTTTCATATTTTGAAGGAGCATTTCATTTAACACTTAGCAAATCATTAGTAGGGCATATAGGGCAAAGTGTAAGAAAGATAATAATAGGGTCCATCATCAGATGGGAATAATATTATTTCGAGAGAGTTTGGATATTTGTTTATTAATAATAACGTCTAGTTTCAATGGTTCACCTATCTCTGGTAAGGGTGTTTAAAACATTTTTTTATGTGTAATGTCAAATATCTACCGAAAGCCAGCAGATCACAGATATACTCGTAGTAATTTTACTGCGATTGTTAATGGCCGTAAATGGTATGGTATGGGGTATACACATGTTTTTCTGGGCAACCGAACGAATCTATTTAAAAATTCTCATTATAATATCTTCCGATAGCTACAGTGGGCGTTGTATGTGGGCGATTCAATCAGAGAAAGAAATCATTGGTAGATTTCATCTCTTCGCCGAATCGCCTACGTCTATCAGACACTCTTAAGCTATTTTAAAACAATTTTTTTAATGGTATTTATTTCAAAAACGTTCGTAGCGTGGCTTCGTTGAACATATAATTGTTAGATCGTTAAATTAAAGGGACTTTATAGCGACGATTTCGATGCCTGACCGATTATCACAGCGCTTCCGTGCTTCAAAAGTTAACGACTTTGATCCATAAGTGAACTTTTCAGGCGCTCTACAAACCCTAACTATACTTCTATACTAATATTATAAAGAGGCAAAGTTGTGTTTGTTTGACGGAGGTAATCCGAAACTACTTAGCCGATTTCAAAATTTCTTTAAACCGATTTCTTTCACCGATGCGTAGAATGGACTGTCGGGATGGTTATAGGCTATATTTTATCCCGGTAGTTTTAGTAGTAGGTACACCCGTGCAAAGCCGGGACGTTCTGCTAGTTACCATATAAACGAACTTACTTTTAATAAAAAACATTAACTGAAATTAAACTCAGCGCGCGAAATTTGCACCCCTTGCCCTTCAAAAGCCAGACACAACATTCAAAATCGATACCTATGGGGTCCAGCCAGACAGGGGTGTGTAATCAAATACACGGGCTTCATGCTAATTATATCTCACCCTAGTGAGGTCGGCCTCGTCTGATCGGGATGCAATTATATAGTGTACTTATTACTGCCTATATTGTACGTAGATTTGTCTGTGTATCTCAATTATATTTGATTCCTTTCCTGGTGTAGAGTTGGCAACACAGGCAATAGAAATACCTAGCTTATAACATACATTTTTAAGTTATCCTTGAGGTCTTACAGAAATAAACACATTTTTCTTTCTTACTTTCTCAATAAGTTTTTAGGAGTGTGTTAGAATTGTCGACGTATATAAATAATCTACGTATATCTTCTAGTATATCTTCTTTAGACTGATATAAATAATATGAAATTTGACCAAGTTTGTGTCTCAAAAGCGCGTAGACATAGTACTCTAAGAACTTTTGCCACTTTTTTGTCGCTTTGAAAATGATGTAGGAGGGAGAGTCAAAAGCAATACATACTTGTTAGGTACCTACAGAAATAGTAGTACATGTGAAGTATTGATATTTTAATAATTGGCAAAGTTCGTGTCGGACCACGCTCAATGTAGGGTACCGTAATCGCCCAATATGCTAACGTACGTAACGTAACGTAACTTAATTAGAGTAGGCTCGTATTTTTTACAAAATATTATATGTTAGGTATGAGTAAGTTAATCTACTATTACTCGTTAACCTGTAAAGCATGCTTGGCGGTGATAGTTTTCTTTTAAAATTCATTTTAATTATTAAAGGAATACTACTAATGAGTACGATTTTTTATTTTCTACACTATATGTAATATTATAAAGAGGTAAAATTTGTTTGTTTGTTTGTTTGACGGAGGTAATCTCCGAAACTACTGGACCGATTTCAAAAATTCTTTCACGGGTGTGTAGAATGGTCTGTCCGGGTGGTTATAGGCTATATTTTATACCGGTAGCTTCATTCATTAGTACACCCGTGCGAAGCCGGGACTTGCTACTAGTGTTTTTATAAAGCCTCTTCATCAGCGTTATCAATATAAATCTTCATGGTAAATAACAGTTTTCTAGAATCGATAGTCTTTGTGCAAAGCCTAAACAGACGGCGATATTGTTTGATGACTAGGGAACCCTAAAAATAAATTTTCTGGTAGGTAATGATAGAAAATAATGTTCACTTACTGAGAGAAGCTGACGAATTCAGGGCCGAAGCGTTGATGCTGTCCGACGGAAAGAAGTATGTGGTGCCTCCTACATTCTCCTACAAAAAAAACCACATATAAATACAAAATTACGAACATTGTCTATTGCTTGCGAGTTTCATTTTAGTTCGTAGAGGTTAGGTCTTTAATCTGAAAAGGGCAATGGAAAAAATGCCACGAAACTCCGTGACCGGAGTTGGTCACTTGCTCACACAAACAAACAAACAAATATAAAAATACATGGGAATACAGCCGATTATTAGAGTAGATATTCGATTCTGGATCTTTTATACTTGTTTGTGTTATGGTAATCAGATGACTGATAATTATACTAGATTATCATTTTACCCTTAAGAGTTTCACTGCTGGACATGTCATAATACTGAAACACTAATTAAAGCAAGTGGTGCTTAACTATGTCATAGATGACATTTGTCCATCTAAATCTGCTGCATTTTTCTTTGCAAATTTTCCAACTTTCTGTGTGGGCATTGAGTTCTTGCATTTGTACATAAAAAAGATGGTCTTTTAATTCACATTTAATGGGTCTGCTCCATAAAATGTAAATTAAAAGTAAACAGCAAGTAAGACAGGTTAAAAATTAAGTACCATAATAAGTAGGAATTACTTACATGAAGCATTTGGGTCGGCTGTGATGACATGTGCGTAGCCTGCTGGACATTACTTCCCATGTGAGAAGACTGAGGAACGCCTCCACCCATATGAGATCCCTGTGGTACCCCGCCCATATGAGATCCTTGTGGTACCCCCCCCATATGAGATCCTGGTGGCACCCCGCCCATGTGGGAGCCTTGTGGGATCCCGGTCATGAGGGAAGGCTGAGGGACTCCTCCCATATGAGCAGCTAATACTGATGGCGGAGAGCCTCCGGGTGATTCGGGCATCATGGTCGGCTGGGCGTAGTAGTTCATGGGTATGAATTCTCTGACCTGAAATTTTTCACAAGTTAGCAATGCAAAAATTGTTTTGAGAGTCAATTTTGCAGTTGAGTAAAGCAACAAGGGAAATTTGTTTGTGATTTGACAGTGATGACTAATAGTTAGTATTGTTTGTTACCTGCTTGCTTGCTGAAGGAGAATCATCCAAAGAGAGGCCTCCCATGGCCTGACTGAGAGGCCGTGTCGGGGTCGAAGTAGACCGGTTCTGAAACATTCCTCAAGTCAGTCCCTGTGTGAAGCCACTCATGTGTGTATCTATCAATGTTTGCTATCGGTTGTTTACCATGTAGGTCACCAGCTTTGACTCTTGAGGGAGGCCGGCCGGCGGCGTATAAGGCAGATTGGGCAGGTACAGGGATGGATCCATAGTGCCTGTGTTTACGACCCACCTTTCGACAAAGAAAAGGGTTAGACGTCTTATAAACTCTTCACCAAAGCGTAAATAAACTCGACTTACAAAAATTAGTATCCCATCTTCACTCAACAATCACGAGAACCAGAAAGATAACGGAATACCCGATCACCCGGACATTTTTATTTTCTACTTCCTTTACATTGGGTTGTAGATTAATTTTATTATTGAGGCGTATTTCTAAATAATCTCTGCAGACTGATATTTTAGGTCAAAAATAACCATGCCGAGATTTTAAAGGAAGAGGGCTTGTTTCCTCAGTCACTTTTCTATGTTTTGGGCAACGATATTAGACGCGGAAACTGTTTTTTATCCAGAAAACCTGAGAGAAACAGAGGACGGGAAGGACACGAATACAAAATCAGAAAGTTATTTATTTGTCGTCTGTGGAAAAATAAATGGACATTATGGATATATTGCCAACTCTAAAAAATAATATGACGCCGTAATGCATAGAGGAAGCAGTAAGGGGAGGAGCCATCAGTTTTATTTTCTATGACGCTAAGAAGGTCATTTTCTGCGGGGGACGTGGAACTGTCTGTCATTAAGTAAATGTCAATTTTTGTGTAAAAATCATAGTGCTTGAAGCTATCGATAGTTTATTATCGATGAAAGAAAGAAAGAAAGAAAAGAAAGAAAGAAAAATATTTATTTTGTCAAAAACGCGTTACACATAAGACACATTAAAATAAGTAGGACATTGACAAAATTGGCAACTACTCAGCGTATTGCTGCAACAGAAACCAGAGAATCTGTCGCAGCGCTGGTCTTCCGTAGCGCCGTAGGTTTATGTGTGTGCTGCGGCCCCGCAAAAAAACACACATTTTAAAGTAATTTAAGGTAGGTTGTAAAAATAGAAACAAGAGAAGAGAACGATGAGTGCGGCCAATACGGTAGGTATTGGTTCTATGACAAATTTTAATGTTATTGACAAATTAAATCACAAATTGATTTGATTTTAAGCTATTGCATAGCTTCTATGGCGGGCCTTAGCGGGGTGACCGAATCCAGAAATTCTGTAACGAAAAATTCAAAACTGGCTTTGAACCCTCTTTTTTCTGATTTTTTTTATACTTAAATCAATATTTAAGCCTTTTCTGTCATCACAGCGTCTTTTGGCGTGGTTTTACGTGGTAGCCAAAGGAAAAAATTATATCTTTGTTTCTTTAATTTTAGCATAATTCGTAAATAATCGAAATACAGGCGAAATTATTTTTTATCTTGTTTTTTGAAGTTATTTATGTAAATGTTGATAATACGATGAAAATTGAGAGGTCCAAAGTTGTATAAAATCACAACAATTTTGGTTCTCATTCATTTTTGTAAAAATCTAATGTTCTAGTCGGATTGGTTGAGTTTTTCGATTAAGCTATAAACAACACCTATACAATCATTGGCGGAAAAAAAATCGTCCTTTAATCAATTTCAGGTTACCCCTCTACTGGTGAGCTAATCCGACTGGGCTGTAAGTCAATATCGATAAGTTATTTTGAACTGTCCCTTCACTAATTTCGCTGCAGTGACAAGCAGTGTGTCCAACTAAAAATACCTATTTCTGCGATATTGTGAGGATGGTAAATATTTTTTTAATAAAGTTTACCTATGATTTTAACAGAAGTTTAACTACCTACTTAACGTTCTGAAAGCTTACGTAGGTATATAATTAGTAGGTTGGAGGTATAGGGGTGGTATCCGTGGTATAGATACCTAATTTATTGTGCACCGATAATGATAAATCTAGATAAAAAGTAGTATTTTGTTATATGCACATTTTTCGATGCACGGGATGATTTGCAAATATTTTTTTTCAAGTGCATTGAAAAGTCTTTCTTCCGAGGTAAGCACTATCTACTAGTTTTGAAGTAGGTAGGTATGTAGGTGTTTTGTGTACCTACCTACCTACCTATTTGTTTGTTTTTTTACTCAATGCAGAAATATAATGCTTTTATCTATTATAACGAGTACGAGGAAATACAAAAAATTCTAGGAACTTTAATTCGTTTAATTAAACCGACTTGCAAATATTGACCAAGCAACAGAAGATAGAACAGCTACTTTTCAAATTAAAAAAAAGAATAAAATATAAATATAATATGCCACTAAGAGTATTATTTTTCATAATTCGGGATTCGTGCTAGATAACAAAATAAATAGGTAGCATGAATATGAGTGATGGAATAGTGCGGATTCAATCCTACGCCTTTCGGATCAAAGTCGAAGTAGCAATCCACTTGGCCAACTCGGCGGCATAGCAAAATACGCTAAAATGGAATCTGTTACGATTTGTTGGCAACATTATATAAATTTTAGTTTTATTCAAATTTAGTGCATAAATTGTTAATATTTAGAGGAATGAATACTTGCAGATGGAAAGTCACATCATCCTTTTGTAACCTGAAAGTTTCCAATATTTTAGGATATGCGAAAACTCTGCAATTTGGCATTTTATACTTATATCCTTCCGCGTGTACCGTGATTGACAAATGACGCGTAACCAGCGGCGCGCGGGGTTTTACATATGGAGAATGATTGTTGGTCCAAGGACCTTGGCTGCGGGGAAAGCATGTCAAAAATTGACAATGTCGTCTCCTTCTGAAGGAAGATAATTGCTCTGAGCCGTAATGTGTAGGCATTCAGTATATACAAATGTACTCTGTGTAGGCATTGTTCGAAAATTTATAAATTATCTTATTCAAACATGAGTCAAATCAAGGTTTTTACTGTGGTTTTAACATTGTCTTTACTCAAACAACTGTTTCCTTGCCTACTCTATCTATTAGTAACTAATTAGTAGAGTAGGCTTATAACATTGTCAGTACTTGAAGTGTTGTTGAAAGGCGGGAAAATAGAAATTAATTTGCTTCAGATCCTCTACAATAGTCTAGTAACTTTTATTAGGTGCTATTGGTGTTTGCCAAACATTTTACTCTATTAAAAAAATATTTCTGCACAGGTAGTAGGTAAGGTACCTTCTGCAACTACCCACTACTACCACGACCACTGTGATAACGGCTTAAAAACTTAGTTATTACTCGTTTTTATACAAATATGCAATCAAAGTGTAACTCACACAGCATGATAATAATAAGCCGGATCTATCCGGTATATAAAATAGGAGCTCATCACTTGCACTCACAGAAAATAGTTCGACTGTCCGTCAGCAACGACCGACGCGATCGAGACGGCCGTCGTTTATTAACTGCTGCCGGTTTTTGTTTATTACCAGACTCTTCTCGGTACTCTAGGTACCCATGGTGAATGAACACCGCGCATGTCATACAATTACAAACCCATACCCCATCAATACCTACCTATAACAATCATTTAGTAGGTACTACGTAGGTAGGTACCTACATGTTCCCCTAGCCCTACTCATTGGTGGGTGATGAGAAACGATTCATATTGTATTTTGGCTGGATAGTAAATTGATCCCTATAAATAAATAGTACCTACCTACCTACCTAGCTACACCTAATAAAGGTGTATTAGGTGTAGCTAGGTAGGTAGGTAGGTACCTACATAAATCAGAAGATGAAGTAATTATTTTTTTGGTATTGAAAACCTGCAGAAAATTGATTGCCATTGGTTAACGTTCCTCTTGATTGATTAGAGCTGAGAATTTAGATACGTCCGATTTTTTTCATCAGACAATCAGATATGTAATCAGATTGTCTGAAGGAACTCATGGATCGGTTTGAAAAATCTGAAGAACTACCTTTCTCACTTACCTAGGGTAGGTTAGGTGCACCACAACCAATTTTGTTAGAGTTTCAATTATGCCGGATAGAGTACCTAGGTAGGTATACTTTGGTTATTAGAACTAACTGGACGAGTAGGTACCTACCCGTGCTATGTGCTTTGCTTATGCTGCCACTACACATCGACAGATCCCAGAAAGGCATCGGGGCGCGGACGACGAGACGGGGCGAGACGACGCGCCGACACGCCGACGTGACGTGTCTGCCTATGTGTAGTGGAGGCATTAGAAAATTCATACCGCAATTTTATTTGTCGACGTGATTGTGTCGGTGATAATCTGAATGTGTAGGTATAATATCCAGAAGACAACTGGGTGAGTGCCACCACCTTTTTAAAGATTTAAAATGACAACTATTATCGTTCTTTCAATATTTTAGAATGAGCTATGATGGTGGTAAGTTATGTAAGTATCGTGTCGTGGTGGGTGAACATACTCGTAATTACCCACCAATGCTGCTGGAGGTATGGGCGGTGGTAATCGTGGGCATAGAGAATGATTGCTCTGAGTATCGTGGGTCAGTAACGACAAAACGGTTAGGTACGGAACATTAGGTACCATTTATCTTAGTACTTTTAATTACATAAAAAGCCGTGTTGGTTAAGTGGATTGGTACTTCGACTTTCGTCCCGGAGGTCGGAGATCGAATCCAGGCGTGCATCAATGGACTTTTCGTGTCGAAAAGTTTATATGCGCTCCAACACGAGCTTTAAACGGTGAAGGAAAACATCGTGATGAAACCTGCGGCTAGTCAGTCCCACACGTATTGACCATTGTCTTTCCTGTGGATATGGCCGGCTATGCTGAGAGGGTGGTTTAGGTGCTGGGCAAGCCAATTCCATCTCAACAATGTCCTACGCACTAGGTACAGTGTCCCGTTAGGTGTAGGCAAAGATTGCCTCCTGACGCTGTATAAATCATCTATAGATGCAAAGGCCTTAGTTTTTTTTATTTACTTGTGTACCTACTTATTTGATTTGGATACCTATCAAAATGGCGTTATTAAATTTCTTTGCATGACTGAGAAAAGAATAAACCGCAAACTGTAACGTAGGTACTAGTGATTTTATTCTCTTTGCCGCAAACCGCGATTACAGCGCCGCGCTCCTTAATATAAATTTTAATGTATCTGTCAATGTTACCGTCATAAACAAAAATATGTCATTGTCATTGTCACAATTTTTACGTCCGTCAGTCGTCAAACACCCATCATCGTACCAAACCAAAACCAATGTAATTTGTCATCACATCACATCACATTTAATCATCACAAATACAATTAAAATTCATTTCGCTTCCAGATTTGTGCGACAAATCAGTATTCGTTATCATATCAATATCTAGTTTTAAATTAATTTCAATGTTCGTACTGGCTTATTAGTTGCAAGTGAGTGGCGTTGCGCGTAAGTTAACAGCAATATTTAACGTGTGTTTGGTGTATGTAGTACGAAACAGCGCACGTCACGATTTTTATAACTTCGCATTACTGTGACTAGATTTAAAAGGTACGTGTTGTATGAATATTCTAGTAAACCACTTCTAAAATTTGTAAGCCTGCCGTTATCAAGGGAAGACTTGCTAGACTGTTTGAAAAACTACATAGGAACCCTTTTTTTTGATTAGGTTCAAGAATGCAGTCGTACCAAGGGGGAGTAAGCTACGAGGAACGAGGAGATTTCCAGACGCAATCCAACAATATAGCCAGCAATATCAAGAAAATATCTCAAAATGGTAAGCAAATTTTCCAATGGTTATCATTCCATACCTGATTTTTTTTATCAGTGCCACCTTTGTTTTGTTTGTTTATTTTGCGTCATTCATGTCTTTGTTATGATTTTTCAGCAATCTCAGGCAAAGAATTCTTAGAGAAATTATCTTCTATGAATCATCTTTCAATCTGGTTTGTTGACAAATCTATATCTTTGACTTCCACTAAGCTAATGATGTCTTTCATTATAAGAAAACAAAGGTTGTTTTATCTGTTATTTTACCCCTTATTTCAAAATCTGGTAAATCATAATTTCTTATCAACCCCACTTCACTGCTAGCCTCATCCAATTTAGCCCCACAACACTCGTAATACTGTCTGCCCACTTCGCAAGTGGAGGGCCGACATGTTTCATAAGGGCATGGCAGGGCCATGTTAAATGACCATTATATATTATCTTTATTTATTCATTGTTATAGAATTATATCCAAATTTTAGGGCATTTCATTGTTTTGTTTCGCATATTATTTTGTACTTGCTGATGATAAATTGTAAGCAGTACAAGTTCAGTTATTGGCAGATAAGTTAATCAAATTATCAGATTGTATAGACCTTGTTCATGTCTCCAAACACAAGCTGTGATACTTGTAATGGAATTATGTTTATAACTAGCTGCGCCCCGCGGTTTCACCCTCGTAAGTCCCGTTCCCGCGGGAATATCGTGATAAAAAGTAGCCTATGTCACTCTCCATCCCTTCAACTATCACAACTTAAAAAATCGCGTCATTAATTCGTCGCTCCGATTTGCCGTGAAAGACAGACAGACAGACACACACACTTTCGCATTTTTAATATTAGTATGGATTAACTAGCAGCATGTAAAGCAATACCATCTTTAAATGAAAATGGAAACCACTTGGAGTTGGAAATTTTTTCGAAGTTTATACAGTTTTAGGAAATATTTATTCTACATTTTAAAATCAAATAATTAATTTCTGCTTATTTTTCTTTTCATTTTATATATAGGTACTTAACACACACATGTTATGTATTGTTTTAAGTACATAATTAATTTTTATATTCTAATTTTGTAAATTTTTAATAATTCTAATTTTGTACACAATGAATCCAATTGATTGTGGTTTGCACCTATAATTGAGGTGGCACTTGGCTCTTAATTTAATATTGTACTATGATTATTGGATGTAATGGTGTTCACTTTGTTGGTGCAACTTAATAAATAAATAAATCAATGTCCCGGCTTTAAACGGGTGTACTAATTAATCTACTGGGATAAAATATAGTCTATAACCATCCCGACAGTCCATTCTACATACCGATTTTTTAAATCGACTGAGTAGTTTAGGGATTAACTCAGTCAAGCAAACAAACCAACATTACCTCTTTACAATATTAGTTTAGATAAATTTGTATTGTTGATTGGAGTCACACCTTTTGTTTTATTTAAAACCACCTAAAAATACACAAATATTGTGTAGGTATGTTTGGAAATGCTATATTTTTTTATCAGTATAAAAACTAAATTAATTATGGCCATTAAATTCAACATTGGTGAGAGCAGATAACCAAATAGTACTTGTACAAAATGTATGTAATATACGTAACTACTAATATTATAAATGCAAATGTTGACTATGGATGTGTAGATGGTTGAAAGTTTGTTACTATTTCACATTAAAACATTTCAACAGATTTGAATGAAATTTAGTACCAGGATAGCTTAATCCTATCCTATCCTACTTCCTTCCTATCCTACTTCCTACTATCCTATCCTACTCCTACCTACTAATATTATAAATGTGAAAGTTTGTGAGAATGTATGTATGTTTGTTATTCTTTCACGCAAAAACGGCTGGACCGATTTGGTTGAAATTTGGTATGTAGATAGGTGATACCCTGGATTAACACATAGGCTATCTTCTTATCCCGATATTCCCGTGGAAACGGGACTTCCGCGGGTGAAACCGCGGGGCGCAGCTAGTCCTGAATATATCTTTTATACATAGGCTTTTTTTGATCCTGTTATTCTGTATTCCCACGGGAACGGGAACTGTTCATCGTGGGTAACACCGCGGTGCGCACCTAGTATCTTATTAGTTCTATCATACTGTAAGAACTGTAAGTTAAGGAATTACAACATAATGTATAATATAAAGAGTTAGCACACACACACACACACACACACCACACAACGGTTTGGAAAAGTACGATCGTTTTATTTTTTATCTGAAGGTCCCGGCCGTACTCTAATAGATTTTCGGTATAAAAATTGTGATGGATCGTGAGGAAATCAATTAGCTTTCCAAATTCTACAAAATATGTACAACACATACCAAATATGTATAAGGACGTGCTGACTACCCGTTACACGTCAAATTATGATTTTTTTTTATTTTTATAATTGTGTTAAACCAGATATTTTCAAATTAACTAGATTTCCTAATAAGATTGTCTTAGAAATTTAGTAATTAACATTATTATTATATTATATTTCTATTATATTTATTCCTTTATTATTCCAGTGTCGTCCATGTCTAAGATGGTCAACCAACTACAGACTCCACAGGACTCCCAAGAGCTCCGGAACCAACTGTAAGACATTTCTAAAATCTCTAATAATGTACTCTAAATATATATCTCTTTCTATACACATAAGAGTGACAGAGAAAAACATTTTATTAAGAAAAGATGGATGAATGCAGATGTGTGTGTGAAAGGAGTGAGTACTGAGATGACGAGCGATATAGGAAAATGGAGGAAAGAAACATGTTGTGCCGACCCCATTTAGTGGGATAAGGGCAGGGAGATGAAATGACTGGTGGTTTTTAACAGTGCTTTTTCTAGACCGCCATAGTAGATAGATAATTAGATAATTTAACATTCGTCAAATTATCAATTAGCAAATCTGCCAAAAAATAACTTCTTTAGTGGTCAATACGGACT
The DNA here is from genome assembly GCA_947086425.1 of Xanthorhoe spadicearia. NCBI lineage: Eukaryota > Metazoa > Arthropoda > Insecta > Lepidoptera > Geometridae > Xanthorhoe > Xanthorhoe spadicearia. Next base: position 2,575,431 of record OX352194.1, on the reverse strand, counting down.
TAAAATATTTAATAAGCGTTGAGTATTCGGGATATAGTTTCCTCTTTTTAATTACAGGCGGCAGATTCAAAACTACACACAGAAACTTGCCAAGGACACATCTACCATGATAATGGAGTTGATGAAAATGCCAGCGGACCACCCTGCGCATAAACTGTCGCGCGATCGTCTCTCAGACGAGTATATGACCACTTTGAACAGTTTCCAGGTAAATCGGTACCGAAATAATAAATATCCTTTTACATTCAGCGTCATCTAGTCCCAAGCTAAGCAATTTAATGCTTGTGTTTTGATAACCAGATGACTGATATAATACTTTTTTTTTTTTGTAAATAAATACTTATTATAGATAGAAAACACCCAGACAAGGAACAAATATCTGCAGAACATACAAACATTTGTCCCGTAGCGGGGATCGAACCCGCGACCTCCGCGTCTCAGGGCTTTCGCCCACTGCGTCACAGAGGTCGTCAGTCTTTACGCTTGTGTCTTACCAAATATTTCAGTATGAGAACCTGTCTATTGAGCACGCAGTGTTCTCATTTTAGCATCAATCAAAATCATGATTATTATCAATTATTTTGTGTTATTTTTAATCTGAATTTAGTTTATAAGATATTCAAATACGATTGTAAAATTGTTTGTGAATAAATGAAATGAAATGAAATGAAATTCATGAATCCTGAAAACCATATTTTTTTAATAATAAGATCGAGATATATTTTGCCATGTTTGGTTAAACACAGCTGCGGGAGATTTTCACGCATTAAGAATGTATAACTGTCATTTAATTTCCTATAAAACTTTGAACTCAAAACAGAAACAGACCCAAAATAAATTAAAACTACTGACCCACAGCGGGGAACGAACTTGAAACTCTGGGTCCCAATCCGGCGTACTCCCACTGTGCTACATACATACATACATAAAGTCACGCCTCTTTCCCATGGGGGTAGGCAGAGACCACGGATCTCCATTTGCTACGATCCTGACATACCTCTTTCGCCTCACTCACTCTCATTACATTCTTCGTACATGCTCGCCGGTTTAGGGTACTTCTGACCTGGCCTTTCTGCAAAATGTCACCAATTTGGTCCACATATGCTAACTAACTGTGCTACATAAAGTCATAAAATCATATTTGTCATTATACATGCTCAACACTACAAGCCTTCTCGTCATCGACAGAATTGTCTCCTACTCTAGCATAATACGAGTACATTAGAGCAGTTTGACATTATCAAGATATTTCGGTTGTCGTCTCGACACGTTGCACATATTAGGCCTAATAATATACTAACAAAACAACCATGAACTCATACATAAAATAATACATAAAATCACGCCTCTTTCCCATGGGGGTAGGCACCATGAACTCAAACTAAATAAAACTTTAGTTGATCTGTTATATTTACGTTTATTGCATCCAAATTCGGCCTTGATAATTAAATTGTTGTGTAGCTGATAAATCCACTATTTTTAGTTAACATTTTGTTTAATTATATTGTTCTGGTGATAGTAATAACAGTACATAGATTAAATAACTAGCGGGTAAAAATGAATAGGCAGATAGTGAAGTATAAATATAATGTGTTTGTAATAAAAAAAAGGTATCACAAACTGAATATATTTTTTTAACTATCTTTGTTTAACGCAATAACACGTTAACTGTGAATTAGGTTCTGACGCATAATGATCTATGAGTTACATGTAATTCATTAGCCAAAGACATTTGAATCGCGTTTTTTTGAGCTGGGTATGAAAGCTAAAACTTTGATTCTCTATGGCCGTAGGTATAGACAATGAATTTTCGAAAACCTAAAGGACGTAACAACAGTACCAAAAATAAACAAAGTAAAGTAAAACTTAAAACTGCCGTCTTAAACCCGTCTTAACTTATTCATTTTTACAGGCAACACAGCGGTTGGCCGCTCAGAAAACGAAGGAGGATGTCAAGAAAGTAAAGGCCCAGAATATGGTCATAGACATCGGCGAACCTTACTCAAGCAACCGTGAGTATAATACCGTATATAATATATAAACCGTGAGATAAAAAAACGCTGAGGGAAACAGTATGTTTGCTCATGGGTACACTCGCCGACGAACCAATAGCACGCGCTAAATCAATGGTGTGAAGTGCGCCGCGTTACTACAATCGGACCTAAGATTAACAATAGACTACTGCGCTTTTCCCCTCAGCGTTCTTTATACATAAAAGTAGCCTATGTCACTCTCCATCCCTTCAACTAAATAAAATAAAATAAAACATTTTTACTTAACTGTACATATTAGAACTTATCTCAGAAGCTAAGCTCTAAGCTTTATTTTGTTTTATATTCATGAATCACGAATATAAAACAAAAATAAGCTTAGAGTAATACTGTTAGTCACTGTAATGGCTGGTCCATGAACGAATAACCACTGGACCCAAGCCACTGGTCACTTTGTGCCCATTGATGCTATTCGACCTCTGTGGCGTAGTGCGAGAAGTTGCGGATTCGATCCCCGCTCCGGGACAAATGTTTGTAAGTTCTGCAGATATTTGTTCCGTGTCTGGGTGTATTCTATCTATAATAATGTATTTACAAAAACAAAAAATGTGTCTAAGTATTATATCAATCATAATTATCTGGTTACTGTAACACAAGCATTAAGTCGCTTGGCTTGGGACTAGAAGACACTGTGGAATGTCCAAGGGTATTTATTTATTAATACTAATAAAACTACCGGGATAAAATATGTATAGCCTATAACTACCACGACAGTCCATTTACACATCGGTGAAAGAATTTTTGAAATCGGTTGAGTATTTTAAGAGATTACCTCCGTCAAACAAACAAACCATCATCATCTCCCTGCACTTATCCCACTAAGTGGGGTCGGCACAACACGTTTCTTTCTAATTCTTATAATATTTAGTACATATAGACATGAAAACAGTTTTAAAAAATCCATACCTACAGTAGAACATAGTATCTCTGCTTTAAGTCGGGTTTTAACACTAATCGCATTTTTTTCTATTCTAGTTGTCATGCTTTGAAGCTACGAGTAGTCTTGGTTAAAAAACTGTTAAAACTGCCAATATAAGTAATTTTATATCATGACTTAACCCACAAGTTTCCTTAAAGGAAAATGGTTTTATCAGCCAATGCGCAAACATACATTATTATGTATTTAACTAGAAACGATTAGTCAACTTTAACAGGAGCTCATTGCGAACAGTTTTGTTTGTGAGATTAAAAGACTATTTTGTGATTTTATTAAAAGTTTTAACGTAATTTTTTTTCTTTTGTAGGAACTAGAATTCATATATTAAATTGCGTCTAATTCTAGTTATCAACAATATACAATTTGAATTATTTCTTATACAAAAACTATGTGACTTCAATACGTGTTCATTATTACTTGATGACGCTGTGTGGAAAATCCAAGGATATCATTTTTCACGCCGTAAAAACCATCCTTGAACAACGAACATTTTAAAAAAAGAATTGGCCAAATTGTTCCAGGCGTTGTTGAGTTATGAGCTTACCAACACATTTTGCGTTTCTTTTTTATATTTATCATGGAGTTTGATGAGAACGGAAAGCGTAAGGAAAGTGTTGTGCCGTTACCTATAGAGCTTAGTAATCTGATACCGAAATGTTATGTAGGTGGGAAGGAACTAGTGGAGATGGAGACGAATGTACGCAGGCAGGAGCAGGTCAATATGCAGAGCGAGAGGTCGCTAGTGGAACTAGAGGAGAGGGAGAGAGACGTCAGACAATTAGAGGTAAATATCCTTTACTTTCTATAACCAACTTACAGATGGCCGTAGGACTTTCGCCATAGCAACGATATCTGTCAAAAAGCTTCACACTTTATGTTGTAAAAACAAAGTCGCTATGGTGATGGACCTACGGACCATTACAACTCTTCTGGCAAATAAAATTTAAATATTGTAGAACCGTTGACCCGCAAAGAAGAAAATAGAAGTATCAATGTCCAATGATATCCAATGATATTTATTTATAGATGGTATAGAAGTTAGAGTTTAGTTGCTTAGCTTGGGACTAGGTGACGCTGTGTGGAATGTCCATCATCATTTCCCTGCCCTTATCCCACACTAGCACAACATGTGTGGAATGTCCAAGGATATTTATTTACGACGACCTCTGTGGCGCAGTTGGGCGAACGCCCGGCTGAGACGGCCGAGGTTGCGGGTTCGATCCCCGCTACGGGACAAATGTTTGTATGTTCTGCAGATATCGTCCTGGAACAATAAAGACTAAGTTTCATTCATATTGGTTATTAATTAATTATTATTTATTATTAGTTATTATTCATATTAAGTTGCTTAGCTTGGGAAAGCAACTTAACGCTGTGTGGAATGTCCAAGGATATTTATTTATTTATTTTAATAGTAAAGAGGTATGTATATAAACTACGCAGCGCGCTTACATCATATTTACTTGCAGGAAGACATCCTAGCCGTGAACGATATATTTAAAGATCTCGGCACACTGATCCACACGCAAGGGTCAATGGTCGACACCATAGAATCGAACGTGGAATACACAGCGGAAACTGTCGAGAGTGGCGTACAACAGCTGAGAGAAGCTTCCGCAAGCCAGGTATAACCATACTTTCATCATCATCATTCCCCTGCCCTTATCCCACACTATACTTCATTTATTGAAACGAGCAAATAGGAAGAGAAATAAACACACGTGATTGGTCGTCGAAAGTAATTATCTTTCTCGTTATTGGCTAGATTGTCAAATCAATTGTCAAATCTAGCCAATCCAATTATTTTCGACGACCAATCACGTGTGTTTATTTCTCTTCCTATTTGCTCGTTTCAATAAATGAAATATAGGTGGGGTCGGCCCAACATGTTTTTTCTTCCATTCATTTCTATCATTCGTCTACTCGGACTATCCATACTTTATTAATTAATTTTATAAACTAGCTTCGCCCCGCAGTTTCAGTCGCGTAAGACCCGTTCCCGCGGGAATATTGGTATAAAAAGCCTATGTGTTATTCCAGATCTTTTACTTCCAAATTTCATCGCAATCGGTATTGTTGTTATTTTATACAAACGCAACAGATTTGAAAAATGAAAAAATGAATAATTTTATTTAAAAAGTTTGCACAAGCTGCCTGTGGTCTTCAAACTAGACGTTTAAGTCTGTGTCGCGATGACCGTATACATATCTAATACTTTCCTATACTTCATTTCTTGAATCGAGCTAATAGGAACAAAAATAAACGCACGTGATTGGTCGTCGAAAATAATTGTATTTCTCGTAATTGGTTAGATTGTCAAATCAATTGTCAATTGTCAAATCTAGCCAATCCAATGAATTTCGACGACCAATCACGTGAGATTATTTTTCTTCCTATTAGTTCGCTTCAAGAAATAAAGTATAGTAACAACAGTATATTGTATATTTCAGAACAAGCTGAGGAAGAGGAAAGTATATCTCGGCATCATTCTGATCATCGTTATTTCCATCATCATGATTTTGGTGTTCCGTAAATAAACGGAACGAGTGTTTGGTACAGATTACCTATAATTTATATTATACTAGCAGTAACTTAGTTCTCAAACAATATTAAAGAAAATCGTGTTGAAAATGTTTTAAGAACAAAGAAAATTGTGTTCGGTCCGCTAAGGTTATATTTAGTACGACCAGCGCCCTGATTGTCTAAGTTGTGTCAAATTGTTGCGAATCAAAAATAACAGTAATCCGCGAAAACAACAATCAGATTTTAAGCTAAATAGCATTCGCAAAAATTTGATACAAGTTTGACAAACGGGTGACAAACCAATTCAAGAATTTGTAAACAGCTATCCTACAATCATATTTTATGAGAAAAAATAATCTCTGGTCCTTATTCTATTTCACTAATATTATTTCAACATCTTCAAAGCTTTTATAGTAAAACGTACCAATAAAGTACTGTACATATTGTATTATTTGCAATCGGATCATTTATATATTATAATGAGTATAACGGGAATTACTCACGTTAAAATATTGTCGATTTAGATACCGACAATGTTTCGATTCTTCCGGAGAATCTTCATCTGGGTATGAGTGTGCTCACTCCTCGCGGGCGCGTATCACACATGCAATGGCGACCGACGCGTCGGTCGCCATTATTGAAGAAATTCGATTTTCAAACTACACCTTCAATCACAAAATAAGAATATTCTTAATTCAAATGTATTCTTCTGATTACAGGTTGTTGTCTATGGTTGGTATAGAAACCTATCTCAACTCTTGCAATCTTTTGTGTAATATTTTTGACAGCTTGCAGTTGAGATTGCTTTATTAATACCAGGTTATTAGGGCAATGCTATTAATTTAAGCAATAAAAACACTTATAATAATCAATTGGCTAAATATATTTATAATTAAAAGCCATCATTTTATCTTAGCGACTACGCATGAATTGTAATCAATTTTTTGGCAATATATACTTATGTAACATGAACGTTTCATGTTAATCGGTTATCGCTGTCTCATTCTAGCATATAATGAGTGAAAGGGACAACGATAACCTAGCTGTGGTATTATGGTTTGGAATGATTAAATTTTGGTGTAATCATCGTTTTTATGCAGGGTATAAAAAGACTAGTCTCAAAAACTTTTAGAGCCTAATTTTGTCACTTTGGAATTTTGGAATTTTCCTAGTGAATAGGGAATTATAAACAACAGGATTACTCACGTATGAATATTGTTTATTTACCGCCAGTCTCAATAACTTATCTATCTCTGGTTATACGCACTAGCGGTAGATATCGGACACATTTTGTTTGGAAGTAATGTCAAATATTTACCCACAGTAAGCAAAATCAAAGATAGATAGGTTATACAGACTGGCAGTTAGAGACCAATGTTTTGATTCTTCCCTAATTTTTAAATAACAATAAATCAGCAATACCATTTCGGGCTTCTAAATAAAGTCTTTTTATACCGTTTGTTGTGATGCTTTAAGCTTGATCCAGTTTACAGGCGGTTGTGTATTGAAGCAATTTTAGCATTCTCATTTAAGTGTATAAGAGCTGTTTGAGATTGTTTGTGTAGTAAAGACAAAATTAAATGTATATTTAATGAAAAAAGTTGCTTAGAAATAGATTTTCGATCTTTACTATAAATTTAAAAAAAAATAGAGAAATTAATATCGATGTTGTATTCGAAATCATAATTGTCACCATTTAGAATCACCTGTCAATTTGTAATCAATTTATTTCATGAGTGATGTTACATTGTAAACTGTTAAGCTATCGAGTAGTGGCTTGTCAACTTGGCTTGCAAACTACCCTAAGCGTCAATTCACACTGAGATGAAAGCGAAGTTTTAGGCCCGTATTCAGAGACTAAACTCAATCGTGAATCGTGGCTAAAGCGGTGATTCATTACTCAGGTTTAATAGAGAACTGTCAAAAATCGATGCTTAAACGTAGACTCAAGTTTGAGTGAAGTCTCTGAATACGAGCCTTAGTGTCGATTTTAAAGTTTATGAATATTACCATAATGCAGATTCAAGCGCATTAAAAAGTGCTCTTGGCGCCGCTTACGGTCGTTCGTAGTGCGCTTAAAGTTTCTCAAGCGATACTAATGGTGATGAAGATAAAGTTTAAAATGATATGACAATAAAATTGCGCACCACTTCCATCTCGGTGTAAGCCAAGTTGCTCCAAATAGAAACGTCTTCTTTTAAGTGATTAAAAGTATTTGGTTTAGGCATTAGGCGGGTCCACACAGAGCGAGCAGCCTCGCGAGGCATTTGCCGCGAGGCAACTCGCTCTGTGTGGACCCGAATGAAAATGAGTTACTCTAATAGTGCTTGCCACTTGCCTCTGCCCTTGACGCTGGCAAGTGTATTAGTCTATCAAAGACAAATCATGTCCCATGATGCTAAAGCTTAAGGAACTTGTGTTGTGTAAAAAAAAACATATTCGAATGCACGTAATTTACACTACTGTTATCGCAATAATATTAATGTGCTTTGTAATTGTAGAACTATATTTATTAATTTATAATAACTTACGTATTAAAGTAAATATGAATTTAACAATGTATGATAAGTTTGATATAGAAAAAAATATTTGTTTTGCCCTATACACTATTCTTGCATTAATATTACGAATATATTTAGACAGCTAAACATTTTAGCTTTGATCATTTACAGTGTTTTACTTTGCAAAAGTTTGTGAGTTTTACGAGAGCTTTTGTTTCGCGCCATTTTTTTTAGCATGGCTAAGAAACTATCCACATGCTTCCACGGTAAGTATATACTATACCTACCATGTTTGGTATGAACAAACGACTGTTCCAGAAGTGTTGTTTTACGGAACTTTCATAAGATTCAACTTAAAGTCAAGTGAAATGTTATCAGTAGGTACTAACCTATTCTTGGAATAATGAAAATACTAATAAAAGGAATTTATCAAATTATGAAATTATACGATAATAAAGCCATCGGACTGAGCTATATGGAACTTTTAGACTTCATAAGGGTTTTGTAGGGACATTCCAACAGGATACTTAAGTTTTTCGAATGTGTATTCATAACTATTGAATAATTATACCTAATTAGAAAAGTAACAAAGAACAAAGGGCGTCTTAAGACCAGATTCGTGCACGTATCTAATAATTACAAAAAGGTCTCATATTATTTAGTTGTGTTTTATCAAAATAAGAATGATGATAGTTTTATCAGATTTTATTTCTGCACTTTATATTCATAAATAAGTGCAGAAATAAAATAAATGGTGTTATTTTTTTTTCTGAAATATCTCAGAGCTTCGTGCTTGTAAGCCTAGGCGCGTTTTCCAAAACCCACTTCGATGTAATATCATTTAAGTAATTCATGTTATTAATGTAATGTTTATTGTAAATAAGTGTCATGTTTGAATATAATTTGGATCCAATATGAAAATGTAATAATTATATAATTAAATATATAATTGTATTGTTATTGGCAGTATACATTTAATCACAATATCTTGTTTTATTTTTGTCCTATTGTATTATTTAGTTAGCGACAATGTGGAACGGCTTTCAGAATCTGCAAACCGTTAATAGCATTGTTTGCATAAAGGTGTAAATAAAACAGTAAAATTTAGAAACTTTTTTATTTAAATTTTCACTACACAGCGATAACAGCGAGTATAGTTTGCTTAACATTCATTGAAATATAAATGTAAAATATAAGTACGTTTATACCACCTATTGATTACCCCATTCCAAGTCTAATATATAAAATTTTACTATATAAAAGTTGATAAAGTTGCATATCATAAAATATATGTATATTCATAAAAGAAGAAGTATAGATAATATAATATATTATTGATATAACAATAAGTACTTCGTAATTTTAAAAACTTGAGAGCTCAATATACGATGAGAACATCAATTTAACATTTAATTTAATATTAGGTACTTTATTCTATATATTGAACAATACACACTACACTACTGACACTACATAGGTACCTACCTACTTCATGTCACAGTAAAACCTATAGATGTTAGGTAGGTAGGTACATTACATACATACACCAAATACCTCATTTAAGTAGTAGTTAGGTCTCTTGTTGCGGCTAAACATAGATGACCAACTTGAAGCAATAAATATGAGTAAGATTACATTTTATACTCTTAATATCTTATGATAATAGGTAAGTAGGTACTTAATTCTTATAAATTTTAGACCTACATTGAATATCAGAGTAAGAACAATAACTGAGTACTAACTACTAGTATTATTTTATCTGTGGTACTAACACCAAACAATTTAACACAGATTACATGCCAAGAACTACTTTTAACTCTAGTACTTATACCTATGATTAAGAGTGCTACAAATCGATTGAGGTTTATCAATTAACTACGAGTATATCGTCTGGCTAGTCCTTTCTATCATCAATCAATGACGGCAAATATTCCGATGCGATGCCTGCTAAAACGTTCTTGGTAGATTGATGAAGTTTATCAACTGACTAGATTTTGTACGACACAACTTGGATGGGTGACCGCAAGTGGCATTAACAGGTGATAGGTTCCGTACGGAGGGCAATTTAAATTGTGGATTTCGGCTTTACAAAAACTCCGTCACCATGTTTGGCCAGTTGCTCAAACGAACTTACTATAATTTATATATTTTTTCTTAACCTAATGCAAAATGTACCATTTTATATATCAAGCTTACTTCATTAGATCCTATTCATCATTACGATACTCATTTAAATCCATCTACATAACATAATTTTATTTAATTAATTAATTCCTGTTTTCAATATTCCGTATTTAACGAATGACCATAGATCTAAGATGAAAAACTCGTGATCCGTAAATCTATCATTACACAGTCATTGTCATTTCTCAAAAAGTGACACATACCTATTTTTTATTGTTGATCTACGGTCATTTGTAAAGTTGTGAATATTGAAACCGGGGCCTTTCGACTTATAGAATTATTTTATATTTAATAATATGTAGTAATTTAATATGATTAAATATAACTTTCCTATAGAGACACACCTAGATCTGCTTATACTTTAGCACATCTGCCCCCCAAAAAAATCATAAATCACAGAAAGTAATCTGCAAAACAATTGTGAAATATGATAGAAAGTAAGTAACTTGCTTATTTAGCATTAGATCTGACCATTATTTTGGCGGATTACTGTTATTTTTGATTAGATACAATTTCGAATCGGGGGGCAGAGTTTCTTAACAATTAAAATTCATTCCATCAAGAGTTCCGGCCAATCACTGCCACCATTAAAACGTCATTATCATTTCTAAGGAAGCTAATCACTTCACTTAAAGATCCACCTTTTAGATGCCTCTGCCGGCATCGCCTTTTCTCATTCAGCAGTCTCTTTTTCATGCACAGCCGCAGTTATAGCCTCCTTCATTTGTCGCACAACATCATAGTCAGTGAAGTAAACACAGTCACTGTCGCTGACACCTATCTTATGCAGCCTTTCGATCTTAGGAAGCTGGAGCGCGCTGCGGCACGTGCTATGAACAATGGGACAGCCCATGTTGATAAATGTGCCCACATTCTCAGCGGTGACGCCGCCTCCCGGCATAATGATCAGATTCTCGTTTGCGTACCGTGTAGCCAAGTACGAGATGATCTGAACCGCGCCCTTATGGTTCACGCTGGGTTTCTGCCCTGAAGTCAGGACACGGTAGAAGCCCAGCCCTAAAAGAATTCCAGCTGATCGCTTCGTCTCACGGGTGTGATCGAATGCTCGGCTGAACGTGACTTTCTTAGGGCTGGCTGCAGCGAGGACCCGCATACATTTGCTTTCGTCTATCTCTCTGTTGTCCATGAGAGCTCCGAAGACAAATTGGTCGATGCCCTTGTCTTTGAAGAGCTGTAGGTCTTTGAGCATGTGCTGCATTTCATGGTCTGAGTAGAAGAAGTCGTCGCCGCCGCGGCAACGAATCATCACGTTCAGCTTGGGGCGGTTGTTGATTGGTTGCTTCTTCACCTAAAAGCAAGTTGTCATATTGTTATATATAGCTTTGTAGGGTTTACTTTACTGTGCTACTTTATTGAGCTAGCAATAAAGTTGTAATATGTACCTAGGTAGATTTGCATGGTTTTTCATACCCTCACTTTGTTATCCAGCTTCCTAGCTGAATAAACAATACCTATAGACTTTTATAGACTTCTCACTTCGATGGAATTCAATGGTCCTCAAGCTGGACTGTCTTACTACTTGGCCACATAGCCCTAGTGTCTTAGCTCGAAACTATCAGTAAGATAATATTTTTCGGCATTAACCTAAGAAACACAAAGCCGGGATCAGTGGAAAGAGGGAAGGGAGGCCTTTGCCCTGCAGTGGGAAACATCAGGCTTATAATAATAATAACCTAAGAAAACTTTTAGTAAGATTTTTCATTTATAAATGAAATGTCTAAGTGTGGTTTTTAAACACTATAAAATATATAAACTGTTTATCTACTTCGATGTTATATGATGATGTTAATCTTACTTACCAGCAGCTGTATCTCATGTACCAGCCCCATGGACGGAGTGAGCCCCCCGTCGTTAAGAGCGCTGCATATTTCAATCTCATCCGCCCCTCCATTGATTGCATTGTTTGCTGACTCCAGACTATCCACGCAGACTTCCAGCATTTTCTGGAAACAAACAAAATCATGCTTGGTATTCATGTGAGTATTCCTTGGTCTGTCTCCATCCACGGATGGACACACGGGAGGTACACGAGAGATGGATGAACTATGTGAAAGTTGACATGACATGAGGAAAAAGGGAGGTGAATGGTAAGATGTGGCTAATGGGAATTGGAAGCATACATGTTTGCCAATGTGGACCAAGGGCAGGAGGGTGAAAACAATTGATGATGATTCTGGCGTTCTGACTATAACTCTTGAGCTTAGTTCAATAATATTCATCCGCGAAATAGTAGGTCCAAAACAAAATGGTACTTGTTGTCATGTGCTGTGTAAAATATGCGAGTACTTACGATTGTAATCTGTCTGATTTTAGGAATAATCTAGTTAAATCACAATGACTTCATGGAACTCACGGAGCATAATCGGAATTTAAAGATAGCAACAAAGAGAATACAATAGGAGCACAAAGTACTTTTTTGTAGCTGAAATTGCTGAAAAATAGGAGGAAGGAAAGGAACCAAATAAGATTCTAGAGTGATTGATGCTGTCATGTCAGTTTGACATTGTCATGTCAGTGACGTTTGGCAAATCAATCGGTATTGCTAGCTGAAAAAGAAAAAAAAATACTTTTCCACCGTTACGTTCCATTCTACGAAAAGGAGTTTAAGCATAAACATGGATAAATCAATTTCAAATTCTGTTTGATACCGAAAATGAAAATCGAAATGCAGATGCAGAAACAATGAGGAATGCAGAAATCTGAAGGAAGATGATTGCTCTGAGTGCAGAACTTCAAAGCTCAGAGCAATCATCTTCTCCTTACTGCTTCCTCCTCAGAGCAATCATCTTCCTTTTCTCAATGGCTTCCTCATTGCCTCAAAGGCAGAAACAGACAGTTCTTTGAGCTGAAAGAGTCCAATTATGGAGAAAATGGAAGAAAACATACAAAGATTTAAAAATAAAAATAAATAAACTAGAGAATGAGATATAAAAACAAAACAATATTGTTATATTTGGATTATAGGAGGGAGAAGAATCTACATCAGGGATATTACAAGAGGCAAAGGAAATATTCCAGACATAAAAATAAACATTGAGGCTTTTGAAATAAACAATATATTGCGCATTGTGGCATTGGTAAGAGATCGCTCAAGCAAGGCCCGCGATAGAAGCTATGCAATAGCTTAAAAACAACAAAAGAACTCAATACAACGATATAGATAGGTACCTAAAGCGACTATAAACCAATGAGGAAGATGATTGCTCTGAGCTGAGCTATAAACTGTCGATCTCTAGGAACCACAGAAAAACTCTAGAGGCGAGTTGCTGAACTAAAGTGACAGTCAAGGCCCGCGATAGAAGCTATCAATAGTAGTATTTTTTTCGCTCTCTTTCACCCTTTGACTTGTTTGCAGACGAATGGACCAACGTTCTGAGAACTGTTCTAACGTTCTGCGAACATATATTTTAGGTACCTACTTTTATTTTAATTATTATGATAATGTATTTTAACTATTATTATATACCTGTAATTTAGAAGGTGCTAACACAAAACGGCTATCTTGTAAGAAAGAGGAGCTCAAAGGGTAAGCGCCGAAAAATACCAGATGTCAGCAGACAGCCCATCTTTTTGCCGTACATGAAAGGAGTGACGGATAAAATTGGTAATATTCTGAAGAAATTTTCAATAAAATCGGTTTTCACCCCTTTCTCGAAAGTATCTAAATTACTAAGAACGCCGAAAGATGTTATACCACTGCAGATGCCTGGTGTCTATAAAATTGACTGTAGTTGTGGCCGTGCTTATATTGGTCAAACTAAGCGGACCATAGCTGAACGCGTTAAAGAGCATATCTCTGCAGTCAAAAATCGGCAGGTGAACAAGTCAGCGGTAGCGGAGCATCTATTGGACTCAGGAACGAATCACTGGATTGAGTTACACGATCCTAAAGTACTCTCCAGTGAACGTCACTACTATAAACGGATGGTCCGAGAGGCTATAGAAATCAAGAAGTACCGAAATTTCAATCGGGAGGATGGTTTTCGTCTCTCGGCCTCGTGGAATCCCGTTTTTAGCAGTTGTGTGAAACGTTGTGATCCGGTAATTCCGCTGCACGAAGATGTTGTCAGTGTTGTGTGTCGCCGACTGTCCATTCCTGACTCTGAAGGCGAATTGAGGGTAGACGTGGTTTCTACTCTCAATTAGCGGCGGTAGCTCCAGTTACATCAGTCTGCCCGTGACCACGAGCGCTGCAACGCACTCGAAACGTCGGGAAATATAAAATAATAAGGTAAATACGTGATAAAGTCCCGTAATTTTCATATAAATTATACCTGTAATTTATTATTTTTAATCATTTTTTTATCAATTATTTTTATTTTTGACTACTGCATTTTATATAACTTCTTTTAAAATTAGCGTAACTGGTGTGTGTAACCGTGCTTCTTTTATATAAATAAATAAATAAATTAACACGGGTAGGTGCCTATCGGAAAACCCACTTAGCAAAACGTCGAATGTTGCAGAATGCCCATAACATAAAATGTCATTGTTTCGATATATTGTATTATACAAGTAAAATGCCTTGGTAGGTAGCATAAACGTCTGGCTTGCTTGGTGTAAGTAGGTACCTAGGTACACTATATAATATATATACATATATATATATATATCTGAGATCGCTTCTTAGCGATAAGACCGCCGATTGTATGTCATAGGTTAAGTATTTTTAGTTTGTAGCACTTTCTGTTAATTTGTAAACATGGTGTGCAATAAAGTATTTTCTATCTTCTATCTATCTATCTATCTAATATGTATAGGTACATTCATAAAAAAACATCCTTATCTCTAGCTTTGTAAAATAATAAAGGCTTTTCGACATGTGTATCAAAAACGTTGTTCATATTCGGCAACTCTATAAAATCTTCCGTCGTCCACGATTCCAATACAGGCATACACCACCCTTTCCCGATTCCCGGCTCACCTTACAGTTTCCCGCTGAAGGCTTTCAGGCTCGCACGTCTGACTGTTCAGTGTTTGAGAAAGGCCCAATACGTCGCGATCTATCTTGGTCAGTATTTATTTACAAGCATTTCGTACTTACCTGTAATGAATTCGATTATTTTTTAATAAGTAGGTACGTACGTATATGTATAATAGATTTTCAAAAAACAACTCTCTTTAAATTAGCGATAAAATTCTTATAATGGTTTATCAAGTTCAAACATAAAAGGTTGATTTAAAAAAAAAGCTATTACTCGTAAAAGCTTTCAGGTACTTACCTATCGTTTGATTTGAGGTACCTACCTACCTAGGAAGGTACTTAGGTAAGTACCTACCTTATTTGTTTAAGTACCTTTGGGTAATATTTTAAAATAATTTAAATAACTGCCTAGTTAGTTTTGTAAATTTATGTAGTATTTTTTCAATATGTATACCTTAGGTAGGTACCTATATAGGTATCATCATCATCATCATCATCATCATCATATCAGCCCAGTTGCACCCACTGCTGGGTATAGGCCTCCTCTTATATAGGTATATTGAAAAAATATACCTACGTGTCGGGACTCGGGACACTCTCAATGTAGAGTTCCGTAGTTGCCCAATTTGTGAAGTTATACATAGTTCAATTTTGAACCTTTCAATAAAAATATATATATATATTACAGAGAGTTATTACAGATGTACTCAATAGCTTACCTAAGATAAAATAGAGTGATTTTTAAGAAACAGTATAAAGTTAAATTATCTAATCAAAAAACAGGAATCAAAAACCAAACCAACAATAACGACCAAACTGTACGGGAAAAAACAGGTTCATAGCTGGCAATCCTTTAGGACTGAACTGGAGTGAGCTATTTTGAACTTTTGCTATCTGTGTAGAATAGTTCATTCAGGCGAAGCTATTTACCTTCGGTAAAAAAATAGATTTTTGATACAAAGCAATAATTTTGTACAAAGTTTTAATCGTATAATAGTTTTTAGGGTTAAAAACAAACTATTTAATATATAAAAAACAGCAATAACTGCTATTTATTTAGTTCGTGTAATAAAATAATGTCCTATTTCAAAGAGCACTTCAATGGCCGTAATGCTTGAGTGTCAATAACCAGTGTTTTTCTGTTTCGGGGTTCTAAGTTGCGATGGTTTTGAAAAATAATGCAGCAATGAACTCTCTGCTACATCGGAAATGGTTACTTCTACTGATGTTTATTGTGTACCGGAGATTGGACGCGGTTGATGGTAAGAAGTTTATCATTATTTACTTACCTATTTGACGAAAAACATAAATAAAAACATTTCTTAAAAAGTGTTCTGATAACAGTTGACTCATTTAGGATTCTAGTACGCTTAAAAAACAAATACTCATTGATATAACACCCTTTTACAAGAGAAAGGAGATAAGGTTATTTTCAAGGCCAAAACAAGTAAATACTTACATACCAGAAATGACTTAAAATAGTTTTACTTGCTAAATTTGCATGCATTATTATGTTTTACATAAAATGTTCTATTGTAGGTCTAAAGTGCTACTGCAACAGTGAAGTGTGCCACAATGCTACTTGCGTGACTGATGGCTACTGCTTTGTCTCCACCAGCATTGAAAGTGGAGAGCAGAAGTCTACCTACCAGTGAGTATACTCTAAAACGCTTTAATTTCATAAAATATGTTCAAAAATAGTGTACTGTACACATCATTTTAGTTTGAAACAATTGGCAAATCATCAACACAAATCTTACTTTAATCCAAGTATTATTTTAACCAACTCCCATAAAATGATTGATCCATATAGCAAGGTGTTTATAAGCTGTCTGAACAAGGACCAAGCATTGCCCCCTGAAAACCCAAGGTTGTGCCATAATGAAACAAACTTTTGCTGTAAAACTGATCTCTGCAATTACGATGAGAATTACCGAGAAAAATTGTTTAAAAACCATCACACCTCGGGCCTGGGTAAGCTCTGCACCACTTGTGGCCGTGTAATCTTATGAATATGCAGTTTGACTATTTGTTCTAGTAGAATCATGCATTCGTTACAAGTTTGTGTTGAGATGCCAATTCTAACAAGCCAGCTTCTGAAATAGTGTACCTAATGAGTGCAAATAAATAGCGCCGATGCGCGATATTTTGTTTTGAATGATGTGCCGTACTCTTAACAAGTCTATTTTCCGAGTGTGCGTTTTGCTTTAACCTACTAAACATTGTATGGTGGTTCCGCGGCGCAGCTGCATCGACCAAAAGCAGCTGATTCCCATCGAGCACCCCTTCCATTGCTCCACGACGAAAAGTAAAAATGAATCGGTGCTGATAAAATGTTGTAAGACACACGATATGTGCAATCGGGATTTGAAGCTGACATTGGTGCCTACGACGCCGAAGCCGTTGCCAGGTAGGCGCGACCGCTCGCAGTGTAACGCTAACTGCACCGCGGCTTGCCGCCACTCACCGCCTTCGCCTAGCTCCTAGACCTAGCCTAGCCCTAGCCCTAGCCTAGCCCTAGCCCTAGCCTAGCCCTAGCCCTAGCCCTAGCCCGCCTGTCCGCCTAGCGGCCGCTCGTGCCGACTGCCCGACCTGACGACATCTCGTCCCGCGGTACTCACTCAAAACATTCACCTATCAGAACTGATAAGACTTGCGTCATTATCGCAATAGGCGGTCGACGCCGTAATGACCCAACGTCCATACTAGTAAACAACTATTTTATGAATAATGCTGCCAACAAATAACGTTTTATCAACCAATTTAATTACTTGAAACCCCGTGGAGGATTTCTTATGGACATCCTAGTAGTGGTCTGATTTATCTATTAGAGTTGGTAAGTTACTGCCGAGATCGAGTTCGTCTACGGTCACGCTTGGTATTCGGTGCGAGACTGCATGGCTATTTAGATTTTTCTTTGATTTCTGTTTCTAATCCAACTAAATTTTTCTTCGTAGACCGGCATTGATCACTCAGTAGGTAAATGTGAGAGTTATGCTAATGTATCGGTTTGGACGTAGATGTTGGCCCCGCGAGACCTTGTTCCCTCCCGGGGACTGGCCCGTGTGGTGTCGTGAGGAAGAGATTACTTGCTGCGACACGGACTACTGTAATCGCGACATCTTGAAGGCTCCAGGTAGTGTATCCCGAATGTGCCGTTGGGTATTCTCGGAGCTTAAGTGCCGTCCGCATTGTGTTGTCGAGCCATCTCGCGACCAACTCAGTTATACTCATGGTGTTCATATTTGAACTCAACTTCGTTTTGCATGTGAATGAAGCGGAATAAATAATGTTTTAGAACGAGGTTGTACCCCAAATTTTACATCTACAGATCGCGTGGTTAAAAACAATTTGGCTTTAATACGTTGTATGGTTGCTCAATAAGATTTATTAAAAATATATAATTGCATTCAGGGCATGAAATGGAATCTACAAGAAGTCATATCGCCATAGTATTGAGTAAAGAATGTCCAATCATTTCACTGCAGGGAAATAATGCGTAAGTGATCATAAGCCGGTTTCCACTTTCAGCATGTTTTATTTTCAGTTATTTTTACTAATTGCATGTTTAACACCTTAACATAATAAAAGTTGTATTTGGTGGCCAACAACTACTACGCAACTCTTCCTATACTATACAAAAGCTATTAAAATTTTGTTCAACTTCAATGATATTGTAATAAGATAAAATAGGTGGTGGCGCTAAATAGACGCATAACCACTTTAATAAATGTATTAAATAATTACTTATTTATTGAATAAGATTATAATATCCTGTCAATTATTGCATACGGAATAATGTATGTGTGCAACTATTACATTCTATTAGAAGAAAATGTATTTTACATGACATAATCGTAATACTTAATTTTAACTCTTAAGTCATAACTGTTTACTTTAACATTGTTCGTTGCGATAACACTTAAGTAAAGAAAATGTTTCTCCAAATAAAATCTTAAAACTTGAACAACACGAAAATAGAAAATCATTTTGGCCTTGGAACTTTGAACTTTGCCATGAGGTTTGGAACTTTAAAATACAATTTTAATAACTTTAAAGTTTAATGAGGTGGTATAAAATGTTGCCGGGTTCATGCAACACTTGCTTGTGTACGTTTTTTAAAAGTACTTAATCACAACAACAATTTTCGTTCATCAATATTAAATGTAATTTCATACGCTTTTAATTAACCGAAATTGGCTTTTGTGATGTTATTACTTTATAAGTCTTGTGAATTGTTTTACAATATTAAAAACTAAACTTAAGTGGAGAGTATGAAATTCGCGAAATCAAATCAGTTGACGTTAGCGTCAACTGATTTGATTTCGCGAATTTTTTATTATCTTCATTTGATTTGATTTGCAGTATCAATGTAATACGTTTTTAGAGTTCAATTTTATTGTATGCAAAGTTAATAAATCCTAAAAAGATACATTTTATTGGCAAATTTATTCGTTTGTAAATAACTTTTGAAGAACATAGGCAATATTAATTTTATAATTCATAAAGTATCTATTTGCTATGTTTGAACTCCGAATTTTTTTAATGTACATATTTATACAAAATCTTACGGCATTAGAAACATTATTTTCAAAAAATGTTTCATTTGGTTTATATGTATACCTATAGTATATTAAATATTTGATTAAACATTAAAAGATGTTTTGAAAATTTATGTGTTAAGATTCAAAGTTTCGGTTCCAATAGAGATTTATCTCTAAAATTTTTAGGCACTTAGCACATCACGGAATGTAATCGTCTATGCGCGACTGAGCTAGTAAATTGCGTAATTGGCGCCGTGTCACTTTGCGTATGATCTTGTTGAGACACTCCCTGCGAATGTAGCTGCTCACTTATTTTGTTCTTCTCGCGATTTTAAAGCGATTTAACATGTAATTTTTTATGTTCTTTACCTGGACTATAGGTTAGGAAAATGAGCAGATATGCCTAAATAAATTCATTCAGTTTTCTAAAATCTGTAAACATCAAATTAATTGGATGCTTTTCATTAAGTATTGTAGGTATAATGGGACGGAATCGAATACACATTTAAGTTAAGTGTAGTACTAAGTGCTCATTAAGATTGGAATTTCCAATTTGCGACACCTTACGAGTGAGAACGTAATTTGTCGGTATTATTTACGTATAGTTACGTCCCATCACGTAACTATACGTAAATAATATCGAGATAGAAGTCTAGTCCTTTGAACTGCATACTACTGACTGTCACTAAGAATAAGTGCTCGAATTTTAGGATTATTCCATTAGTAATTTTATATCTTACTAGCAACACGTCCCGGCTTTGCACGGGTGTACTAAAGAAACTACCGGTATAAAATATAACGCATCCCGCTAGTTCAATCTACACTTATGTAAAATAATTTTTGTAATCGGCTGAGTAGTTTCAGAGATTAACCCTCAAACAAACATACAAACAAACTTTATCTCTTTATCTGTCTCTTTATTCTAACACAACATCTGTGATTTTTTGCCGTGTTTTTGCTTGATTTTATTTTTTATATTACAACGTGTTAGGTGCTTGCAACCTTCACAGAATGGTACGGAACCCTTCGTGCGCGAGTCTCACTCAAACTTAACTGAATTTTATCAAAGTTCTTTTAGTTACCGGGGCTTTAGTGAGTGACTTCGAAGTGTTTCGCTTCCAATTTACATGTTCTATCGCCATAAAAGCTTTAGCTGGCACTGCCAGGCTTAATTTACTTAGGAGCTCCTTGTTACTCGAAGTCTACGTTGCGTTCATAGTTTCTTTTCTAAGCGAAATACATAATAGTACCAAAATTTTAAAGCTCCATTTACTTTCTATGCTTATATAAGTATAATTTTAATGTAAAATAATTTTAACACGAACTTTGTTATATAAATCACTGAATAAATGTTGATTGTACAAAGTGAAGATATTTTAATAATGCTATGCCCTGGCAAAACAGTTGACATTGTAAGTTATAAAGGTTATTCGCGGTGTTGAGATATCCCTGAATTACCACAAATTCGCCCGTGGCTATACGCAATTATAGAGATGTGGGTATAAGTTACACGCTACACAAGCATACTTCCCCTACTCTCACCCGTACCACCCCCGTGTTTAGTCATTTGCAAAATATCAACTTCGTGTTATGTTCTGTGAGGTTTTAATTGGATGAATATACGCTGGAGAATAACATAGATTCTTAATGGGATTTATTTTCGTAATTAGCTTTGATGCAATATCAAAGTTTTCCCACACATACAAAATATAGACGCTAAAGTTAAGTAGATTTTCTACTTAACTTTAGCTTAGCGTCCATATTTTGTTTATTTTTCATGCAAGTGACACGTGCACTTTGCAATGCTTTACTTTGTGGTGTTTGGTCGGTGTCGAGTCTATAATGTTATTTATAGTACCTACTATCGCTTTGGATGGGACTGCTAGAAGTATGTATTTATATTTCATTTTCCCTGTATTAACAGCTTCTTTTATTATTGCACGTAGTTGTTGGATTGCATTATTTTTACTATTTTCATAAAAACTAATGGTATTTGTAGGACTTTTCCATCCGTACAAATTCTATTAGAAAATTGCATTAAAGAAAATTTTCGCTTCGGCTGTTTCATTTTGTTTGATGAAGTTCGAAGTTAGAGCTTTGATATTGTATGTACCATTATTGATTAGAGGTACATAGTGTGTATCGGTAGCATATCAACACATTCAGCCCCGTGGAGGGCGAGTGATTTGAGCCGCGACTCTAATTAACTTGAGTGAGGTTTACTCAGGCTACACTAAACTTATGTTATACCTATACCGAAATAGGAGAAGGGCTATAAAGGCTGTTTTAGCTTAATCAGAAATGATAGAAATGTACATATATTAATCATTATTATGATCTTATTTCAATTCTAAAACCCTTTAGCCTACTCTTTTCTTTATAGTTTTTATTTTACCTTACGCCCGCAGAAAATCATCGGGTACCAGGGCAAGGGTAAAAGCGCCCTAAACATTAATCAACATCACTACTGTTCCTTCCTTTGTCTTTTAAGCTAATAGTTTGTTTCTTTATCTTAAAAGTTCAGTTTGAAATGTTAAGCCTGAATCAACCTTATCATTTTACATGTATGGATAATGACTAACCAATTCCTTTTTTTTTAAACTGACCTCAATTATTAAGGAGAGAGCTCCACTTTCTGCATTTCTGTTCATAACTCAGATCCTCGTGAGATTGAGATTAAGATACTTACGGGAGTTTCTTTTAAAACACCAAAGATTTTTCTAAATACCACTGTATCAATATATCAATGAATCGATGAATCAATAAAATACAAACACTGGAGCATCCTTATTGTGGTCGGTTAAAATTAACACATGAACACCTAAAGAATCCGGTACAACGTCTACGGCCTGGCGCGTAGTGCCCTGGGTAATGGGCCTGATGGTGGTCGGAATGTGCGGCGCTATCAGCTTCTGGTGGGCGAAGAGATCCAGGAAGCTGACGAAGCGAGGGTCGAGACCACTCTTCCCCGAGGAGTCCATGTGTGAGACGAGGCATCCGATGATGACTACCACAATAAAGGACATGATAGAACTCACCACGTCCGGATCAGGATCTGGTGAGTGGCAGCCTCAATATATTTAACATTTATTTAAGTTAGGTTCTGAAAAATGTGGGCATGTACCAAAGATGGATTTGGATATACCTACTTCTGTCTACCCCCTTCGTATCTTCAAAGAATCAAGTAGCATGACAGTCGATAAAAGGGTTAAAGCTGTTCAACTGGTTGGTAAAGGGGTGGCGCCTGACGGCCGGTTCCTATAACCAACTCACGGATAGTCGTAGGACTTTCACCATAGCAACGTTGTTATATATTATATACATTCCAAGTTTCAGCAAAATCCCTTCAGTAGTTTTACGCAAAAGATTAACAAAAATATGTATTTTCGAAACGCTATTTCTTACATGTTAGTAGGTGTTGGAGGCCGAGATATATTTAGCCTTCTTACAAATTCGGTATTCTGTGTTAGCCTTCGCTATCTCAGAGGCATTGTCACACAAATCCTGAGCTATTTCTAGATTGCTAGAGCTCCACAGACTTATCTCTTATCCGTTGTCTAATTTTAAACTATCCCCAACTTCATCTACCGAATGACGAATCCAGACAGACTTACAATTAAAGTATGGATAAATGGAAAATTAACCCTTTATCTTTATAAATCTTGTAGAGCTACGTTTTTGATGTCTCTATTGTTTTGTTTGACATACTCGACGTATATAACAAAATTTTCGTTTATGGACGGTTTTACCAGCGTATTATATTTTCGATTAAGTGACGTATAACAGAATGTCCTGCTTGTGACATTTTGTTTTGAGTTACGTAACGTTTTTGTTCCTATGTCACATATTACAACTACACACTACGGTAGTCGCTCATTAAATGTGTAAATGTATCATATTAGAACACTTGAACACAGAACAATTTACTTTACTATACTTCATTTATTGAAACGAGCTAATAGGAAGAGAAATAAACACACGTGATTGGTCGTCGAAAATATGTAATTATATCTTTCTCGTGATTGGCTAGACTGTCAAATCAATTGTCAAATCTAGCCAATCCAATTATTTTCGACGACCAATCACGTGTGTTTATTTCTCTTCCTTTTAGCTCGTTTAAATAAATGAAGTATAGCTTACTTGCCCACGGCTTCGCCCCCGTGATACCTACCTAGGTAAAAACTATCTTATATGCTATTCGAAGTCATAAACTATGTATACTCCACGTTTCAGCGAATTCCGTTCAGTAGTTTCCGTATGAAAGAGTAACAAACATCCATCCACGCATCCACACATCCATCTATACTCGCAAACTTTTGCATTACGTGTCACAAATAAGTATATTTGTGTACACGTATTAGTATAAGGTACTTACATATTTATCTCAAAGCAATAGACCATAACATTTTATTTTCAATATTTCTTAGCAATTCTTATAAAAAATCACTGGAACCTACGCCATATATATAGGCCTACTTTTCTCTCATTGTAATAAATCAATGATATGTTTCACAATGTACGAATAAGTTCTACATAAGTATCGAATAAGTACGCTATTTCTTACATATTGGCATTATTCATATGTTTTCGGAGAATCGATTTACCTCTACTCGTGTATCATTCAGAGAATAAGCATTGTCCCCTTATCCTATTATAGCCTGTTACTGCCTAGAAACCAAGTCGATTATAATCATCCAATGGAACATTATGTTAATAAAGTAATATAATGTTAAATATATGCGACCCCGCTTGTATGGTATTGGTAAAATGTTTGCGGATCCATGATGTCATGTTTTAACTAGACGTATGTTTTATTTATGGCTTTTCATGGTTTTTCAAATTGAGCCGCGTCGAGTCTAGAATGTTCTTTGGTTCAATGTGACATATGGCCGAACTCTATAAACAATGTAAGGATGTCCTAACAATGTAGGATCATCACCAACTTTGTTTTTACAACATAAAATGTATGAAACTTTTAGACATTTGGTATGTAGATAGGTAATACCCTGGATTAACACATAGGCTACTTTTTATCCCGATTAAACCGGGGGAAAGGGACTTACGCGGGTGAAACCGCGGGGCGCAGCTATAAAATAAGCACCGGTACCAGCCACTAGTAGTCAGAAAAACTACGCCATATTTCATACCTAAATTCGAAGTGGTTTCATCTCTAAAGTAGTACAATATTTTCCTCTTTTCCAAGTTGCTATGGTAACCCTAATCGTATTTAATTTAGATGGATTCTATGGGCATAGGGGAATACGTTTAAATTCCCTATATTGGAAAGAAGTTACTTGTTGGAAATAGAAAATAAAAACAATGTTTGCTACGGGCAGTAGCTGTTTAAATGTACTTAAAGTCTATATTATAGACTAGCTGAACCCGGTGTGTCGTCGCTCGCTTGCTTTATGTATAGTTTTAGTAATCTTTGATCCTGATGATCCTTAATCTTTTCCACTATTCAATATAGTTTATGCTACTCACAGTGAATGTAGCTTTCTAATGGTGAAATTTTTTATCCCGGTAGTTTCATTAGTACACCCGTGCAGAGCCGGGATGTGCCGCTAGTATTTTATATAATACGCTAAAGTCGTGATCATATTTCATTTTCATTATTTCATCCATTCAATATTATAATAACAACGACGTTCTAGTTTTCTCACCTTTTCATCCCACCCGACGAGTGCGTTCACCGAGTACTTCTTAGTTTTCTTACCTACATAAAGTACTTCGACCCCTCAGGTGAAATGATGTCAAGTTATTATAGTAAAATATTTATCTCGACCTTGTTGTTCATTTTCGTAAGCCACACTTGGTTTGGTAATTGTTTGAATTTAAATTCAAACGTGATCGTTTTAGGCTATGAAATGCAAAAATGAAAACAAATATGATCACGACTGTATCCCGGGGTGCGGTAGACATTTCTTTCAGATCTTTTATGCAATTCTTTAGATCCTTTAAAGATGTGTAATGGGGTAGTGAGAGGTATGTCCAAATACATATTTGATACGTGCCCACATTTTGCACTAGTTGCTTTTCCATACGCGACAGGTTGCAAGCCCATTTTTGAAGATATCTAAGGGGGTAGTCAGAGCTATGTCCAAAGTTGATTGTTTTTTAACTTATAACTAATTTCGCCAGGTCTACCTCTCCTCGTTCAGCGTTCGATCGCACGTCAAATCCAACTGGTGGATATAATCGGGAAGGGTCGCTTCGGCGAGGTCTGGCGAGGCAGGTGGAGGGGAGAGAACGTCGCCGTGAAGATATTCTCATCGCGCGAGGAGTGCTCCTGGTTCCGCGAAGCTGAGATATACCAGACTGTGATGCTGCGCCATGAGAACATACTTGGATTCATTGCTGCTGATAATAAAGGTACTGTAATTATAGAATACGATATAATAGAATCATCTTTATTTTCTTTATGTTATCATCATCATCATCATCATAATCATCATCATCATCCACAGCCTCGCTGTACTGCTGGGTGTAGGCCTCCCTTCGTAAACGCCACAATGTACAAATAGAAAAACGAGGTATTTCTCAGTTTACCCGTTATCATGGCGCATTCATGGTAAATTTCCCGGTGTTTATAATGAGGTATTTTTCATCATGCACCCATTTTGAAGAGCACCAAAATTCTTCCACATAGCGAGTTCGCTGCTGAATGAAGGGCAACGAGTTTAGATGCGCTTCGTTCAGTAGGTATAAATGACGCTAAAATAAAATTGTTCTTTCGAAAACCAGATTGTTTAATTGGTAAAATATGATTGTCTAGAATTTTGGTCATTTGAATACAGACAACTTTGTTATTTTAGACAAAAACGGTAAAGAAATAAAGAATAAATAAATATCCATGGACATTTTACATAGCGTCATCTAGTCCCAAGCTAAGCAACTTAATGCTTGTGTTATGGTAACCAGATGACTGATATAATACAATCAATTAATTGGACGTAAATCTTGTAGCGGATTATTTATTTTTAATACTGGCTAATACCGTTTTCCGGCATATCGGAAATGTTATACTAGCAAGAAACCGTCCGTGAGTCTATTTCATTAGTTGAAATTGGTGTAATGATTCTTCGACTTCAAGTTTTAGAGTACCTAACTCAAAGGTATTCGGTCTATTTAATTAAAAATAAGACAAGTTAGTATTTGAATAATTCCAGCATTCATAGAAAGGGAGATAAATAATTATTTATCTTTTTAGGATTATTTAAATGGAATGGAAGATCCAAAAAAGTTGACAACACGAAAAATCTTAATAAAAGTTGTGCCCAAATAGTTTAGGCAGCCCAAAGTCGAGTAACTTAAGATTTTATTTTATGACATCATCATTAACTTATTTTTACGTACACGGGGGCTCATATAAACTGACAGGTTCACAGTGCACTATTCCAACAAGAACAGGCCACACAGGTATATATAAACCTAAGGTTAAATCTGTACTGATGGAGAAACTCCATATATGAATAGCTAAAAATAAATTTTCTTTACCCGTTCTACCGAAATTTTAGAGGCGGTTTAATTCTATACTGGAGGTCTACTCTGCAAATAGGAAAACGAAATTTCGGCTTCCAACCACAGGTCAGGTCACAATGTGCTGGTTGAAACTAATTTCGGAAGAATAACCAATATAAGCTGACCTGCGATGATTGTCACGATGCACCGTTTTCGGTTTGTAGTGGAGCTGACTACTAATGAAACGTGTGGTAAAAATAAATCCGCTCTCTGCTATCGAGCTAAATATCTCGGAAGCTAAAGGTATGGTTAAAGAAATTTATTCTCAAAAAGACTACATAAGTCACTTACATGAGAAAAGCTTAATTAAGTATAGTTAGTAGGTCGTATTCGACAATTTATAAGTAGGTAGGTAGGTAGGTATTGTTTTGTTTTGTTTTGTTCTAAATGCATTGAATGAGTTTACATTTTTTATTAGTTAGTATTGTAGGTACCTCGTATTGGTACATATTAGGTATATTTATAAAGGTATGATCCTAACAATTTCCGAATATGACAATAAATAACAAACATGGTAGAAATAGGCCTAGAAAACAATAGGATTGAAAGGCGATATGGGTTTATATTGAGATGACAAGTGACAGGTGAGAGGTGACCTGTCCTACAACGTTCCAAAAACTTACCTCGCGACACAGATTTTTTATCTTAGATCAATTTCGCACTACGTGTTTCTTTTCCTGTATTATTATAGTCTGTGCGTTTGATAAAAATCACCAAATAAATCATTATTCTATTTCATTCAGTTTAGTTTTTCCGACTCGATCGTTGTTTATCACGTATTGCACGGATTTGAACGTCCTTGCACATAATATCACAAGCTATTTAAATTTACAAGTGGCAGGTTCGACATTGAATATGAAATGCGCTCTGAATATAGCTTACGTTTTACACTGCACTAGTGAACGAATACTTTGAAGGTTTCATGATTACATGAATGCTCAATGAATAATTCAATTTATCCATTATTCAAGAACACTGTACATTGGTTCATGATGATAGATGCTCTTCCTAAAGTAAAGGCACGATGTTTTGCAATGAGTTTTGAGAAATCGAAATACGTTCGCTCACAAAAAGAAGCTTCAACGTTATTTGAGTATTTTTTGTGCTCTGTTCAGAAATGTTAATTTTGGTCTAGCTATTTTGCTCAACTTTGCAGAAAATTCAACAACTTCCTATTATAGAAATTCTTCCATCTGGCCACCTGTCTTTGGAAAAGGCAGTTGTATACTCCTAAGTAATCCTCCTATCCCTATTTTCCGACAGATTTGTACGGACAAATGTCAAATCATGTCATAGACAAGCTCTATTTTAATTAGCGCTTCAGTATTCGGTCGTTGCACATTTACAAGATTTTCGCTTGACTCCACTGACTATTCCACTTTTCCATAGACAACGGAACATGGACGCAGCTCTGGTTGGTAACGGACTACCATGAGAACGGGTCTCTCTTTGACTTCCTCACAGTCAGGACCATAGACTCCAATACTCTGGTCAAGATGGCGCTGTCTATTGCCACGGGGCTGGCTCATCTTCATATGGACATTGTCGGAACTAAAGGTTAGTCTAGTGTACTACGGTACGAATAGGTTGACCACTTGATTTGTTATTGCTTGCTAGGTATAAGTCGTGACATGTAAAAAGAACGATGAAAACGGGAAGGGGTATGTTTGCGCACGGGTAAATAAATGGTTTAATAAATATTGTAATATTACCTATAAGTATTAGCAGTGTGGTTTCGTTTTAAATTAGCAATGTCTTTTCTAAGAGATAGTAACATTATTTTCTCAGATGTCAATGATAATAAACCTTGACATCAATATTATAGCTTATTTATTGATGTATCCCTCCACGTAAACAATATTAAGTTCTTATTAATACAGAGTAACAATATAAATGCTTTGCACGAGTGTATTTATGTAACCCGAGATTTTACCGGGAAAAATAAATGTTAAGTCTGATCTCTATACATCGGTGTAAGAGTTTTTAAAATCGACTGAGAAGTTTCGTAGATTTTCCTTTTACTAACAAACAAACCAACTTAGGCTTAATATTAGTATAGACAAAAGTATAGGTCCAATGCATAAAATGAGCGCTGAATTTTCACGACACATTTCACGAATTCAGTTGTGACCCTGTTTTATAGTCGAGCTTGACATTTTAAACAGAGAAGCGAATTTAAAAAATGCTAAACGAGACACAAAGGAGAAAGAAACCTCTGTGTCTAGTTCGTGTTTTTCAAAAGTTCGCTTCAAAATTGCTTGGAATCAATAGGTAAGTACTAAAATTATAAAGTAAAATGTTGTTAGAAATATCTTATTTATAAAGATGTGTCAATTTAATATAGGATCCAAATATTTTTTTTTGTTACTCCAATGGCAACGAAAAGAAATAGATTTAATATCAGTTTTAGCTAATATAGGTTTACTGGTCCATTATAAGTGGGCCGAAATTACTCAACAGATTTCAAAAATTCTTTTACCGATGTGTAGAAATGACTGTCAGGATGGTTATTATAGTCTATATTTTATCCCGGTAGTTTTATAAGTACACCCGTGCGAAGCCGGGACCTGCTGCTAGTTGCGAATAAATAACAAGATAAATGGAAGGTAGATTATCTACTAGATACCTTTATGAATACCATTTGATTATAAATGGGTCGGAAAATATTTGCAAATTATTTCTAAGTAGCTGGCCCGACAGAGAGGCAACACATTGCCCTAATTTCGTATTTAGCAATCTATTCAAAGTACTGATACGCAGTGCTACGGCGAAATCACACAAAATTACCAATTTTGAATTTATATTTATTTCGTGTGGGCGAAAACTGCCACAGACTGGGTCCCGGATAAACGGTCATGTGGTAGGCCCAGGCGGAGATGGCGACCCGACCGATTTACCGATATTCCCGCGGGAACGGGACCTACGCGGGTTAAACCGCGAGGCGCAGCTAGTAACAAATAAATATTTCGGCTGTTCTTTTGAATAGTCCCTTTTTTCTTGTTCGCAAACCCTGTGCATACTTTCGTAATCTTCCGTAAGACATAATTCGTTGCGAAGCTCTCACGTGTTTGCATCGTTTATAACACGCGTTGTTAACGCGACTATGGCGCGATAATAACGGAAACTATAGGTCGCGCCACGTAAAAAGAACGCTGAGGGAAAAAGCTGCGCAGTATGTGGGATTGGTAGAGGGGTGACGCGCCGCACTTTACACTATTAATTTAGCGCGTGCTATTGGTTCGTGAGCGAGTGACCCGTGCGCAAACATAC
This sequence comes from Xanthorhoe spadicearia, assembly GCA_947086425.1. Lineage (NCBI taxonomy): Eukaryota > Metazoa > Arthropoda > Insecta > Lepidoptera > Geometridae > Xanthorhoe > Xanthorhoe spadicearia. Next base: position 2,544,955 of record OX352194.1, on the reverse strand, counting down.
TCCCTCTCGTTCCCCTCATCGTCCTTTTTAAGTGGCGCGACTAATGCCGGCCATAGACGTACAAGTAATTTGATCAAAGAAGCTAGTTCAAACAGTTTGGTCAAATAAAAATACGAAAAAACATATTTCTTCCTTCCATTTGACATTAAATTTGATCAAAATTTTACCATAGACAGTCATGCCAATTTAACCAAACTGTTTGTTTGATCAAATTACTTGTACGTCTATGGCCGGCATAACTTAGGGTTAAAATTACGTAAAATTTTGGAGTTCTTTCATATAGCTTCCATTAGCGATCCTTTGAACTTTCAAATAAAACAACTTTACTTCTTTACTTCTCAAACATAAAATAAGATTATCTTGTCATGTTTATTTTATCATTTATTGTAATGCTCATCAAACATCAAATATTAATGATTTGAAGTCTAGCTAAAATCAATTTCAATGTAACATTATATCTATACTATTATATATATATACTAAAATTATAAAGTTACAATAAAAACGCACAGTATTAGTCTCCTCTAGTTGTTAAACCATGAAGGAGGTCTCTTAGCGGCCTAAAAACTCCATCGACAGAGTTGGCCCCTTGCAACGAACTAACTTAATTACTCAAATTAATAACTACAAACTCTCCCGTCGGTAAAATTGGATGCTACATGACAGAATAAATAGCTGGAGTGAAACTCAGCATACACCCTTCCGCACTCAATTCATTTCAACTCAATAAACTGATTGCGATGCGGACCCGAATGGTTTTTTACAAATACATAGTAGATGTAAAGCTTTTGTTTGTTTCGCAGTGTTTGGCAGGGGTGCCACTCCGATTTTAACACTAAAATCGGAGTGGCACCCTTGCCAAACATTCGGTCCATGACGGATCAAGGACCTTCAATCGCAAAGGAAAGGATGTCTTTCCGCTCAGCTCATAGTTAGGCCCAGTAGGCATCAGTTTTCGAGTTGTATTGTCAACTATCCTCGCTAACGGGTCAAGTATTTCAAATGTATGAACATATTAGTTCATGCAAGCTACCGGGGGCGGCGCTGCGCTGGATTCTCATACATTTTGTGATACTTGTCTCGGTAATGATAGTATCAATACTACAATAAACTGGTGGTAGGGCCTCTGAACAGGCGGTGAAACGCGGTTATTTAATTTTGTTCGTGAAGTGAGCCTTCTGTTTCGCTCTATACGAGTATACTGTGGCCATACTTTTCCCTTTACACATACGCAAAAGCGTTGGACTCACTCAGCCGAATGTGAAACAAAATGCAAAAGACTAATTAACTCGCAGGCGTTTAAAAAGACTATGCTTTATTGTATTGCAGTGCAGTATTTGCAGTTAATAAATACGTTCGGTGTTCGTTTGGTACTCAGCATGTTAAATGGAACTTGATGTTGATTAGCTCCTATTTCTTGAGGACGTTGCCGACTTTGCACGGGTGTTCTAATAAAACTATCGGGATAAAGTATAACCTATAACCACACCGACTGTCCATTCTACATATCGGTAAAATAATTTTTGAAATCGGCTGAGTAGTTACGGAGATTACCTCCGTCAAACAAACAAACAAACCAACATTACATCATTATAATATTAGTATAGTAATAAGATATTTTGTTGTTATTTTTGAAATTAACACCCGAATCACTGAATTTGTTTCTGTTTTAGTGTTTTTGCAAATATGAAATTGGTTTAGATTGACACTCTGTCCGTCTGTCGTGTTTATTTGGGTTCCATTCGAGAAAAGTGGAAACGGAAATTGTCAATTTTCTAGTAGACGACAGACGTGGACCGGGCAGCGAGATTGTATTGCACCATCAGTGTTTAGAAGATTTTGTAACAATTGTACTGGTGTTTTCTATCTATAATATGTATGGATTTACAAAAAAAAATGGATCTAAGTATTATAACAGCCATCTGGTTACCATAACAAAGTTGCTTAGCTTGGGACTAGATGACGCTGTGTGAAATTTCCAAAGATATTTATTTATTTATTTATTTACTTTTTATTGAATCATAGCTATAAGTTGGCAATTTGTTATCGCGACCGGAGACCAAGACGGATACGAGACAAGTGTATCGGTCTCTTATTCAATTAAAAAATTGTCTCTTGATAGTCTTGCCCTCCTGCCTTGGTCTACCTAGAAAACTGATGCTTCTACTTTGCCTAAAGTCACTGACCATTGCCAACAGGTAAACCTGCTATAGCCCACCGCGACCTCAAGTCCAAGAATATTCTGGTGAAGAGCAATCTCTCCTGCGTGATCGGTGACCTGGGATTGGCTGTCAGGCACAACGTGCCTTGCGACTCGGTGGACGTGCCGTCGACTAACCGCGTCGGCACCAAGCGGTATATGGCACCAGAGGTAAGAAGTAGTTGCATCTTGTCCTAATGACACCAGCCAGAAGTGTTTTGAGTTTTCCTGTCCATACATCTACTTGGAATGAAATCAGCATTAGACATATCTTTCATCTAAGTACAGAATTATAGAAAAATATCAAAAAGCCATCTATATATTTTAATAATAAGCAAGTTTAGAAACCTTATTACAGTAGGCTAAGCCTTAGTTTTGCACAATTTATTCATTCAATAAGACAACTTAAATTAATCACGTTCTTAAAACTAGGGAATTCTATTCAATCAATTTCAAAAGTTCTTTATTCCATAAACTTAAATACTAGTACATCTCCAGTGTAAATTTAATCCTAGAACGTACAGGAAAGAAGCTATTAGACATTTTTAAGCAAGGTGCTTATCAAAAAAACTTTCAAAATAAATTAGTTTTTGTAGCTTGAATAGGGGATTCCATTGCCTGTATGAATCTAAGCACTGTTTTGTTTGGTTACGCATGGAGCGTTCACGTGGTATATAGAGAATAGTTATAATATGGCTATAATATTATAATATAATTAGATTGTTAAGGAATCGTTTTAAAAAAAGCTGGTACACCGCCAGATTCTTGTAAAGAGTTTTTACTTCTGAGGTGGTCCCATAAAAAAAAACAAGAGTCAAAACAATCGTTTCTCAAGCGACTATTCACTCAGTTTCCATAGAGATCTGGCAAAAAAAGCTTAGACTCTAGTCTGAGTGAAGTAATACGAGCCTTAATCATCTCTTATTAAATCTACGGATTTATGAGCAGAAATGCGCTTCGAGATTGCTGAAAAGTACTCTTCTCACGAAATTAAAGTACGTTGTATTAAAAATGTTGATATTGCCTTGCAACTTGTTTTACAATTACTTTTATTTGTTTTGCTGTGCCTCATTGTTTGAGTGGTAACACGCATAAACGTGACTATATCGATTTTTAAGGTAAATAAAAGCTGGGCTTTTTGGCCTTTGATTCTTGCTTGACTTTGTAGATTGTTGAAGAATGCGAACCTACAGTTTCAGCCTGTTGTCAGCTGAACTAAAGTGACAAGCGTTAGGTTTTTTCGTTACGAAATTTCTGGATTAGGTCTCCATGCTCAAGGCCCGCGATAGAAGCTTTGCAATAGCTTAAAAGTTAAATAGAAGTTTGAGAGGAAGACCTTTGCCCAGTAGTGGGTCTGTGGGACAAAAGAGGTAAAAAACTATTGGGGTATAGGACACGGGCTATCCACGGCACGGTGTAGCGTGGATCATTCCTATAACCAACGTACGGATGTCCGTAGGTCCATCACCATAGCAACTTTCTACATAAAATGTATGAAACTTTTTGACAGATAACAACGTTGCTATGGCGAAAGTCCTACAGCCATCCGTAAGCTGGTTATAGGAAGCGGCCGTAAAGCTATATTATATGAAAATACCGAGCAAAGTGTGTCCAGTTAATGTTTTGTGATGTAAAGTTGTGAGTTTACAGGTTGTCTTGAAACAACTGTAAGTTTAAACAAAGGTTCAAAGCACTTGTTGGTTGCTTACTTGTTTGCTTTGAAGTAACAATGAAATTGTTCCTAATAAAAGGATAATAGGAAACTATACAATTATATGTTCGAATATTACTTTGCTGTTGTAATCATTCTGTATTTTTTTATTTATGTTAGGCACATGGCATCATTTTGAAAAGGTTAACAAGCTCTGTAAAATGTGAGCATGTACTAAATATGATTATGTTTGGACATACCTCTGACTAACTCCTTAAACATCTTCAAAAAGAATCTAGAAATTACATAAACGATCTGAAAGTAATGTCAACCGCTTCGTGAGATACAGTTGTGATTCTTTAAAAAAATTTAACCGACTTAAAAAAATAGATTGTTTCCATGTTCCACTGTACACAATGTTCACCGATAACTCCGTCAACAGTGAATCAATTTTGAAAATTATTTTTTTATTTGAAACAATACATTCCTGACGCGGTCCTATAAATTGAGGAACTGATGAAGAATCGTGAGATGTGAAATAAATATATTTATTCAATAGGGATTCTATATTGGATGTTCTTTTAATGTTTGAAAGAGCATTTTTGTGAGAATTACTAGACCGTTTTTTTTAAAGTCCCTTCTAAATAAATAAATGTATTTTCTTTCTTTCTTTCTAGTAATATTTTATAAGTGGTCTGTTTTTGTTGTTGCGCGTCTCGTATGGCATCACTGAAAACCAGCGCTCAGTAGCTCCTTGAGCTACTGCAGCAAATGCTGAGTGGTGACCAATTTGCGTCACTCAACGTCGATAAAATGTAAAATTACCTACCTTATATTTAAGTCAATGTATGTTTAATGAGTGTAGTAAATAAATATTTTTCTTTCTCTTTCTTTCTCTTTCTACATGAAATCATAACATTTTCATTTCAATTCCAGGTTCTAGACGAATCGATGGACACACGCCAATTCGATCCGTACAAGCGCAGTGACGTGTATTCGTTCGGTCTTGTTTTGTGGGAGATGGCGCGACGTTGCGGCGCGATGCCAGACGAATACCAGCCGCCTTACCACGACGCGGTACCACCCGATCCATCCTTGGATGATATGCGGCGGGTGGTGTGTTGCGAGAAACGACGACCCAGCGTGCCTAATCGGTGGCATTCGGACACGGTAAGCATATCTCTTATACCCTCTTTTACCCCTTACACCCTCTTTTTTTTCAATAGGGAATCGATTTTGGATGTTCTTTTAATGTTTGAAAGAGCATTTTGTGAGAATTTTACCTCTTTTACCCCTTACACGCCTTTTACCCCTTATACCCTCTTGAACCCCCTTATACCCCATACAAACCACACCAGAAATCATAACAGATATAGAGGCAGTTCTCACAAGATCTTGGTTGGTTCATATGAGACGGGAGGTTTACTGCGAGAAACAACGACCCACCGTAAATACCTAATCGGTGGCATTGACGACAATGACTGACAATGACGATTAATAACGTTTTTACCCACAATTAACTTTGTATTTTCAGGTTCTGTCTGCGATATCAAAAGTAATGAAGGAATGTTGGTACCAGAATCCAGCGGCCAGGCTCACGGCGCTACGAATCAAGAAAACTCTTGCTAGCATCGCTCAGCCGGACTATATAAAACTGTAAATATACATATGGACTACTATTGGACGCCACGGTTACCATTTTGTTTTAGAAACGCCCTAAGACCTCCTTACGGACAAGATTAATCAATTATAAATATATACATATACAAGTAGTATATCTGAAAACAGAAGTCTAACTTATTGTTCATAATGAAATTTAAGCTAGGATGGTGACTAACGGCCGGTTCCTATAGCCAACTGTTATTTCGGATGCCGGTTGGCGGGAAACTTTGAAATGAGAACAAGCGTGTTAACTTGTTGACTCCATTTATTTGACTGCCGAAAGATTGGCGGGATGCAGCCTCGCTCATTCGCACAGATAATTAATATGAGGGTGATTATACACAACATCCTATTTTCGTCGCCATTGTTATTTCGGATGCCGGTTGGCGGTAAACTTTGAAATGAGAACGATCGTGTTAACTTATTGACTCCATTTATTTGACTGCCGAAAGATTGGCGGGACGTAGCCTCGCTCATTCGCACAGATAATAAATATAAGGGTGCTCATACACAACATCCTATTTTCGTCGCCATTGTTATTTCGGATGCCGGTTGGCGGTAAACTTTGAAATGAGAACGATCGTGTTAACTTATTGACTCCATTTATTTGACTGCCGAAAGATTGGCGGGACGCAGCCTCGCTCATTCGCACAGATAATAAATATGAGGGTGATTATACACAACACCAACTTGTAGATTTTACGTAGGACTTTCGCCATAGCAAAGTTATTATCTGCCAAAAAGTTTCATACATTTTATGCTGTAAAAACAAAGTTGCTATGGTGATGGACATACGGACACCCGTACGTTAGTTATAAAATTCGGTCATAAATCGGTTTATTCTGTCGAGAATTTAATAATTGTGAATGGGGTTAAATTATCTAACTTCCTAAAGTAAATATAAAACAGTATGCAAACGATTTCTAATCTAATACGTATTGTACTTAATTTTCGTGTTTCCGAGATATTCTATCTTTCCACTTTCTGTGCACTCGTATTCCCGAATATAGCCGAAAATGACCGAAGATTTCGATCTTCATTTCGGAGGCCACGTTAAGTTTTCGGTAGTTTTTAGGCGTTAAATGCTTTTTATCCCGATTTTCCCGCGGGAACGGGACTTACGCGGGTGAAACCGCGGGGCGCAGCTAGTTTGTGAAAAATTTACACGTTTACTGCATGTGAAGCATTTTCTTTCAATATATGAAGTGGGTATACAAATACGAACTAGCTGCGCTCCGCGGTTTCACCCGCGTAATTCCTGTTCCCGCGTGGATATCGCAATAAAAAGTAGCCTATGTCACTCCCCGTCCCTTCAACTATCACCACCTAAATAATCATGTCAATTCGTCGTTCCGTTTGCCGTAAAAGACTGACAAACAGACACACACACTTTCCCAATTATAATTTTAAGTATGGACGGATGTAAAACCCGGTCACGCGTTACGTAATTACTTTTACGGCTTCAGCTAGAAAGCAGCTTTAGTCTGTGAAGTTACTAATTTTGATTGCGTATCATTTGATTTGGTATGAAATGGTTAACCTAAGGTACGTTCAAACAGTGGTTGTTTTAAACTTGCAGTTGGAATGTTGTACCGTACAAACACTTATGTAAGACTTTTTGACTGATAACATACTTTATCTTAACTCATAAAGAAACTAGCAGCACGTCCCGGCTTTGTACGGATGTACTAATGAAACTACCGGGATAATATATAGAACCATCACGACAGTCCATTCTAAACATCATCGGTGGAAACATTTTCGAAATCGGCTGAGCAGTTTCGGAGATTACCTCCGTCAAACAAACAGACAAACCAACATTACATCTTTGTAATATTAGTAAACATTTTACTCGTATTAAATATAAATAAACGTTGATAAATTTTATAACTTATTATATATTTCGTTATAAATGGATATATCTTTCTACAACTTCTGCTCCACAACTTTTAGCCGGTCAGTTTGCCACTCGGCCACAGAAACCTTGATACCGAAATTACACTGTACATAGAAAATAATGGTAAATATTTCAACGGTACAACTGACTATGCCCACAGATTTAGTGATACTTCTTTGTTACCAAGTACGTAATAGTTTTTGTTAGGTTTTCATTATGTTCTATATGTGCATAATATTGCGGGAAGAAATATTTATACACCTGAGCCCTTATTCAAAAATTACACATATCCTAGCGTGGTTTACGAATAAGGTTATATTTGTCATTTTTATTTTTGTACACTATATTTTCTGTGATATAATAAAATCGCAGTTTTTTTTAAGTTTTCATCGTCTTAGTTTGTATAATATATTTTGCCTTAATCTCTTGATAGTTTTCTATGTAATAACAGTACAATTTTGATAATTTTATACTTAAATACAGCCATCTTACCATAAGATCTAACATCTAACTGAATAGTCTGTGTATTGAACAGTCCTATTATATTAATACAACGGGAAAATTACTCACGTAAAATATTGTCGATTTGGATACCGACAATGTTTCGATTCTTCCGGAGAATCTTCATCTGGGTATGAGTCCTATATTGGTTTCAAATATAACATACCCAGCAAAACTCAGTATACAGTTTTAAGATACGGTTGAAGTTATGCGCCCTCCTATAAACACCATAAACAACGTAATAACAATAAAAAATACAACTGAAAAATAGGACCTCTTTTGGTTTCGTGGTTTAAAAATAAAACGTTCCTTTTCAGATCTTTATGGAATTTTAAACCCTATCAAGATGTTTCAAAGCGAATCTTCAAAGGATAGTAAATTATCTCCGATATATTTCTTACTTATATCAAAACACTATTTGTTTAAAAGAAAATTTAAATGAAAGTAAAGACGAAGTTAATGTAAAATCTCCAAGGATATTTGTTTTATATGTATTTAAATCAGTCTGTGCTGTAACACATTCGAAACGTCGAGAAATATGATAATCAAAAAAGTTGAATAATGAATCTTATTCATACTGGTGTATAAACTTTACCTTCTCTTAAATCTTTTGCGAAGTAGCTCTTTTCATTGACATTGAGTAACAAGATATAAAAACATTTTAATCGTTATTCAATTGACTAATCTTTATAAATGAATAGGCTGGCCAATAACTCACATTTACTACAGCGTTTAATTATGTACATAGTATATAATTCGGTGTTTAAGTGTACGAATACCTAAATACCTCTTTTCGAGATTTATACATTTGTACCTATTGATTTAGATAGTGTTCGCTACATTAGGCTTTCGAATTTTGTGATTTTTATTCCATTTAACTGACTTTAGTAGTTAAAAGTAAGTAAAAAACTGTCTTAGAACATTATTTTATGAATAAGCCAGTTTCCTATTTAAATTTAAATTAATAATGCTTTTAACCCGTTTTATAAACCTCTCGTAACGACCTAATCTTATCAACAAGTACGAATGTATGGAATTTGAGCATTTACCAATTTTATAATCTTCCATTATGTCTGATCGAAAAACTTTTAATAACATGTAACTTTCTTCCAAATGAATTTTAGAATCTGTATAGATATGAATAAAAGTCCATTTTGTACTTTACGACCGACTTACCTTTCCGAATCCTTTTTATAATTATTACTTTATGTACATATACTTTAGGTACATAATGCGACGATGAAATTAATAGGTAAGTTTTTTTATAAGCGTTTTGCCAGTCTCGTCTGTAAGCATAGTATATATAGATAGCGTCACATAAGAAGAAGGCTGAGGGGCAAAGCTGCGCAGTAGGCGATTTTAAGGGATCTTAAGTCCGATTGGTGGAGGGGTGACGCGGCGCACTTCACACCATTGATTTGGCGCGTGCTATTGGTCCGTGAGCGAGTGACCCGATATACCACCTCTCGTTCCCCTCATCGTTCTTTTTACGTGACGCGACATAGACCTCCGTCTTTTAACAAACATGTTAAGTAAAATGTCAGTGTCATTTTTGACAAAATATCTAGTAGCGGTGATTAACGTACCGCAATGATTATTTTCGTGATTTTTATTTGCTTCGTCTACTTTTTTTAAACCTTCCTTTATTTTCCACTAATTATTCAAGATTAAACTATCTGAATCGGTCCAGCCCTTCTCGAGTTTTTGCGAGACTAACAAAAAAAAATTAATAAAGAAAGAAGATTCTAAGTACGTATTAAAATAAAAAAAACAAGGTTCATTTTTATTTAGTACAGTTTGTTGTTTATAATCTTCTAGTGGTAGCTATTCAGTCGCCAAAAGTCAAACTAAACTAACTAAAGATAATATTGCCGTCCCTGTCGTACCGAGCGAAATAAAAAGGATGGCATCATATTTCATTCGTCACTATTATGTAATTGTTATATTATTTGTTCTGCCAATAGATGAAGGAAAAGTAAAATGACAATGTGGATGATAGTATGACGGTACATAAAGACAAAAATAGTGAAGTACAGACGTACAGACAGATGAGCAATTTTGTGGCACCTTTGATCGAAAGAGTTACTCTTAAAGAGGTTTTTTGAAATTATCTATTTGGCAATAGAATTGCTGATTTTATACTGTTTAGAAGTAGCATTTCGTGCGATCAAAGGCCTTTAGCAATACCTAGTTGAGAATACTTATCGATAAAAATATTTTAATAAGGTAGGTATATATATATATTTATATTTTTGTACAGATATTATTTATTTTTAATTTTATTTGATCGCCAGTGATCATTATGTACTTGTTTTCCGTACAAATATGTTGATTTAGCTGTTAGCTGTGTTAAAAGATTGTATTGGTATAATTAATGTTCATTTCTGTGTAGTATTAAGTCTTGTTAAGGTTAAATTGAAGGTTTATGTGACGCCGTTTCCGTTAAATTGGAAAAATATCGACAGGATTTTTTGAAACATATGGCGTTTTATGTTCCGAGTTTGAGTTTTTATCTCGTGAGCTTCCTGGATATTATATAAAAGCAAAGTCTATTAAATTGTGATATATTACGCTATTGTGAAAATGAAGAAGATTTTAAGAAATTTAAAAAAAAGATACAGATTACGTAATTCTATACGCGATAAAAGCTAATCCAAGAAATAACCATTTAAATAAAAAAAACGATCTACTCTAAAAATTTAAATCACACGAATAATATTATTGGTCATAGAACTTCTTTTTACCTAAAAACTCGGACTCGGTACTAATTGGTATCGTCATGAGAGGTCTGTTCAGAGCTAGGCGGTAAACGCTACCGCTGTTAGAAGAGAATTCATAGTATGACGTAATTACCTCATACACGGAATCTCCTCTCGAAATCCTCACATTAACAGTAAATTTTACTGTTTACTCCAGAGAGAATTTCTTCGTATGGGTAAAAATACCACGTTCGAGTTACTCTCAGAACAGTCATTTAATACCGCTCAGGTTGCTCTAGCCGCGGAACATACAAAATATTCGAAATAAGTACAAGCCATTGGCGAAATCCCCACTGCATTTCCACAGCGGCTGCGTTTACCGCTCACGTAGGCAAAACATGTGCAACAGGTCAAGACGACAAAGTAAATATCTTGGTGACAAACTGCTCCAGCACTACGTTGAGATAATATTATGTCGACGACGAGATAATATTTTGTCGACGACGAGATAATATTTAGTCAACGTCGAGATAATTTGTCGCGTTCCATATGTCAAGCCTGCTGAATAGATCTATAATTTATTGTTAAGTGACGTATAAATGTTGACGTTATAGACTGATTGTATCTAATCTACAGTAAGACGCATTACCTAGATGACCTCATTGTGAATTGGATTTTTTGAGCGCATTTAAGCGACTTTGTTAAGTATGTTATTTAAATAAATACCAACGTGTAGATGTGAAACTCATAAACGCTGCAAATTGTGAAAAGCGATACCGGTGTTATCTTATTGGATTATGCTTATTCTTGTTGTTGGCTATTTGATAGCGCTTACTTAAATACAATAAATAATGGGTTGTACATAACTAATCACAAAACAGGAATCTGCAGCAAACTTTTACTTATGTTATCGAATACGTAATAATCTTGATCTTGATCTTTATCTTCTTCACACTTGACAGCTCACTTAAAAACTACCGAGGAAATTAGTTTTGGTTAAGCTTAAATTTTTTTTCTATTTTTATCTTTTATCAAATATTTGAGTATATTTATTCAACCAATACACATTCTCATATTAAGAAGATTCAGTTTCACATCTATATGGTGATATTATTATACGTAGAATATGATGTGTGTTGTATAAAACGTAATTTAGCACTACGTATTGACTTAAGTCTATTTTTAAAGCGTTCAGTCTATTGCGGGATTTTTAATCGTGTTTTCGTAGTTTAGAAGTTAGTTTCGATTTCAACTTTGCCTTAAAAATATACTTACATAAAATTTGATGTATTTATTTAGTTTATTAGCGTGGGTGCAAAACGGCGGCAATAAAAAAATTTGTTTAGATTTGAAATCTTATATTTTATGACGTCAAGTAGGTACTTATTGCGTAGTTTTTACGTGCTTTTACACTGTTAGAAAGTAAAATTAATTTTAATTTATTTTAGTGGGTAGGTACGATTTATTCGACGTCTAAATTTCTGTAATTTTAGCCATATTTGACAAATTATTGAGGTGTAAAATTTAATATTTTTCTAAATAAGTAAAAACTTTTGCAGTTTAAGCTCATTCTAAGGGAGGTTCAAGAAATTGTTATATCAAACGAAAGAGTATTTTTTTCCTTTCTCCCGGGTTTAACTTAGAGGCGGGTGGATGATTACTGCTCTACAAATGTCAAATACAAATACCCCAATAAAATATATAAAATAAAGAACGATTAACTAAACTAGAAGAACAATATGGTAGAGACCACTGATATTTGAAAATTTTGACACATATTTTAGGTTTTACAATAATAAATAGTAAATTATTTTAAGGTTTTGCCGACTACACCGACGATCACCGATCTCTTTCATAAAAACTTCAAAACAAAGATTTGAAAATTGTTATCTCAATATCACTTGTTTGAGAACAGTGTAAGGTATTCGTGTGTCTCATTTTCAGTTTACAGCATCAATCGAAATATCTAAAGCAGGGTACTCACTTAGCCGTGTAGCATGTAATGTATCTGATACTGTATCAAGTGAGTACTCGTAGGACACGGGCTCGTCCACACCTACGTTACTCACTTGATACGAAACTTCGTTTTCGTTGATCCCTATGACCTCTGTTTTCTAGAAGTTTTAGGTCCGTGTTCTAAGGGGGTAGTCAAAAGTATGTCCAAATACATATTTGGTACATGACCACTTATTGCAGATGTTAACTTTCCGTGACAGGTATAAAATATGTATTTGGGCATACCTCTGACTACCGATATCTTCAAAAGATCTATAGAATTACATAAGGATCTGAGAGAAATGTCGCTCCTTGGGATTCTTCCCTGCTTGACAATAAATTGTTAACGTTGAAGTTTTTGTGAAATAGAGCAAATAACATTTCATAATTTTCTGTAAAAGTTTTGTATCGTATGAGAGATAGATTCTCCCGTTACTGAATATTCATCAGTTTTAATGCAGATTTTCTAATGCCTAACTTTAATTAAAATTATTAGTAATTAAGTAATTTTTATGCTTAATTTTTACTAGTACCTAGCTTATAAATTAAACTTATTACGCCTGATATTTTCGAAGACAGTTGACCATTTGCGATTTTTGCATTAGTTACGCTGTGGGTTTATTGTAAACTACATCATAATGATCTCGGATATTGTATCCGTATTTATGCGATAAGCCACAGTGTGTGTTCAGCTTAAGTTTACTTTCCAACCGGTTTCATTTTAATAGTATTTAAGAAGAGTATGTACTTACCCACCCACATGTTATTTGTGATGTAAGATTGTTGACTTATTAGGTCTGATACTGTATCAAATTTTCTTGAATATAAGGAAGCGAACTACTTGCTTAATGGGCCCATAGCCTAAGATAAATATTGGGTTGATAATCTCACAGAAATGGCGTACCATAAAGAAAATAATGTAGCCTGCATATGATTGCATTTAGCCTCAGATGGTCAGTCCGTTGTAGAAATACAAAGTCAATTTTCTGTCTCATTGGTTCATAACTTTTAATTTAATGCGAGGTACGCCATCTAGGTAAATACATGCGGTTCCTTGTACCTCCACGATGGCTAATACATACCTATACTTCATTTCATGAAACGAGCTAATAGGAACGTAAATAAACTCACGTGATTGGTCGTCGAAAATAATTGTTTATTCTCGTATTGGCTAGATTTGATAATTGACAATTCATTTGACAATCTAGCCTATCACGAGATAGAATATTATTTTCAACGACCAATCACGTGAGTTTATTTTATCTTCCTATTAGCTCGTTTTAATAAATGAAGTATAGACACAGTTTCTAGGAACGTGTCACCACAGCGCTATTTTATCGCGCCGATACGAGTGTCATTGACAAGCAAATTTAATTCTCATGAAAATCGTACATACTCTTCTTATTGCTACGATCTGGTGAGAACACATAAGTAGTACTTTTAAGCTTCAAGTTCAAATATGTGTCTGTAACATGTACAAACATTAATGCATTAAACTATTTAGTAAACATTTGAGCAATACTAAGAGTACAAGTAAAGTTTCCACCTGCTACCGCGGAAAAGGCAACGTCATATCACGACAGCTATAACGCTGTTCAATAAAGAAACAATCGTGACGTCTGATATATAGTTATCTCTTTCATTCATTCTCTGAAAAGGTCTCTTCAAGCGAGATAGGATAATGGCTAAACTGTGCGTTTCGATTCGTTTCTTTAATGAACAGCGTTAATGATTTATTCCAAATTAAATGTGTAATTTTTTATGTAAATATGTACCACTATTTAATTATCCCATTGCATGTTTTATGGTTAAGGAGTGGACTTTTCGATTATAATAAAACAAGTGTTTTTCTAATCTGTGTTTTATTTTCAGTAATTAGGTACCTATCTACCTAACTTCTTGATTTAGTTAAATATTATCTTCGTAATATGAAGATCATGACATAGTTAGGTCTATAGGTATAGATATTGTTAGCCTACGTAGGTACACTAATAACCACTTGTCCCAAGACAGCGGTAGTTTAGGTTTAAGATGGTCGAAAGGTGCCAATGGTGCTATGTAGGTAGATAGATGTGCAAATACTTTACATTATTTATTCACCCCTACATTAATCTCGCAATCAATAGGTACTGCATTTCCGTTACACAACTACCATATCCAAAGTAGAATTGCCTATGCCACTAGATAGATAGATATTGCAACTACCTGGTTCTAATTAAATTCATAAAGAAAAGAATCTTGCGCAGTACTATATAGGCGCGTACCTACCTACTAATCTATCAATGTTTGTCTCATCATCTTCTCAGGTAGGTAAGTACACAAATTAAACTACAATTTAAAAGGTATATTTAGGTTTATTGAAGTAAATGATAGAAGTTACATATCTATATAATTATAATCATTTACTATAACAGGTAATAATTAATAATTATATTACACCAATCAATAAATGCTTCATGTGTCAAATTAATGTGCGCAAATGATTTAAAACAATAAAGTACCAGATCACAACAAAAAACTAAATTTATGTTAATCTTACATATAGACTATATCTAAATATATGGACGGAGAGTACCTATTGTACCTAAGTACATAATATAAGTCAGATTTTTTATCAGTAATGATTTTAGAATTAAGTTTATTCTCTAAAAGAATATAATTTTAGACAATAATTGCAAGAAGTGAAAACACTGCTTTTACATAAAATCAATGTAAAAATTGAGACGGTCTCTAGAGATTCTCACTGTCACAAAAGTTATAGCTGCTTTTAGGAAATCCTTGTAAGTAATACATAACTATCATGATCTTGGTCTTACCTATGTATTAAAACTTCGTGTTGTTTAACATCATTGATTCTAAAAAGTTTTTTCACTTTAAGTCTTTTTGCCATAAAATGTATTGTCAAAATTATATAAACTTATAAATGCGAAAGAGAAATACTTCATAAAAAACTAAAATATTATTTCTAGAATTTAACATGAGTCCAGATATACTACTATTTTATCAGTAACATGTTTATAGGCTTAGGTGCATTGTCTAAATAAAATAAAAGGAATATAATTACGTTTTCAACCACTTAGTTAATTTTGTTATGGATTAAAATACACAAGTAATTATTATAAAAACTTATATTATATACTTTAAACAACCGAGATTCAAATGTCCATAGTAATGTATAAAAGGTAAGTTAGTTTGTTTGTGCTATAAATCTAGTTAAAAACTCAGCTTTATTAACTCTCTGTTAGGCATAAGACACTTTCTGTTCATATGCCTCATCCTCATTCCAGTACTCTTGGTCGGAGAATGTGGTATGACGAAGTTTACACCAACGAGAGCCAAAACGCAGTATCAACATAATCACCATCAATACAAACATAGATAAAACCGCTATGGCCGGGTACATCATTAGGAAAGCCATTTTAAGTGCAAGTAAAAGTTAAGTTTAATAAGCTATAGTAATAGCGAGACAATTACTTGATTTCTGTGGATGTACAGTCTATGTTTCTTATGTTCAGCAACTTATATGTCACTCTCCCGTTTATGTAGTTCCAGATATTCCTGTGAGGAAGTGAGGGGTTGTTGAGAAATGGAAGGGGGCACTTCTGTCTCTCGGTGTACGTGGTATTCGTCGGGATGTTGGTGGATGTACACGCTAAGTTGCTGTTGGTTCTTTAACTCACTATAGTCAAGTGAAGGCTGCTTGTGAGGCGTTGCTGACCAGATGGACACAATCCAGCGATTTCCTGTTGAAACGTTCATATTGAAAACAGTATAATTGGAAGGTTATAATGGCAATTCAGCTTTTGTGGCACACACAACTAAGGATAAACACAGTGGCACAGTGTAAGCCTGCTAGATGCAGGAGGTTGATAGTTTGATGCCTGCTGCAGGACGAAATTCGAGAACGACTGGACAAATTTGGCTAAGTTTTACACAAAATTCACTAGGTCACTTATATTTGAACAAACAAATAGTACATGTGCTAATTTTCAAAGTAAATGTATATCCCACTTTACAGTGAAATACATTTAGATCCAAGACTAATGAAGGACATAGAAACGGTCTCTAATCAAACTTAATAAATGGCATTAAGTCCTATTACTTTTCCTATAAATTTAATCTGCCTACTTACTGCGAAGTATAGGCCTCCTTTTTAAAATGCTACTCTCTATGCGGCTCTTGCCGTCTTCCAAGACTTTACAACTCAAACTTCATTTATCTTGACCATGTAATCTACTTTGATCCACTTACCTGTGTGTCTATCAAGCCAGTAGTCAGAATACCTCGAACAACAGCAAATGATATTCAGAATTATCATGCAACCCAAAATCACGGAGCAAATAGCAATTGTAATGTAAAATGGAGTGAAGTCGCCCACTTTGGAATCAACAATGACGGGATTTACCAACTTGTAAGTCCCGTTTCCTGTAAATAAGTTTTTTAATTCAGACGACATTTTTCCTTCCACCTGTAGAAGAGAAACACTGGGTCAGGGATGGAAAGGAAATAAGCCTAACCGCTTTGTTGTTAATGCAAAATGTTTGGGCGTGGCGGGCGTTGGGCTAACTTGCTTGTAATTATCGGTATGAATAGAAAGTAGCCTCGATAATAATCTAGAATTACATGATTTTAATTTCTATATTTATTCTAACAGCAGAATAATAGTTTGGTGCTGATTTTAATTCAGAAGTTCAACGGGATCTAATAGTAAATTAGAACTTACAAGTTTTATTTACGACAAACTCACTTGTAAACTCACTCTGTCTGTACTTACTTTTTGTAATGAAAGAGAGTGAATGAGTGAATGTGATGTGGTGTTTGAAGCACGCTGCACGCTTGTTCAGTGTTGCCAATAAAAAATTCTCGATTCCCCGCGTCATTGTTGTTGTGTTTCGGGCCAATAAAAAAATTCTCGCAATGGCAATGGCCGAGATTTTTTTGATAATATGGCCGAGACTGAGACCGAGACCGAGACACGATTTTTGGCCGAGAATGACCGAGACCGAGATCTCGGTCGGACCCTAACTTATACACAGACAGACAGATGAATGAATGGTGCTGTGCTGTGTGGTGGTATGTCACTGTCAAAAGTAATACTTCTTTCTTCTTTTGGTGAAAGAAAAGGTCCGACCGAAATGTCGGTCTCGATCTCGATCTTGGCGACTAGCGACTTGGCGAGAAGCCGAGAAGCGAGAGCATAGGCCAAAAATCATTTCTAGGAGAGGTCTCCGCGATAGGACAATAAGTAATCAGACAATATATATGTATATACCTATATTGTCTAATAGCATCTTAAGTAGGTAGGTAATCTGTGCTAATAGGTACCTACTTACTTACTATAATTTAAGGTAGGGTAGGTGAAGGTACTTACCTACCTACGTTAGACCTAGAATACCTACAAGAATACTTATTTCGGTGTAAACAGAGCAGAGCCACTTGAAGTGAGGTAGGTATGTGTTCACTGGGAAGGGTCATTACGTTAAGGTCCCTAAAGTGGGTTCTGCATGATTCGTCATACATAAGGCACGCCGTCGTCGCAGTTTAGTCTATAACTTCGCTAACCTGCTCCTCTATCTAGTTTCTAGTAGGGTAGGTAGGTAGGTAGGTGCTTAAACTTACGTTAGCTTAAATTTATTTTTAAATCTACTGTTATTCATTTTCATTAAACATTAATAAAGGAGGTAGGTAGGTACCTACTAATAAATAAATCTACTAATCCTACTCATCCTACTAACCCCGATTTGTTAATTTACAAAATAATCTAAATGAATAAAGGGGTTAGTCTCCAGCCAGCTATATTTATTAGGGTAGGTTCCTGAACGAATCCTACTAATATCCTTCCTACTATCCTAGGTAGGTACCTACTAATATTATAAATGTGAAAGATTATGAGAATGTATGTATGTTTGTTATTCTTTCACGCAAAAACGGCTGGACCGATTTGGTTGAAATTTGGTATGTAGATAGGTGATACCCTGGATTAGTACATAGGCTACTTTTTATCCCGATATTCCCGCGGGAACGGGACTTACGCTGGTGATACCGCGGGGCGCAGCTAGTACTTGTATAAGTAGGTAATGAAATTCCTAAGTGTGGTTTAACCCTATGCCCTATCTGCCTGCAGAATCTAATGGACTAGTGTCTAAGCTTATGATAACAAAGACGGCCATTAGGTACCTATATCTTTTGCTACCTATCTCTTTTCTGACTTAGGTATGAGTACCTAGGTTAGGTACCTAGTACCTACTCAATTTAAAAACAAGAATGTTGTTTGAAGCCTTTCTTCAATTGACAAAATAATCATTATAAATAGTTAATGGGGTAAGTACCTACCTACCCAAAGGTATAAATAAAAAACACATAGATATTTCTGTACTTTATTATAAATATTTTATTTGTTATAATATTTTTTATAGGTATTTTATATATTTTTACTATTTTTAGTCTATTTTAGTACCTAGTAGAATGTCATTTCGTTTTGAACTTTATTGTGAACGAAATAAGAGCTCTCGAATATATAATATTTTAATAATATTTTATATAAGTATTTTATATATTTTTACTATTTTTAGTCTATTTTAGTACCTAGTAGAATGTCATTTCGTTTTGAACTTTATTGTGAACGAAATAAGAGCTCTCGAATTTAGGAATTTTTAATTAGTCAGTACAGTCAGTACACTCAGTACCTACCACACAAAATCGCCGCCAGTGCAACGCCGAATCGCCAGTACTGACTAATTAAAAATTCCTAAATTCGAGGTTTAAAGTTCAAAACAAAATTTTAGTCAAATTGAAGTAAATGTAGGTATGTAAATTTAGTGAGTAGCCTTGATTAGTTTGATTAAAACTACACACATTTACCTACCTCAATTTGACTCAAATTAGGCTCTCGGGGATATCCCCGAGTGCATAGGTACCTACCTATATAGGTAGGTACCTATGCAGTCCTAACCTAAGCTTCTAAATTTGAAAATGCAAGTTGACGACAACGGGACATTCCCGGCGGCATTGGTTTAAGGGGTGTACAGTACAGGACGCCAGGCTGTTTTTTTTTTAAGACCAATTAGGAAGGGAAGATTTGATATAACTGGTTATCAGGTTCTTCCACGGCATCAGTTCGGTGCTCTGTAACAAAAGAACTTAAGTCAAATAAATATCTTTGGACTTTCCACACAAGCAATATGCTTGTGTTATGTTATGGTAACCAGATGACTGATAATACCTAACCTACTTAGATATCTCCTCCCTTAGATAAGGCCGCACCGCAGGTGGCACGTTTAATGGCAAGATAGCTGGTCGCTTCGGATTAGGTATCTTGATTGAACCAAGTTGAACAAGCACAAGGTAGGTACCTAACCTACCTATGTTATGTGCACGGCTCGACCGCGAGCTGAGTGTGGGGCTTTGTCGACTTTGACGATTCTAACCTCAGACCGAATAAAAAATTCTAACGGTCAATTTCAATGACCAATCTAGGTAGGTATCTGCTTACTTAAGCAGAACCAGAAACTGAAAACTGTCGGTAGGTACCTATTTGACATATCGTGCCTGGAAATATCAATTAACGTAAGGGACAAACCCCTGGTGTTCAGTAGAGCCAAAATAAGATTTTTTTTTTGGAAATTGATCTGTATCTTTTTTGTCTGACGTCCTATTGAGATGCTTCCAAAGGAAAAGTATCTTAGATTTTTGGCGGCTTTCTTACTATGTTTTCAAAAATACGAAAAAACTTATGGTTTTGGAGATAGCCTGTCCCTTACAGCAAAATTTTAAGTAAAGCTGTACCTTACGTTATTTAAAATAGAACCGTAAACAGACTACGGTGATGTAAGTCACAAGTCAAAACATAATTCAATGAGTTATTTTAACGTAAGGGTCTCTACCTAGTTTTCAATTTGCTGTAAATATACTGCAATCTATAAAATCAACCTTATAGTTATAGTAATTAAGATCATTTTCTTGCCTATGAGTGGCATAAGATTTTTATGAAATAAAACCATAAGTAATATTTAAATCAGCTCGTTTTTAA
Source organism: Xanthorhoe spadicearia (assembly GCA_947086425.1). NCBI lineage: Eukaryota > Metazoa > Arthropoda > Insecta > Lepidoptera > Geometridae > Xanthorhoe > Xanthorhoe spadicearia. The sequence continues at coordinate 2,524,321 of OX352194.1, read as the reverse complement.
TTAGATATCACACTAATTTATTATAATTAAAAGGTATTTATTAAAACGAATAGAAACATAATGGTAGCTTATTTAAAATTATCATTATTTTGTGCAAAATACGAGCCTATCATTATTTAGTCAACGTCTTTAGTAGTTACCTAATTAAAATTTTCGGACATTTTGGCATTTGATTGCAAAAAGTATACATAATGTTATTATTTTAGCGATGATAGACGAGCAGCTACTACTGGTATGTCTATAGATAATTATCATACAGTCTTGGAATAGTCTTTATAGTTTTTGTATTGTTAATCTTTTTGAGCACTGATTTGTTATATCGTAGTCAGTAGTCAAGCCTGTTTTTAAACGCATTGGTAGAAAGAGCTGTCACAACGTCGTCTGGTAGTGCATTCCAATTGTGGACCACCTTGGTGCTGAAGAAGTGATATGCAGCCAGTTAGTGGGTGGGGTCACAGATCAGCTTAAGTTAGTGACCACTTAAGTCTTTTGTTGTCTTTTTTTCTCAACATGTTATATATATTTGTCAAATTATACTGGTAGGTCACAATCTTAAATGTTTCAATGAGATCTCCTCGAAGGCGTCTAAAATCCGTACTCTAGCAATGCTTTTACACAGGTTTTATTATAATTATCTTGCGAAAAACATCTATTGATATTGTTTGAAATGATATTTATATGACATACAAAAATGAACTTTATTTCACCTAGGAATTAAAGTTCATTTTCATTTCATGTAACTGACGAATAATTTCGTATCATTTTAACGTAAGGGACCAATTTGAAATAACTTAAACACGATAAATAGCGTAAGTAGAGTTTTGTATTCAATTCTTCAAGTGGCTTTAGTGTAAGGGACAACCAATTTCTTACTTTATACGTTTAATGTTGCTTACTTTATTTATATGAAAAGAACTTTGATGAAAAGTCCTTTACGTTAATGTTTTAAGAAGTCTACGCAAAAAAATTGTTAAAAATGTGTACTGTAAGGGACATTTTTTTGAAGATATCAAAATTCTGAGTATGCCATTCGATAGAGCGCAAAATTTTAAGCCGAACTGCATATTTATCTCATTTTCGACCAAATGTCCCTTACGTTAATTGATATTTCCAGGCACGATATTTTGTATGGAAGTAATGTTAAAGATATCTGAAGAGCAACAAGCAGCTGAACAGCTGATTCTGATTCAGATAGGTTATTGAGACTAGCTATAAGTGGTCTGTAAGTAGGTAAGTGCTTAATAAGATCTCATTGAATAACAATATTTTGACTTTGACTTTGCTAAGGGCCGATGTGTAGAATGGCCTGTCGGGATGGTTAAGTATCTCTTGAGTATTATGTTCTGTGCACCTTATGGGCTATATTTTATCCCGGTAGTTTCATTAGTTAGTACCTACACCCGTGCAATGACGGGACGTGATGCTAGTATGCTATGATGATAAAAAGTAGAATTACTTACCTCCATTACATCTTCCTTATAGAAGTAGGGCGATAGTATGCTCGCCGCTATCGCATAGCGCAGGCATGACCTCCATGATCTGCGCCTGCATGACCTCCATGATCTTCTGTTGCCACAGAAGCACAAGAGCTTCTTCGTCTTCTTATTCTTTCCAGCCTTGCCTTTTGACATGATCACCACAAAAGACTTGGATGGGTGGATTGGATAGGTACTTACCTGTAAAAAAACATACTTATTTTAGTATTTGCCTCCCCAGTCAAGACCTAGATTAGATGAATTCACGCTTAGCAAGTCGGCCGCTATACTTACACAAATTTTGCGATTTGAATAAAAGGAACAGGAATAAGAAAGAGATTACGAAATGAATAGGATATGGGCTTACTTTTTAGGACTAGACCTATATAATGTGTGTGATAGTGTTCGCCGGAACACGAAGATGGCCGTTGGAATGACGCCGAAAATTCGAAGTCGTCGGATGCTACACGGTTAGGAAACCGACACGGTCGCCTGCTTCACACGATTTAAGTAGGTACCGTTTCTGCATAGGTAGGTAAGTTAAGTTCTTAAAATAAATTTTAAGTAAGTAAATAAAATAAGCCTGACCTGCGTCCGTCTCGTCTTTGGAATTGCCGGTTGCAGAGTGAGTGAAGTGAGATGGGTGAGCAACTCACGCGCCGTCCCCTCTCCTCCCGCGCTGCACCCTTGGACCTCCTTAACAATTGTGAACAATACTCGTACTAAACACAATATGTAGGTATTCTGAAAATAAATAAACTAAAGATATATTTAATCGACCATCAGAAGGCTTTTGTCCACCTGAGAACCGATTTATCGATTTTGTAAGTTGATCTTTAAAATTTAATAATTTCATATTCTTATCATAACTAGGTATCTTCAGTGCCATATTATTGTTTTTGAATATATAATTAGTCCATTTGTTAGTAAGGTACTTACTTACTACTCAGACCAAAAAAAATGTTTGGTCTGAGTTTGTGCTATACACTATCACGTTGGGTGCCCCGGACGCACTACCTCTTCGAGGTCGGGACTTAGGCATTGAATGTGTTAAGCTTTATATTTAACTTTTAGCCAAGTGACGAAAATTCAACCTAAGCCATTGTTAAGGAAGCGTCTCGCTAGGAAACGTTTTACCTTTGCCAATGAACTAATTTTGATTATTATATTAGACTTTTGCAGTTATTAACATGCACAGGAAGCGGGAACTTGAATTAATCTTTAAAAAAATTACTTGTCTTAGCAGCACCAACAGGCTGATACAGGTTCTGGCTGATAGACATTGCAGTAAACTGCAAAGGCACTGGATGTCAAGCCTTGTGTCAAACAAATTTATTAGCAAAACATTCAATTTGGTACCTACTTAGTAAAAAATTGAATGTTTTGTTTTTGACTTATATTTTTGGACTTGTATTTTTGTTTTTGACTTGTAATTATGTTGACACTAATTCTATTACCAATTTCTAATATATGGATCTATTTGTTATCTTAATCGAGTATGTAACTCATTTCCACACCACCGTCAGCGGTAGAGTTAGCGGCGCGTTTTTTTTTAAGTGGTGTCCCCTGGAGGCCTAATCCACTGTCGAGGGATATTTAAACACAGTAAATGTTTCATTCAATATTTTTCATTTCGGTCAATTTGTCATTATATCTGTTAGAAAAGTAAACATCGATTAGAGCAAGAATAACTTTACTCCAAGTTTTAAGTTTGTAGGAATTCAATAATCTAAGTGTTAATAAACGAGGAGTAAGGAGGGAGTAAAACATCACGAAATATTTGATGTAGGACTCAATAGAATTAGTTTATTATGTTTATTTTTTAATTACTGATCTATAGGTACATTTAATAGTAGCAAGAAAATTGTATTGAAGTCTAATAATTATAATATTTTAACACAGATTTAAGTTATCTTACTATTTCAAAAATTATAGAATTTATAACATTTACAGCTATAGAATAAACATTTAATATTTTAGTCTTACTAAGGTCATTTTTAATATAGTTATACATTTTTATTTTTATACAAATAAGTACATACATCGATTTCAAGAAGACGATAATATAAAAAATATAGCATCTACCAGTGTTAAACATAGACTAAATTGTAGGTAAGGTACATAGTAAAATACATTTATGATACGCTTAGAGCTTTAAGTCCTACAGTCGTACTTGAATTAAAACACATTTAGCAATTTCCATCACGAAGGTTCATTTCAGATTGAATGACTGCTTCTAACTTGCGTTGGTGGGTACTTGTTTATTTTAACAACTTTCGAATGTGTAAAGGCAGTGCGTTTTCGTCCATGCCTGATTTAATCCAACGTCCTAATATGAAAATTCCTTCTGAAAAAACATTTTAGTTCTGTAGAGTTAAAAAAATGCATTTTTTTATTTTGTAGCTCCAGGAAAACTAGGTCTAATAAGAGTACCTACTATTCTTACTCCAAGTACGGAATAGTCATTCTTTATTTGTTGTACTACTCTTTATTTTGGTAATGATTTCACAATGAAGCCGCTAGTCCTAAATACCTATTGTTTTGTATCAATTTCCAGGACAATATAATAAGCTGACACAAGCGTTTCTACATATAAATGAATTGTACGTAACCTTATTTAAATAATGCAATCTATACTAATATTATAAAGAGGTAAAAATTGTTTGTTTGACGGAGGTCATCTCTGAAACTACTCAACAGACTTCAAGAATTTTTCACCGTTGTGTAGAATGGACTGTCCGTGGTTATAGGCTAAATTTTATCCCGGTAGCTTAATTAGTACACCCGTGCTGCTAGTAATGTATAAAACTAATAAATACCTATTAAAAACTAACATTAATTATTTTATAATGCTCACATAAGTTTTAGAAAAAGTTTCGTTTTCAAAGATAATTATTTTCGTGATCACTGACAACTATATTCTCTTTGATAAAATCGATGTTAATTCTCAATCGACGTTCAGTAACATAAATGTTTCTATATATTTTGTTGCTAACAAGATACTCATTTTCAAAAAACTTGGCTCATCGTCAGTGGGAATTGATAGTCTTAAACATCATCATCAATTGTTCACTTACCTACTTACACCTATTATTTTTTATTTTCTTATTATTTATTCTCACAAGAACAAGTTACAGTTCACTTAAATGAGAATTATATTTAGTCTAAATTAGAAATATCGTAAGGCTAGTGCATGCAGAACTTAAAATTAAACTTAAGTACCTACCTACTTAATAATTTTTAGTAGGCATGTAGGTACCTATACTTCATTTCTTGAAGCGAGCTAATAGGAACAAAAATAAACGCACGTGATTGGGCGTCTAAAATAATTGTATTTCTCGTAATTGGCTAGATTGTCAAATCTAGCCAATCCAATAATTTTCGACGACCAATCAAGTGCGATTATTTTTCTTCCTATTAGCTCGATTCAGGAAATGAAGTATAGTTATGTCTAAAACATTGTTGCTTACTTAATATAATATACTTTGATTTGAAAGAAGACATTCGTCATTATATAATTTTTTGATACAATCCTATACCTAAAACCACACAGAACACCTTAATATATTTCTATTCTTTCATTAGTGATTATATTACTCGTACCTATTAATAAATATTATTGAAAAACAGTGCATAGAACTTTTTGTGCCACTACAACTAGGTTACTCGAGTAAATTAACTACCTACATTAAAAAACCAGTATCCTGCCTATAGATACTGTCACATGATTTTTAATATCAAGGTTTTTTTATGCATTTTTATTATTATGTATGACAATCGTAAATCACACATAACAGGTAAGTACATTATTACGTGTGATATGGAACACAATTAATGGTCTGAAATAAATGAATTATCATTAAAACTTATTCTAATCTACGTCTTCAATGTTATCTTGGTTGATTATCTTGTCAAAATAGTGCTTGATGAGGGTTTTCCGATCAGTAACATCCAAGTTTAGTGTCATATAACTCAGTAAAGAGACATACGGCTTGTTCCGAAACTTTTCCTTTAACTTGTTTAACCGTGGGTTCGGTTTTAATCCTGGTAGTCTCTTTCTTCCACCTGAAACCGCAAGTTGATGTAGTATCCTGCATGTTAATTATGTTTTAGCTAAAACGGTAACTTACTTTTGTACTGCTTTTTAAAGTTGATCAATACGGTTAAAGTTTAGGGAAAGTGATGTGGAAGGAAGAGAGAGATGGAAAGGGAGAGGGAAAGGAAGAGGGAAAGGGAAAGGGAGAGAGAAAGAGGGAAAAGGAGAGGGAAAGGAAGAGGGAAAGGGAGAGAGAAAGAGGGAAAAGTAGAGGGAAAGGAAGAGGGAAAGGGAGAAAAAAAGAGAGGGGGAGAAGTAAAAGAAAGGGAAAGGAATATGGCCCTGAAATAAGTGCACTAAGTATTACTCTGTAGGGCCTGCGAAATCTTTGGCCCTTTAAAATAATAGAAAATACATAGGTATTACGTTGACTTGATTTATAAAATGAATTACTTATGTGGCGAAATTTCAAGCCTAGTAAGCAAGACTGTTAAATTTACAGTTAGTACCTAAGGCCGTAAATTTCAACCTATGTAGGTACCTATCAACATTCCGTTCCTATATGAGAAATACAAATAAACAATTATTTTTAACTGAAGTCTAAGAAGAATCTTTCAACTTATTTAAGCTCATTATTTTTTAATTAAATGTAAATATCTGAATTATGCATTGTAATAAATATAAATAAAACTGAGTTATTGGGTATTATTATTTTTATTATTATCATTTTGTAATCATTTTAAAGTCACAATTACTTTTTATTTTACTTACTTAATATTATGATTATTTAGTACATTAGTACTTAATCGTAATATTAAGTAAGTAATAGTAAGTATGTTAGTCATTAGACTAACATTCTCTTACAACTTACTAGATTATAATATACAATAACTAACCTACCATTTAGCTTAGTATAATACAAATACAATTGGACTACATTATTGAGAAGGTGGCCGTATCAAAAATAAGTACAAGAAATATAATTATCCAAAAGTTATTATTTAGAAAAACGACTTACCTAGAAATTATTAAAAACAATTTTTAATGTACGAAGGGATTAAAACCAACTCCTATTGGAACAAAAAAAAATGGAAAAGTTTAAATACCTAATATTGAAATAATCAACATTTTGCAAGTGAAACATCATAAAGACAGAAATAAAATTTATAAATAGGTGCATATTAAAATAATTAAGTATAATGTTTTATCTCGAACATGATTTTGGACAATATTTAATAAAGTATGTAGGTATTTCTGAAAAGCACTTAAGTTTGTAGATAATTTTAAGATTTTTTAGTTATTTTGAAAAGTGAAAAACAAACTCTGTTAAAGAAGTGTTATATGTAGTCATTTTTGAAAAAAGAAAGTGTCATTCTAAACCTATTAACTTTTTATTATTTTGCAATTATCTTTGAGTTTATCTAAAATGAATAACATATTAATGAAAAACACCGAGATATCCTTAACTTATTAATATTAAAATATAAAAAGAGATATTCATGTTTAAACACTTAAGAACCATCTTTTCATCAGTATTTCATAGACACCAAAATTTTAAACAAAACTACAAATTTTGATGGCTTTTTTGAATAATTTGTCTATGAATTTTCGTATAAATATTCAAAGCACTTTTGCTGATGGCCGTAAGTTAAGATAGAAAATGGACTTGATGCATTTTTGTTACTGTCGTTTGAAGAGAGTTAGAGCCGAGGTTAGGCTACCGTTCTAGCCAAATCCGACTGCTGTTTTGTTACTAAAATGGCGGACTGACACATTTTTATTTATTTCATCGAAATAGATAGAGGAAAAAATTATGATTTTAGACTGGCATCCGTTTTTCCTATTAGTCGCCAATGTCGCCATAGTGATCTTTGAGATAAACTAAATATGTATTTAAAAAGTAGCCAAAATGCACTCAGTCCAATCTGCCAGGAACCTGGCCTAAAACTAGATATCAAAAAACACACAGCTATATTATTATAGGTACTTAGATATAAAAATGAAGACCATACTTGTGTAAGAGTAAGTAGTTATGGTAGTGTATACACATACACTGTACAAGTCAAGATGTATATAATCTGACTTGCCTTCTGAAATTACTCGTAATAATTTCAGGACCATCCGAAGATGGTTTATGGTATAATGTGTCACAAACAGTGCCGCGATAGGCAAGCCTGCCTGGCTTGCCTTGAAATTATATCAATAATTTCGAATTAATCCATCATAATTCGATGGATTTTTGTGGTGATTTCGCGTTGATTAGAGTTGGTGGCGTGTTGAGAGACATCTCTCAACGTGTGGAGACTTTTAGCGTCAATTAACACGATGGAAGCGATGCGGCAGAGTTTCAGTGTCATATCATTTTAAACTTTATTTTCATCACTATAATACATAGTATCGCTTGAGAAACTTCACAGGCGACCACAAGCGACCGTAAATGGCGCCAAGAGCACTTCTGAAAGCGCTTTAATACTATGCATTATCGTGATATTCATAAAGTTTAAAATCACATGACACTGACTCTGAAACTTCGCTTCGCTTCCATTTCGGTGTGAATTGACGTTTAGAGTTACGTCTCCAAAGTATCGACGAACCGGATACTTTGACACGGCAAGCATTGACATGACAGTGACCCAAAACTTAAATACATACTTTCAACTTTTCTTATTGTGATGTTATATCGTTTCATGTTCTTTTTGTAATTTCATATCTCATGTTTTCATTGATGTTTCATAAAAATAATTCATTTTTCGTTCTTCCATTTATGTCCTTGATCTGTTCATATCTGTTCATTTGCCGAATCTTGAATTTCTTTCTCTTTCTTTCTGCTTTCTAAACTTCGTCAATGCTTACCGCTCCATTAAACATGAATTAAACTTCTATCAATAATTATATTCTTCTTCATACTTCTATAGAATCAGCCGCCTCTGTTATTCTTAAGACTTGAAAAGCGATAGTTTAATATAAATTTAGCAAAACTTTGAATGACGAAAGAACTCTAAAGAGATGCTAAACTATCTCTGAACCTTACTTAAGAATAATAAAGAATAACTGATTTATTAACGTCAATTTTTTAGTACTCATTCCTTATTTGGGAATCAACTCATTATTGTTTGGAGCTTGGAGCTCAGATGTTTGGAGCCACTTTGGCTGTCAAATACGAATGACAAGCACACGTCGCCTGTATATGTGCACTGTCATTCTTATTGACAAAATGTAGGTCCTCATCTAAACGTAGATGGTTAAATGGACGGAGATGTTAAAATAACGTCCAGTTAAATAATAGTTAGGCAGTGTGGCAACCGTTGTTAAATTAAGAAGGGGTAATTAATCTTAATTTGTACTGTTTCCATCAAATTAATCAATCTTATTACTATCAAGATTATTGGATGACATTATACGAAAACAATTACTTACTTACGCGCGCATTAGCTTATACCTATTTAAATCGTCTTACAATAATTAAATATTGCTGTTATGAGTATTGCCAACTCAAACTGAAGAATTAGATGATAATTCTGATAAAGAGCTAGTTTTAGTGAAGTATGAATTTCGTGTGTTTAAGTAAGGCTGATATTTTTCGATGTATGTTATGAGGTATAACGAAAAACATCTAATTCTTCACTCTGTATTTTTTTTTATCTTATTTGAATTTTCTATAAAAGCTACAAATTAATACGAATAATGACAAGTCGCGTATGTCATAGGTTTAAATTATTATGGAGATATAGGATGTTATTTTACTAGTTTAAATGCAAATAATATCTAGCATACGATAAATAAAAGAAGCTTATAAACAAACTTTCTTTAATCCACAATTTTGTCAAATCCCTGTTCTGATAATCAGAATTCTGCTAACTGAACTCCGCGAGAACCTCAAAACCACTATTTATTTGATTGAAATATGATTCCAAGAAAATAATTAGTTCTTCTTCGTCATTTCGAAGTACCATAAAATAGTACAAAATATTGAAATGAGTTTTGTCTTTCTAAAATGATGCATACATAGTAGAAAAACACGAGACATATCAATCCATATCTAAGTGTGAGATATCACAAGGCGCCGGGTGCCTGAGAAGGGGGGATGGTCATATTATGGCGGCCGTGGCCCCGCGGTACTAGCTCGCACGTCAAAGAAGTAAAAGACGACGATCAGACATCACTGGACCACGGTCGTCACCATGCCCATGACCGCAACTAGTGCAACCGATGCCTAAAGAAGTCATTTTTTTTTAAGACTACGGGCGTTGATACCATGGTGACGACACTGTACACACAACATTGCCGGGACGGTAGAATGCTATAATGGCACTTTACATTTTCATAAAAGATTTCTACTGCACCGAAGCTACAGCATCGTTACCGGTACGAGCACCCTTCTTTATGTGACCATTTACAATGGAATTGCGCTTTGTTATTTTATTTAATATTTCTAAAATACATTTGAAATACAGAATAAAATAACACAAGTCGAATTCATCTCACGAAAGTCATATTCAGAGAATCCAGTGGACTTCGTTATCACTGTGATTCTTTTATTTACACCACTAGGGACTGTTATTGACATCTCCAAGTAGCAACAGTTGTTTGTTGGTTAATCCTACTTAGTGGATGCAGATGCATGTTTTACAAAGTGAGTGCAGTTAAAGCCGTATAACTGCACTCACTTTGTAAAACACTAGTAGCACGTCCCGGCTTCGCACGGGTGTACTAATGGAACTACCGGGATAAAATATAGCCTATAACCTCCCGGACAGTCCATTCTACCCACCCGTGAAAGAATTTTTGAAATCGGTCCAGAAGTTTCGGAGATTACCTCCGTCTAGTATAGATGACTCAGAAGACAAGTGTCTGTTAGTTGCGTTTCTGGAGTTTGTGAATCAAGCCCTAGTGGTAGTCGGTTGTATAAGTCAATATTCACATAATTTTCTCCTAATCGGACTCTAGAAAAGTTGTGAAATATGGCTAAACCGGACGATCGCCTCATCTAGGCCGAACGATACTTGTTCTCGTTGGCATGAGCGAGCTGGAATCGGTATCATTCTAGATTATTCCGAATTCCAATCCATAGGCCCTTACTCTAACGACCACCGTATTTCAGAATTAAATTCAAGTGACAAAGTAAACCCACATAGATTTTACAAACAAAAATATGTGGAATACCTGTTTCTCACTTGGGTCTGGTTCTCGAACACGGGTTCTTGTCGTAGATCGGGACTATGCACTGATGTTTGTCAACTCAAACGTGGTGAAAGTCTTTTATTCCAAGAAATACATCATTATAAATGATGATCTAGCCGAAATATCAAAGTAGGTACATTCACTTCTAATGAAAGAGATGATGGCAGTGATACAAATGAATTTAAAGTTATTTTATTTATCTTATTGCTAGCAGAGGTATGAGGTTACCTTACTTAAATTTTATCAATAAGGCACTTAACTACGATTACCACACTTTTTACTTTTGCCCATTTATTAAAAATCCTACAGTCAACGTTATAACAACGAAAGAAATATGAAAATAAAGTGGAAGCGTGTAGGACTGGAAATAAAATGATTTAATGTATAGCACCAAATCATAGCAGCATCATCAGCAATATAGTATTGCTGATTTCACTTATTTACTATCTGATACAAAAATATATTATTTTTTTGGAATGTTATTATTTTTTCTTACAAAAATATATGTAGTTAATCTTTTAGTTGGTGTGTGATAAATAGATCTTCTTTACATAATATATCCGGTCCCTAGTTTGGCTTGTGCCTCCGTTGAAATCCTGTTAAGGCGAGTTCCACGTGGTCTTGAAGAGGCACAAGCACTACTTTATCCATATTTCAATGTATGTTCGGTTTGTCCTCCAGCTGGCCAGATGCAGTACTGTCCAGCTCCTCTCTCCCGGATAACAAGAACACATGGTCTCGTCACCGGATGGAAACCAACTCTACACTCCCTACCAAACTACACGCAATCCAAATTTCAATCTCAAAGATCTTGCCAGCAATTCAAATCATTTACACCTTTTTTTTTGTTCCCCGAAATATAGAAAAGTACAACGAAACTAACGAAGTTCTGTGAATGTAAAAAGAGAAGGCAAACATAATATTTTGAATAGAGCTTTAGATAGAGATATATTTGAAAGATAAGTGAAGAGAAATGGGGTTTTTTTTTTTATCAACAAATAACAACGCGGATTGATACAAGCAGAGGCCAGCGTATCAGACAGTGCTGCTGCCCCGGCCCCTGCCGCGTCCGCACGGCAGCACCCACTGCGGCCTCGCGGCCACGACCGGCATTGCTTACCGTCGACCGGGTATCTCGCCACTTACGAGATGCTCACCCGGGTCAAGGAGGATAAAAGTGATCTGACTCCGTCCTCTCGCGGAGATGTGTCAAAAGAGATATGAACGAAAAGAGAAAGTTAAGACGCAAGGACATCAATGACAGCTCAACAGAGTGCGTGTGCACCGAATCATTGCACAAACAAAACAGCTTAAAACAACAGTAATCCATAACAAAGGTGACGTAATGAGTACAAAAGAAAAAGGATATAGAGTTGACTCAACACAATGAAAATAGAAGTACAATTCCTTTTATGAAGAATGGAAGAAAAACGTGGGAAGACAAATGATTCTCGGGAGATAAGACCGTAAAACAAATAAATGAAATCAGAATTATGTGAACCAAAAGAAGGAAAACACATGAAAATCCGAAGATGAGAAGCAATGCAACGGATAAAACTAACCACAATGCCAACAATAATAACCGACACAGCTAGGAAAGTTAAGAACATTAATAAATCAAGACTACGAGACAAAACTTTAAGGACGTGACAAATATTGTGAAAATACGGTAACAGAAAAAAAAACAGTGTTCACAATCCATATCCATCAACCAAAAAAGAAGAAGAAAACAAAACAACGTTAATTGGAAGATCAGGAAGGGAACAAGACACCGTGGAAGTATTGAAACGACAAATTTTAGAAAGTAAACACAAAACACATCCAGAGCTAACACAATCATCACCAAAACAAAAGGATACCATAAACAATCTGATGTTAACAATCAACCAGCACGAATGGAGGTCAATAACAACGGATAATAGACAAACAGCCGGTTTTTCAAACGCAGATCATCTCCAAAACAAACTAACCAAAGGCCGCTAAGCCATTCACGTGAGAAGTGTCAAATCAGAAACAAATTTGACAATCTCACGAGATAACATTGATCAATTTTTAGAGATGTACTGCGTTCGAGAAACCGGTGGTTAAGCTAGTAAAGCTAAACGGCACTCGGCCACCATTCAGCATCGTACAAATCGGTGCGGATGCGTCCGATATGTCAGTATGATGCTAAAAGGTGGACGCTTAGCTTAAAGAAGCGCTAGTAATAGTTTGTCTGTCAACCAAACTACACTAACGATTTCAAAAAACAACGTAACCCAAATTTAACTCGGAATAATTGATAACTTTCCACGCAAAAGCATATTGAAGTTAGCTACAACAACGAACAGTTTTCGGTATAAAAAAAACGACAGAATAGAAACCAGTAAAAATATAACATAATAGAAAAGCAAGACGAAATTGTGTAGAACATGTAAACAGTATAAAACCATAGCGAATAGAAAAGAAGCGCTAGTAACAGTTCAGTTTGCCTGTCAACCAAACTACACCAACGCTTTCACCCAACAACCTAACCCAAACTTAACTTTGAATAACGGATATAAGTGAACATTTCACGGAAAACAAGTTTGAAGATACCTACAACATTGAACATTTTCTAGTATTATAACAAAACGACAGAATAGAAACACCCGCCAAATGTTAAAACTATTACATCTAACAAGACAAACTAAACCAACCACAGACAATCGGGGCGCAGATGTACTTACTTTGAATTGAAAACAAAATCTACAATTTTCGAAGTCTAACATAATTTAGGAAGAGCAAAGACGAAATTGAGAGGAACAAGAAAATAATATCAAACAGAAAAACATACCAAATAAATGTACCACCTGACCAATTGAATGATTAATGATGTTCTTTCACTTAAAAAACTTGGCGCGCAGTGTTATTGTCATATTATTTTTAACTTTATCTTAACTTTCATAAAGTTTAAAATCACATGACACTGAGACATGAATGAGAATAAAACGCGTAAAAATTTCGTTTATTAGATACCTACTGATAATGTTTCAATTCATCCGCAGAATCTTTATCTGGGTAAGAGGGACTGACTCGCGGTACTCCTCAGCTTCAAACTCTTACGGTCAATCGCAATAACCTATCTATCTTTGGTTTTGCTTACTGCTGGTAGATATTTAGCATTCTTAACGACTGAAAATGACAAATATCACAGTAAGCAAAACTATTTAAATAAGTTATTGAAACTGGCCGTTAATGGAACCAACGAGATTGAAACGCAACCGTGTCCCTCTCTTACCCAGGCGATCATTTAAAGATTCTGCTGATGAATCGTAAGGCGTAAGACAAATACAAGAGGCGCGGGCGTAGCTCGTGCGCTGGCGCTGCTAGCACGTCGCACCACCGCTCTATAGGCGCAACGCACGTATAGAGCGGTACACCCGCGCCATGCCTATGCCACACCCGCGCTACATCCACGTCATACCCGTTCCACGACCGCGCTACATCCGCGGTATACCCATGCGACGCATGCGCGCCACACCCGCGCCACACATGCGCCATACCCGCGTCACACCCGCGCCACACCCGCACCACGCCCACGCTACATCTAAGGCATACCCACGCCACACCCACGCTACACTCACGTCATAGCCGCGCCACGACCGCGCCACACCCGCGGCATATCACGCTAAACTCACGTCACACCCGCGCCACACCCGCGCCACACATGCGCCACACCCGCGTCACACACGCGCCACACCCGCACCACGCCCGCGCTACATCTAAGGCATATCCACGCCACACCCACGCTACACTCACGTCATAGCCGCGCCACGACCGCGCCACACCCGCGGCATATCACGCTAAACTCACGTCACACCCGCGCCACACCCGCGCCACACATGCGCCACACCCGCGTCACACACGCGCCACACCCGCACCACGCCCGCGCTACATCTAAGGCATACCCACGCCACACCCACGCTACACTCACGTCATAGCCACGCCACGACCGCGCCACACCCGCGGCATATCACGCTAAACTCACGTCATAGCCGCCCTACGACCGCGCGACACCCGCGTCATACCTGCGTCACATCCTCTTTACACCCGCGCCCCACACGCGCCACACACGCGCCACACACGCGCCACACCCGCACAACTCCCGCGCCTCGCCCGGCGCCCTCCCTCTTGTATTTGTCTCGCGCCTATTTTTGTCGGTATACAATTCACGATATTTTTACGTGAGCAGGTAATTCTCGTTCATAAAAGATTATGATGTTATAGGTATGCGTAATTCGCCTATTCATGTTGATTTTATAATTTTCTGTTGTTTTCAGCGTTACCTACCAAAAGCAAGCAAATCCGAAGGTATAGGTTATTGACACTGAGGATCAGATGTAGTTTTCAACCACAAAACTACACCTGTTCCTGATCATTTTAACAAAACAACAGAAGAGCGAAAATAAGCTAAACAAATAAAATAAAAAACAAGCCGAAGTTGGCAAAATACGGATTTGTATAAACAACAGAAGAAAAAAAATTTGCAAGCTGGAAAAAACGAGACAAAACCAGACGAATCAGCAAAAAACACTTGAACTAGCAACTGAACCAACAGATGCAGTTTGTGTGCCAAACTACACTTTTGAGATCATCAGGTATAGTTTGATACCCATTAAACTACACCTGTTCCGGATCATTTAAACAAAACAATAGAAAAGCGAAAATACCCGAACGAAAAAAAAAAACTCCTAGACAAGAAATTGACTAACAACAATGATCCATCAACCCAGAAAATACAGAACATTGTAGTAGTCAAAACGAGCAGTCTAGGTAAGGCAAGACTCGTCCACAGACAGGAAGACATAGAGATGCTGCCACTAGACCGAAGTGGAGATTTCTACGGTAGCCTGTCTCGAGTCCGAAGCTTGCCGCCGGGGCCAACGGTTCTTACGTTGCGCTTGCCCGACAACGGGGGGACTATTCTTACCCGGCCCCCCACGGGGGACAATAAAGATACAAGACTTTTGTTCTAGTAACAAAAGTGAAAATAACTTAAAGACAGAAAGATGCACCTAAAACTACAAAGTCGAGACAAATATATCGCTAAAATCTGCAGCACCTTATTTTAACAAGAGTTGAGCAAAACCTGACGCTGAAACTTTACAGAAAAAAATACAAAACCTAACATTTAAACTGCAGGAAGGCAAAAAAACCTAAAATAATTTGACGTTTGAAACTGCAGTAGTATTTCAAAAAGTGTTTTAACAAATTTTAGGTAAGAACATTGTACAGTAATTTATCGATAATAAATTGAAATGAAAGTGGCACTGAATTGAAAGATAATTAAAGTTATTTAAAGAAAAACCACAGATAAGACAAAGTTAACGCTGTAGTAATCTAGAGAAAATGAACAAGAGCTTTTATAAGAGCCGAGATAAAGTTACATATTTATAAAGGTGTTGTAAAATTGGCGAATTTATTAAGGATTTAATTTTAATCGAGAGAAATCAATTTATACCAAAGTGATAACACAGATAAACAGCTGAATTTGAAACAAACTTAACGACATAAACTGCAACAACAGTGATTCATACATATTCAACAAGAATCGAGACAATAATAAATTTATTTAAACATAACCAAGAATACAAACTTACGGCACTGGATGATAATCCAGTCAAAGATGAAGAGTAGCGGAAATAATCAGTGGAAAACTGTAGAGATAACAAAACTGAACTGGATTTCTGGCTACTTTTAGATGTAATCTTTATCAAACATTCTTGAGATAAACTCATAGAGGCATAGCACCGTAATAGTAGTCTTCCAAGCATATAAATTAAACTTAGCCTGTAAACTAAGTTTAATTTTTAAGAGTGGTCCTAATAGTGTGCAGTCCGCTACGTTGATGGCACGCTGAGCCATACTGATCCACCCACTACTGCAACGCGAACCCTATCTCAATACCTACCTCAATAACAATTCGTAAAACACATTAACAACTCACATTAGCAACAGTTAAATCAGCTTAGAATTTGAAGGATATCTAATCGAAGCAAAATGCAAAAGTTAAAACAATGCAAATGTCAGGTCAAAAATACGTTCTTCAATGTCAATGGAAGAACGTATTTTAAAGGAAATAAAGTTTTCATAAAAATTATTGAAAGACCAAACATGTCCAAAGAAAAATATAGAAGTTGAACGTCACCACAATCATATAATTTCTAAAAGATTTGAAAAAGACAAACCATGTCGAAAAGAAATAAGTTTTCTGTAAGTGATTCAAAAAAGACAGGTCAACGTCACCAAATCATTTGTGTATATAACAAAACGAGAAAAATGTCCGCAAGAGAGAATATTAAAATTCTGCCACGCCACAACCGTTGGTTGTGGAGATTTCTAAGGCTGTCTGAGTTCGAAACATTTCGTCAAGTCATCGACTCTTGCGATTCGTACCGGCGTTCGGGGAGTACTTTAATTCAACTCCCGATTTTTCGTAATTAAGTGTTAAGGCATTTCAGGCATTTCATAATATAATTGAATAGACGCGGCATTATTTCTAGTCTTGCGGTCAATAAACTGGCGCACAATACATACCCTTATAATAGATCGCTCCGAAAAGTACATTTTGTTGTATTGCTGATACCTAGATGTTGTACGTGTCAAGTTTTGCCGTGTTGAAATCAGTTTACATTCATGGACATACTGAAACTTGATGATAGGCAGTTCTCGTTTTATCTTCACTCCTGACTCCTAAGAAAAAACACTTGCATATGAAAACTAATACAAACATCACAACATTAAAAGTAATACTGAATATGTAATTTATTGTAGGTAGGGTACCTATGTGTAATATTTATTTATTTTTCTTCATATTTCCCGACACTTTATTTCCGGATAGATTTAATTTTGTTGGGTTCCGTACGTTTGTATATTATTATATTATCAATTTTATAATAATGTCAAAGATAAAAAAATTACAAAATGGTGCCACCTTCTTTGGAAAAAGCAAAGGTTAGTTAGTTACTGAAGATGGCCTTATTTACTGTGATTGATATAATATAATCTTTGTATTAAACTAGTTGCACGTCCCGGCTTCGCACGGGTGTACTAATGGAGCTACCGGGATAAAGTATAGCCTATAACTCCCGGACTGTCCATTTTACCTACCCGTGAAAGAATTTTTGAAATCGTCCAGTAGTTTCGGAGATTACCTCCGTCAAACAAACAAACAAACAAATTTTACCTCTTTATAATATTAGTATAGATTTTGATAACAATATTTTTGAGTGATTGTTTTGAGTTAATGAAATAAAATTTTACCGGCTGTTTTGTATTTGTGTTATGTATGTTTGTTTATTTTAAGTCGTTAAAAGTTTATTGTTATTTTGCAAATTTCCAATTATGTATGTTTAAATAATTGTTATGTTTCAAGTAAATTCACGCTTTGAGATGACAAGATTTTAGACTAGTTTTAATTGGGTATAATCTGAATTTAAATAGTTTTATTTATCATACTGAGAGAGTAAAGCATGTTGACTTCAGTGTACGGAACCCAGTTTGTGTCTCACTTGTAATTTTTTATGTTGTGGTTGTATTTTTGTATTAAGTATTTTTTTTTAGATTTTTTTACTTTTTTGTTTTTTTTTTTCGTTTTTTTTTTATTATTTCCTTTATTTTTGTATTTTTGTAAGTTTTATTTTCTTTTTTTTTAATTATTGTTCTTTTTTGTTTTTTTGGGTTTTATTTGTTTGATATTTTTTTTGTTTTTTTTTTATTTTGTTCTTTTTTTGTATTTTTTCTTTTTTTAAAGCACACAACACCAAGAAACTGAAAAACATTACTTAACTCTAATTATTTGCTATTCGTCGTGAGTTGATTTTACTATACTAACAATTATCTACCTAAACATAACAAATAGAACACACACAATTGAACTACCTACAACATAGACACTGTGGTAACTTGCCATTACATACTGCTACATTTTGAATATATTTAGTAATTACTTGCTTTATAACCTACTACTGTGACATATTGAAATCACAGCCAAATTAGACTCGTTGTTGACTGGGAAATGTCAGATAGCCGAATACCTCGATAGAGCCAAGAAATTAAGAAGTGCTGAAATCAGTTACCCTTCCCCAGTCCGAACGGCAACTGTTTCATTATTTTAGAAGGAAAAAGAAAACAATCTGTTATGTTGGGTCACAACTGGCCCGGGCATTTTAAAAGTTTAATATGCCACAGTGTCTTCACTAAATAAATATTTAATATCGTTGGGCTCTGTTGTAAGATAGGGAATCCGACATCGGACTTTTGGAAATTAGGTTGAATTCCAAAGTCGCCATATGACTTTTGGGTTTTGGACAGTCTTCTTTCGCGTTCTAAGTATGTATTATGTGACATGACACATCCACTGATAACATTGAATTCATTTGTATCTTGATGAGAGTATTGAGAAGGACAACAGATTTATGATTAACAAGATGATAATCTCACCAATTTCTACATCTTTTTCTCCCCTGGATTCACTCGCAGTAAGTTTATTAAAATGAGTGCTAAGGTTGTTATTTCCATTCAATTTTCTTTATCAACATAGATCCCCTTTTATTGTTAAACTATTGAAGTTATATCAGAATTGAGTTTGTTCATTTATAATTTAAAGAATACCAAAGATATAAAAAAAAATATAAACACACTGAAGGAGTTTTTAAATCTGATATCGTGATTTTACTTTTGAATTTATAATGCGCCTGTGATGAGGCCAATAAGTCATTTTAAATTTTTGAATTGATATTAGTCGCGATTCTGAGATCGCCAAAACTAAAACCAAACTAACTAATGATGATGCCATCCTTTAGTTAGTTTAAGTTTCAGCGACACTAGAAGCGCCACTATTATGTGTTTAAAATCTTCTATGTCTCCTAAACACGCCATATTATGTCTCTAATCTGTTGTAAAATACAATACCCTCATTAGTGTAGATTTTAAAGTCGCAGATTGATAGACTTTAACCCACTCAGGCAGTGCAGGCAGGGCAGTGAACGCGTTAAACAGTGGATGCGCCATCGCCAGTCACCAACAAGTTTGTTTAACTTTGAGTCTTAATAGGTAGTAAATGCAAAACAGTTTATCTGTTAGCAATGACAATGTTCTGCAGTCAACGCGTGGCAACGAGTGATGGCTGAGAACACGTGTTTCTGTTAACACTCATGCAAGGTCTTTCTCCTCCTAACTGGTTCAAAGTCAAACAACTGAACGTTCAAGCCATTACGCACCGAGAATAAACTGCATAAAACTTGAAACAATTATCTATTACATCTATAATAAATCTAGCCTAAACGGACTATATGACGACCCAGAAAACAAAGGCACAATAGGTCACACTGCTAGAATAATATGACAGGCAAAGCCCCGACCCGATTGAGGATATTTTCTGCAATCGTCTTTATTATTATTGCTTTAAAACCCAATGTCGTTGCAAGCCTCTAGTTCAATCCAGCTGCAACGACCTGACAAGTATTATGCTCAACTAGCTGCTCTACTTATGATTAATAATAAGATGAACGCTGAGGCCAAAATGTACTTATCTAATTACTGCCCACAGTAACTGTTTGTACGTATGTGTTTTCGTGTAAAATTAAATCACAAACTTTTTTCTGCTTTAATCTCTCTATCATATGATGTTATTATAATAAAGAAAATAGATGTTATCATTTTTTTGTAAAACACTCTGGAAAACTCTAATAATCTATAAACAAAATCTAGCTTCTCTACGTGATCACAATACCAAAATGCAGAAATTAATGCTTATAATATATTAGGCAACATTTTTAAGACACTTTGTTCTCAGCAGTTGAGTGTGAAGCGATTTATATTT
This sequence comes from Xanthorhoe spadicearia, assembly GCA_947086425.1. Classification (NCBI taxonomy): domain Eukaryota; kingdom Metazoa; phylum Arthropoda; class Insecta; order Lepidoptera; family Geometridae; genus Xanthorhoe; species Xanthorhoe spadicearia. The sequence continues at coordinate 2,503,785 of OX352194.1, read as the reverse complement.
GTACATGGTTTTTATATGGGTTTTCCTTCTTTGAGTAATCTTTCTACCGGCTCCGTTTATTTCCAAAATGCCAGGACATTTGTTATGCTGTCGCAAGTAATCTCTACAAGTCCGGGCCATCTTATGTGTCCTATCAAAAGTTAACATTTAAAGTCATTAAAGTTATACAAAGAAAGTTACAACTTTGCTAAATGCCCTCCTTATGTTTCTTTTCTCAACATTTTTCAATCTCCCTTCATGAACATACTCGTATTTTTTTCTCGGTTCATTCTGACTAGGCTTATTTTCAATGACCACGGATAATCCGAATGTTTTTTTATACTTTCTTACTGTGGTGGCCGTCTTCCCTCACTAATCCTAGGTGTTTTTAATTTTATTCTTGTGATTGATACTTGAAAATGACACAACGTTTTAGTTTTGGCCTATTCATAACGAACTTATCGGTTTAATTTATTGATATCGATCAGGGTATTTTGAAACGTCTGTATTATGAATCTTAGAACACGTGGTAGGTTATTAACCTTCTGCTTCCGGCATGTTGGTGGTTGTAGCGGAAAGTAAAACAAGCACAAGATAAACCTACCTCTGTATCTATGGTGAAGATGTTTTGTCCCATTATAGTGATCTTTTATGCGCATTTTTAGATGTGACCGCTGATCTTATCGCTCGTATCAGTAGGTATGTAATTTATTTGTATTTTATTACTGTGGTCACAACTTACTCATGATTCTACCAGTATTGGAATTATTTTATTTTTGTGTTGCTATTGAATAGTGCGTTATGCGTTCTGACATTTGCGTTGTGTGTTTTTCATATTATCTTTAGTTTGTTTTTCTCATCTCCCTAGTTCAACTGTTGATCGCATTTTTCCGTCTTCATAACTTTGACTCGATTACCGGTTTTATTCCTTTATTTTTGTAATTTATTGCTATCATCGCGCCTTATAGTGAATCTGCTAGTTGAGCGCTCTAGATGATCTCAATTTTACCTTGTTGTTTCTCCATAGTTCATTTTCCATTTTAATTAGACATCCTATCCCGAGTGTAACTCGCTTTTCTCTATCCAATCCAACCTTTAATAAATCATGATTACCTAGAAAGATCCGCAAAAGAATTAATGTTCCAAGGATTAATTATCGGACGTTGTTGTTGGCAGTCAATATCTTCAGATCTGTCAACTCTCAAGCCGATCTTCTGTCGCTGGATATGCTGTTTTTGGAGCATATTTTAAATTCATTAAAGGACTATACTTTTGCATAATGGTCCATATATCAAACAATTCCTATGTTCTTACTCATTATCCCCAGTCATTAGAAACCACAAGACTTTCTTTAGCAAAGCGTAATAAGAAAATTATCTACCCTAAATATTAACGGATATTTGAATTTAAATCTAATTAATATTTAGTTAAAAGTACTTAAGTAGGTATGACTCTTAGCTAAACAATGCTACAATGGTACGCTTTTATAGTTTTTTTCATAATTAAAGTTGTGACTATTATGTTTTCAATATGCAAGTGTGTGAGTTATATTGATTATTACTAGGTACTTACACATTCTGGGTCTTGCTGGCTGTTGTTGGCTCCTGATGTCACTTACCACTTAACTCGTGAGAAGCATTTCACTCCCTTGATAAAAGCACTATAAAAGCACGGTACCAGGCGGTGCTCGTCTCCCTCTCACAGGGGCGCGCGACCTCGATCAGCTGACGATCGACACTGTCAGCTGAGAGGAGAACCGAACGCGAGGCCCGACCGCCTAAAGGCCACCAAATCACTCACGAACACGACACTTGACACGACATCTTCGTTGTTCACACATTTTTATTGCTGTAGGGGTTTTGGATGGATAAAAATGCAAATACGAGTATAACGTCAATAACGTTTTAAAAGGCACGAACTAATAACCTACACTAGCCTAAGCTTACCTAAACTAAATTATCCTTAGCTAATACCCTTTCGAACTGCGCTAGTGATCAAACGATTCCCAAGCAAATGAAAAGCGGTTCACATAACCACAGTTCTACTAAAGTTTTGTGTTTGATAGCTAACAGCGCGCAGCGTCATTGAAGTGATCTTGTTGCCTTAGAACACCACAATGCGCCATTACCGACTCGTGTGTTTATCCTAAGTTCTTGCGAAGTCATATCGGAAGTGAATTCATAAGATTCTTCCGAGATTTTTGAGTGAAATCCATTATACTAAACTATACCATAAAACATATATTAATTGACAATATCTGGAGGTCAGAGCTGTCAATTAACGTTTGCTGTACGAGTGTTTACATAATATTATATTCACTGAAGTACCTCGGTATAGTAAAATCTTAGAAAACCACCCCAATCTGCGAGAGACGCAAGAAGATGCGACACTCAAGAGTCCGTACCAGCCACCCACACGTCGCCTAGATAGTCGTTTATATTTCATTGGGTTCACTGCTACCTCGTTACTGCCAAAGTGATTCCTCGATGGTGACTAGCGTAGTATTTAACGCTTGATGTTATAACATGATGACTAACTGATGGCATACGTGTGTAGTGACCTTTCTGCTCTGTAAAGCATGGTACGAATCTTCTTCGCAAAATACTTAAGATATTGAGAGGCGGTTTATCTAGTTACACCTAACCATCTCGACAAGGTGTTGTGATGGCAGCGTAATGTATAAGTAATAGCCGAGAGTAACATGAAGTATACGAGATATTATGTTCGGCACTCGCTTCAAGTGCGAGTGCTTGCTATATTTAAAACTCCCTCCAGCTTTTCAGCTGTGTAATATACACAAAGACTGCTTAGCAGAGGGATGTCAAGCTAGAATCAGTGGTCTAAAGTTGTTGGATACATCAGGTATGCACCACTCAGATGTCAGAAACACCACGCTTGCACAGATCTGACGAGGTTCATATTGTTTGGATGCCTTGCTGATCAACAGCTCTGAGGACATCGAGATGAAAACAGAAGTGAAGGGATCGGCTGCACCAGGCAGACACCACCTTATTTTACTGAAATTTTCATGTCTTCGAGCGTTAGGTTCTTGATGTAAAGCAAGAAGATCTATCGTCACCGCTAACATTTTATGCAGGTTGATCTTCGATCTACTGTTTGATTCTATTGCTTAGCACTCCCCCCTTGAATTAAAGTTTTTTCACGCTGGGAACTTAGTTAATCAGAATTAGGAGACTGATGACGACCAGTATCAACTCCGTCATCTTTTATAGGGCTCGTTAGCGGACCCAGTGTCACGTAGAAACAGCATACCTACGCCTTTTACTGTTGGAAAGATTTTCATCAGGCGACTGGTGATGGCGTATGAACTGTTTGTCACAAGAGTGAAGGGGCATGCAGCGAGCACGTGACAAGTACAGTGCATGCAGAATCCCTTCACTGCACGGGAGGAAGCACGATGCTTCGTTTTTGCTCCGAAGAGAACTTTGTAGTAGACTGATGTTAGTCTACTAAACACTGCTTGATGGTCGCAGTGTGGCAGCAACGTCCAGTATGTATTTATTATTACTCATTTCGTTCCAGATGTCGGATACGGCGACATCAAAGGATCGTAATGTCTAATTCTACACAAACACTGGTCGCCGCTGCTGAATATGCCGTTTTCTATAAAAGAAGTTTAATAGTTTATGTGTTAATGTTGCACATAAACTTTACTTTTATAGAAGACGGCTGTGCGAAGGATGGACAGAAGAATACACAGAGTCTACTAGGCCCGAAACCCTGTAGCCCCTTCTTCCCATCCCCCACCCGCCCAACCACCCACTGTTAATAACGAGGAACAACGTACCTACTTACACAAGTATGATTTCTGATTATAATAGAAGATGCTTTATGCTTTACCTTCACGCTATAATAATTGCTACTTTATCTTAAAAATACATACTTATAACAATAATTAAGTCCTAACATTCAGACAACATCGAGATTTCTCTGATTACATACTAAAATAGCAGTGAAAAAGCTTTTCCATAGGAAAAGTGCTAATTCAAATAAAATGAAGAAGGCGTATTAATGCCTTGAACAATTCCTTTCTTGAGAGGGCCTGGGACTATAAAGAAGTTATCTGCTTTTTTGTAACAAGCATCTATTAAGCTTCTATCAGTTTAGCTTTTCTTTAAAAACCGATCAATGTCAATGTTTACAACAATCTAAAGTGTAATCCGTTGTTTAATTTGATTTAAGAACGGTATTGCTTTATAATTATTTATAGAAAATGTTATTTTTAATTTGTATACGTTCTCTGATTGTTACTAGAAAATGAACAGTTCCAAGTGGTATGTTTTCAATAAATTAGAATTTAGTACAAATTCAAACTGTCTTTGCATTAAATCAGATGATTTAGATTTAAATCAATGCAGAAATTGAAGAAGTTTATGATTTCAATTAGTGTTATGTTTGCAGTTATTCTTGAAATCTGAATCTCAATCCACTTTTGCTCGATGGATCAAGACCTAATGAAACGAATGATTGTAAAGTTGTGTTCCATCGCTTTTAAGTTTCGTTTGTGTTTTGTGACAAATATCCCTTAGATGTTGGCCCTCTCAAAAGTTAGTTACAAAATTATATCACATTAAGCTTTCTAGTAGGAATGCTCATTCATTTCCTTCAACAATGGTATTAGGTAACCATCTCAGTCTTTCTCCATTTAACTTCCTGGTATATTCAGTCTTTTGAAGCAACTGCTTCAACTTTCCCTGTAATCCTTCACGATTATGATGTCTGAAGCTTTTGCAAGACAATAGTCTGCTATCTGCTCTCGCCACGAGAAATACAGTGACAAATGAAGAAACTTACCCAGCGATCGTTGAATCCTTCACATAACTTCCATGAAAGCCCTGCGTAAAAAACAATATATTTGAATCAAATAATTAATAACTAGAAATGTATAATTGAAATCTGATTACGATTTATCACTCCACGAAATATTATTTGAAGATGTCTAGGGGAGTAGACGGACGTACCTAGGGGTGTTCAAGAAAAGATAAGAAAACTATTGATTAAGAAACTTACCAATGTAACGGGCGAACAGCGCTTGAAGGTTTATTTAAATAGTTGAAGGACAAAATTGATCTAGTTTCTTAATGTAGTTCACCTCCACCTAAAACAATAGTTCTTAAATGAGTATCACTACAAATGCACTAGTAAATATTATGAAGTGTATTACTTAATGTGGAATACTAACCACTGCTAAAACGATTTTCACTTAAGAGGCCACAATCCTCATTTTGCTTGTTTTAATGCAAACCACGAACGTGTGAAGGTAAGCGTGAACGCGCCTGCAGACAAAGAAAAAATTATTTTTTATTGATTAACCGAGCTGCGTTCCAGAACACAGATCGCCGATGTAGCCAACAAAGCCGCCAAGCTCAAATGGGACTGGGCTGGTCACGTTTGTCGCATGTCGGGAGACCAATGGGCCAAACTGACCACCGAGTGGTGCCCTAATACCTCGCGACGTCGTCGCGGTAGACCGCGAACAAGATGGAGGGACGAACTCGCCAAATTCCGGGCCGACTGGACCATCTTAGCACAGCAAAGAGATGAATGGAAGGAGTGGGGGGAGGCCTTTGCCCAGCAGTGGGACATTGAGGGCTCATAATAATAATAATAATAAAAATAATAATAATAATAATTGATTAACCGAAGATTAAGCACAACGAAAAGATTTGACGTTAGTATGAATTTCTGTTTGTATGTCTACTAGTACGTCTGTATGTCTGAGCCTATATATTTTGTATGTGTTTGACTGTAAGTCAGTCTATGTCCATGTCAGTGTATGTCTGTCAATGTATGTCTATGTCCATGTATGTCTATGCACCTGTCTATCTAAGTCTATGTATATCTATTTCTGTCTATGTCTATGTCTGTCTGTATGTGTCCATGTCTGCCTATGTATATGTCAGTCTATGTTTGTATACGTCTAAGTCTGTCTATGTCTCTTTATGTATATGTCTATTCCTGCCTATGTCTGTCTATGTCTATGTCTCTATGTCAAAATCTGGTGTATGAGTGCATGTATTAATGTCTGAATGTATGTTTTGAATATGAAAGAATTCAAAATACTAGATTACTTACATGGCATTTTTTTTCGGTCTTCATACATACATCCGAGTTGTTGAATCGCAGTGATGGAGTGTTTATATTATTCAGATATAATTCACATTTAAAATATGGGGATTAACACGACATATAAGGTTACACGCAGGTTCTACACGTAGAGACGACACATATTTCACACGAAGACGTTTCGAAGTTAAAGTTTACTTGATTAACTTTATGTTCTTATTTCTATAATATATTAAGCATACAGGCCTTGCCTCTCGGCGGTAAAGACAACCAACCCGCATTTTCTCTATCTGGTTGTCATTGGCCATTCCATGTCTTTTCAGGCTTTCCCATTCCCATAATACCTTTTCATTCAAGTTATTTTCTTTCGCAAATATTTCTGCTATTTTCCAAGGTCATTCTTGGAACACGTTGGTTTATATTTGTATCCCCCAATTAAATGTAAATAAAACCATTGCCCAATGTAAGATTTGTCCATGCAGCGCAGTGGGGCGGAGTAGTAGTTTTTTTAAATGCTTTTCTCTTGTTTCTTGTTCTTGAGTTGAGATTATATTATAGTTCGTATCTCTAAAGTATGTGACACCCACTGAAACTGATGCGTTGTATAGGAAGGAAGGTAAACTAATCAATAATCGCTGAACTAAAATAAGTTATCTTTCTTAATTGATTGTCAACTCTAATCCAGCTGCAACAGTTTGTGCAGCTGAAATTTTATCACCCTTAATCATGGGATCATTGACAATCTCTGGACCAGCTAAGTCTTTCGCGCCAGTTATAGGCTGAATTAACGCTTGATGTTCTTCGTTTTTCTTTCCAATGCCCTCTACAGTCTCAGCATCTTTAATACGCGAATCCATTCCATTGCCTTTGCGTTTGACATAAAACTGCGGAGGCAGTCTAAACTCCTTGCTCTCTGAATCGCGCGGGGCAGAGTGATGCAGTTGATGCTTCTGCCCTTTGGCATCGATTATTGTTGTTAATCGCTTCGTTTTGGAGCAGTTTCGGGTCATTATCGATGTTAAGGTGCCGAGTTCCTCTGGATTCACAACGTCTGTATTCCAACGATCGCGCATCCCAGAGTGTAGTAGTTCGTCTAAGTGATCGTAAAAAGAAAAATGTCTTTCGGCGATAGCACGATGAATGTTCTGCCACTTGACTGCTAGTGAAGCGTATCCCATTCCCCCTGCAACAAAAGAGACAAAATTTTAAACCCCGCTATCACTCCGTCTACGCTCAGTAACAGACGAATGGACCGTTGATTTTTTGCAAACGCAACTACTGATTATTTAAACGGTGATTCTTGGACTGGTTAGTAACCTCTTTGTTGGAGTTCGTATAAAATTTCGTAACCGGTAACGAAAACTTTACAAATTGGTTAAATTGATTCTGAATAGCAGCAGAGCATACTAAACGAGGTCACGGACCAGCTTGCCAGCCGTTAAAGCCGTTTAAGTTTTATTATTTTGTATTTACTGTGTTACTGCTGACATAATATCATCTAAAACCGTTGAATACAAGCTGCATCGACAGAAAATAAATTGCGATAACACAGAATTAAAGCCGAAGTAAGTTTTAAATCAAAGTAGTTTGAAACCATGGAACTGAAAAGATGCGCTGGGGTCCCACGCCCTTTTGCATCGCACGACGCATGTGCAGGAAGGAAGTCAATATAAGGGGGGAGGGGGGTACGGATGCTGCGTGGGTCGAAAGGTCGTGGCCCGGGCAGAGCTACTTTGGATGTCGCATTGCGGAATATCATTAGATTTTAATTACTGATCATTGAAAAATAGCGAATCGCATCTATAGTAAAAGTCATAAAGACATTGACAATAATGATGAGTTTGATTTGCAAATTGTAATTGAACTGAAACGACAATCACCAAAGATTTACTCTACAAACAAACTCTTCTGAAATCTTACCGAGGTCAATCTAGAACTGCAAAACACATGTCACAGACGACACTCTGCTATCGTGTCGACAACGACCCGAGCAACTAATGACGCAGTGTACAGATGCGCGGGGGTCCCACGCCCTTTTGCAGCGCACGACGCATGTGCAGGGAGGAAGTCAATACACGGGGAGGGGGGTGTGGAGGCTGCGTGGGACGAAGGGCTGCGGCCCGGGCAGAGCTACCCTGAATGAATGGGTATTGATAAATCTTACGGAAAAGACAGAAAGTGTATCAAGTCGTTCCAAATTAATCTAGTCATAGATAATGATGCGAATCGAATAGAATTCCTGGAAAATTACACTTGGTTGTAAACCAAATAAATAAATCTTACCAAGGATAAATAATATGCAAATAACTCCTCTAAGATCCAGAGTGAATGTTATACATTTCTCTAACTATCTGATTGTACTGTTCATATACTGTACAGTTGTACACACACAATAGCTGCAAGCGTGCAGCCAACGCGAGACCCGAGCAACTAATGACGCTGTATATAGATGCGCGGGGGTCCCACGCCCTTTTGCATCGCACGACGCATGTGCAGGGAGGAAGTCAATACAAGGCGGAGGGAGGTTGCTGGGACGAAGGGGCGCGGTCCGGGCAGGGTCACCCTCAATGACGCAATCTAGAGTATTGAAGTATGTTTCTCGACACGGGTTGTAAGTGCAATATACACTTATTGACCAACCACACCGTCTCTAGGATAGCTGTAAAACACAAAGCTGCTAGCGTGCAGACAACGCGGGACCCGAGGAACGAATGACGCAGTTTACAGATGCACGGGGGTCCCACGCCCTTTTGCATCGCACGACGCATGTGCAGGGGAGACGATGAGATCAGAGGAGTGGTGATCCACACCCTGATTGATGCAATAATCGATTTTGAGAACAGTTATGTACGTAAAATATTACTTGAAAAAGTGATGAAGAGGAATGGTGATTAGAAATATAATTCTGAAAATTTAAACTTTGAACTTTTCGAAAATTAACTGGAGATCCGTCAATTTAAATCTTTCCGAAATCCAGCTTGCAATCTCTATCAGCGAAATTAGTGTTTATCTACAACCTAATCGTTAAAACCAATTCAATGTAAGTAATGGTCACGAAAGATGTTTGAATAATGCTGCAGCAATATTTCTAAAACTTACAGTTTGCCTGTGTGCAAGCACCAACTGAGTACGCCTAATAGTCCCACACAGAAGAAGAAGAAAATGAAGATGTCCCACACATCACACGAATTAACAAGAACCCTAAATTCAAGATCTACGCACTGATAACTTCTAAAATATTCTGCATGTGTGCTGTTGTTCCGCAATCAAGTGAATAACTGAGGTCCAGAGAGTGAAGCTGCAAGGAGGATGCGTGGGATGCGCGGAGTGCAGGGGGGGTGCGCGGAGACCCTTGCAGTAGGGTGAGACAGGGAGATTTACAGCCTGCAGGGGTGAACTCGTTAGGGAGGCACGCCCTGATGACGCATTGCGGCATATCGATTTCTCCTGAGAGAAAAGTTTCGAAAACAACATTTTATACACAACTATAAAAGGTTTTGTCGCTGATACCACAGATAAAATAATACTATGTACAGATACACAATCTAGAACATCAATTTCACTCCGGTTTTTCTTCGGGCTATTTTTTTGTGTTTGATTTTGCGGCGCCCCTAGCAGTGTTTAGGTCTTGCCTGCAATCAAAAATATTAGCACTAGATGGAGTTACTTATTTTTGATTGCAGGCAAGACCTAAACACTGCTAGGGGCGCCGCAAAATCAAACACAAAAAAATAGCCCGAAGAAAAACCGGAGTGAAATTAATGTTCTAGATGGACCATCTGTACATAGTATTATTTTATCTGTGCTGATACTAATTGAAATGAATTGAAAAAGAGTAAATTAGGTATGACAAAGGAGAATTGTAAATAATTTCAAAACTTTTTGTAACAACGAAGTCAATGTGAATCCAATAAAAATAACCTATTAAAGAATCACAAAAAGTCTTGAGAAAATAAATACACCAATTATATTACAAGTGTAATCACGGGAACCTCCAGAAACTGTAAAAAATATTTCTAAAACTTACTGACAAACGTGCAAGCTCCAACTGAGTACGCCTAATAGTCGCACACATCACACGAATTAACAATAACACTAATTCAAGATTTTTACACCGAGAACTGTTGAAGTATTCAGCATGCGTGCAGTTGTTCCGCGATCTAGTGAGCCACTAAGGTACAGAGGGCGAGGCTGCAAGGAGGATGCGTGGGATGCGCAGAGTGCAAGGGGGGTGCGCGGGGACCCTTGCAGTGGGGTGAGACGGGGAGATTTACAGCCTGCGGGGGTGAACGCGTTAGGGAGGCACGCCCCGATGACGCATTGCGGCATATCGATTTCTCCTGAGAGGAAAGTTTCGAAAACAACATTTTATACACAACTATAAAAGGTTTTGTCGCTGATACTAATTGAAATGAATTGAAAAAGAGTAAATTAGGTATGACAAAGGAGAATTGTAAATAATTTCAAAACTTTTTGTAACAACGAAGTCAATGTGAATCCAATAAAAATAACCTATTAAAGAATCACAAAAAGTCTTGAGAAAATAAATACACCAATTATATTACAAGTGTAATCACGGGAACCTCCAGAAACTGTAAAAAATATTTCTAAAACTTACTGACAAACGTGCAAGCTCCAACTGAGTACGCCTAATAGTCGCACACATCACACGAATTAACAATAACACTAATTCAAGATTTTTACACCGAGAACTGTTGAAGTATTCAGCATGCGTGCAGTTGTTCCGCGATCTAGTGAGCCACTAAGGTACAGAGGGCGAGGCTGCAAGGAGGATGCGTGGGATGCGCAGAGTGCAAGGGGGGTGCGCGGGGACCCTTGCAGTGGGGTGAGACGGGGAGATTTACAGCCTGCGGGGGTGAACGCGTTAGGGAGGCACGCCCCGATGACGCATTGCGGCATATCGATTTCTCCTGAGAGGAAAGTTTCGAAAACAACATTTTATACACAACTATAAAAGGTTTTGTCGCTGATACTAATTGAAATGAATTGAAAAAGAGTAAATTAGGTATGACAACGGAGAATTGTAAATATTTCAAAACTTTTTGTAACAACGAAGTCAATGTGAATCCAATAAAAATAACCTATTAAACAATCACAAAAAGTCTTGAGAAAATAAATACACCAATTATATTACAAGTGTAATCACAGGAACCTCCAGAAACTGTAAAAAATATTTCTAAAACTTACAGACAAACGTGCAAGCTCCAACTGAGTACGCCTAATTGTCGCACAAATCACACGAATTAACAATAACACTAATTCAAGATTTTCACATCTAGAACCGTTGAAGTATTCAGCATGCGTGCAGTTGTTCCGCGATCTAGTGAGCCACTAAGGTACAGAGGGCGAGGCTGCAAGGAGGATGCGTGGGGTGTGCGGAGTGCAGGGGGGGTGCGCGGGGACCCTTGCAGTGGGGTGAGACGGGGAGATTTACAGCCTGCGGGGGTGAACGCGTTAGGGAGGCACGCCCCGATGACGCATTGCGGCATAATTATCGATTTCTCCTGAGAGGATTTTTTTCAATTTATTTAATAAAGGCTTTTGTCGCTGATACGATTTGAAAAAAAGTGAATCAGCTAGGACAAAGGAGAATTGTGATTATTTGAAAACTTTATGTGTCAAAGTGAAACCTCGAAAGGTTTTTGAGCAAAATGAAATATGCCAACAAAATGACTAGTGTAATCTCAGGAACCTCCAGTAACTGTAAAAAATATTTCTAAAACTTACAGACAAACAATCAGGTTCCAACTGAATGCGCCGAATCGTCGCACATACACAAATTAAAAATAACACTGATTCTGGATCTACACAGCAAGAACTTTTAAAATAAAATTCTGCACAGGCACGTGCAGGCGTTTCGCGATCTAGTGAGCCACTGAGGTCCCGAGCGAGCGCAAGTGATATGCGCGGGGGGTGAACAGTGCAGGGATGCGCGGGGACCCTGCAGTGGGGTGAGGTAGGGAGATTCATCCGGAGCCGACGATGGAGAACGGGGTAGGGAGATACGCCCCAATGGCGCATTGCGGAAATAAGTATCGATTTCCTCTCTCTGCAGATGAATCTTCTAGACTAGAGATGTATTTTTGATTGATGATTGTAACGATGTTTTTGCTATAGAGACGACGATGATTGAATTTAACACAAACTCGGGAGATATGACATTGTAAAACGTTTTAACTGTCCCGCTTGTAATCTCTTTATCAACAAAGCCAATGTGAATCCAACAACCTAAAAAACAGTCACGAAAGATCTTGGAGCAAATAAAATAGACCGATAAAAACGTTCCGTAACTGTAAAAATATATACTTACAGGCAAACGGTCAAAATCTGTATACTTCGAAGCACACGTCACACGAACTAAAACATCCACTTTTTCACATTCACCGAGAGCATTCTTGAACTATCCTGCATACATGCAGTTGCTTGGCGATCTTGTATGCCACTGAGGTTCAGAGTGCGAGGCTGTAAGGGAGATATGCGGGGTGAAGAGTGCAGGGGGGGGGGTGCGTGGGGACCCCTGCAGTGGGGTAGGGTGGGGAGAACAAAATAGGGGGTACGCCCCAATGGCGCATTGCGGAAACTATCGATTGCTTGCTACTCTCTGCAGATGAATCTTCTAGATTTGAACTACTGGATTTTTGTTTGATGATGACGTAATAATGTTTGAACGACGATTGAATAATATGACGATTAATTTGTTCATGACCACGAAGATCAAGAAAGGTAAAACCAAGTCTGTGTCATTAAATCGTAGAAAAAGAAACATTATTATTCAGAAAAACTACATTACGTAGAGTATGAGAGAACAAAGTTTATAAATGTGTATGTTCTCCTCTAGTCTATATCTACCTATAGATATTAACCAAAACGTACATGACCAGGCTTCTCTGAAACTACAAATGCTACGAAGCTGAAGTTTTGCATGTAGGTTTCTGTAGTGACGTAGATGCGTTAAGAACGGATTTTTTGATCAGAGGTCAATTCAAGGTCAGAGGCTCTTTTTTTTTAACTCTGAATGGTGACAGCTGGAACGTCTAAATTTTAATTAACTAACACTTATTTCAAGATTTTTCCAAATTTAAATCCTAAAGCTCAATTTAATGGTTAAATTAAAGTTCGGTTTTTTTTACCTTTAACGATTTTTTTTGATGTCAAAGGTCAAGTAAAAGGTCAGAAGTAATATTTTTCAAAACTACAAAATGGAGACAGTTAGAGCGTCCAAATTACAGTTATAGATTCTGGGCTTCCAATAAACGTAAACCCGTTCTACGTTTTTTCAGAATTTTAACCTTAAACTTTGACGAAAAGGACGGCAGAGTCAAATTTGGTTAAAATTTTGATCTTTCATGATATCTTTGGAAATACGAAAGCTTTGAAATCGATACCTATCAGATAGGTTCCTTGAAGAAAATAAGCGCTGCATTTGTATAACTATTGCCTTCTAGATCATTTTTAACTAAATTTAGCCATTTAGGTTTACTTTAGTTGCAAACATCATAAAAGGGGCCTGTTTCTAAAGTCATCGCGAATGAAATCGCGAGCGGGACTACCAGTTTAGGTGTACATATATCCTTAAAGGGCATTGACCAATTTCTATGGCGATTTGGCCCAAAACTGTTGGCTTACCAATTCAGATTAGGTTCTAACTGTCGTCCTAACTGTCGTCCTAACTTTACGTCAGCGCCTTCGCTTACGTCAAAAGCAGTTCTTTATAGGACCTACTGACTGCTTTTAACGGTCATTGTAAGGGCGTTTGTCCACCGCCGCCGTCACCGTCGTCACGTCACCGAGAACGAGATTATTTCGGGCCGAGTTTAGTATGGCGGCCGGGATGACGGCGCTCGGGTGACGGATGTGCGGTGGACACGCGGCTAAGTAATGTAATGTAAATGTTTGTACCGCTACTTCGGCGCCGTCATCTCGTTCTCGGTGACGTGACGGTGACGGCGGCGGTGGACAAACGCTCTCAGCCTACAGTTCTGATTTGTACTTATGCAATTAAAATGTAGCTTTTATTAATTTTTCTTCAAAACTTTGCATCAAAGTTCTAAATACAATGAAAGTAATAAGTACCTACCTATCCTTTTGTAGTAATGCGGTGTTTTTATAATCCTGTGTTTTTATTCCATTTACATTCAACTTTTTTTACTCAACTTTTTTACACGAACTTAGCATTCCGATTTTCAAATACTTATTTTCGTTTATTTTTGTTTTCGAATCTCGAATTGTTCTTTCACGTTAGACGCATTTTTTTCGTTCAATAATAATATCTCGAATGTGAAATGCGGCTGGCCAGGTGCGTCACAGTAGGGGGATAGTGCTATGGGTGTTTGAATGCGGGGCGCCACTAAAGGGTGGTTGGGTGGGAATACTGCAGAGGCGGTGAGGGAGGGGGGAGGGGGCGCCAAAGAGGGTGTTAGACACACCCCTTTGTCGCATTGCATATAATGCCATTAAAGGGCAAATGTTCGATGCGCGGGGACCCCTGCAGCACCCGAAAGGGGGAAGGGAGAGGGAGAGAAACGTGCAAATGTAACATCGCGTGGGTGGGAGTAGGAAGGAGAACTAGGAAGGGGCGACAGATGCTGCGAATATCGACCCTCGCCTGTTTGACGCATTATTCTGTAGATAGAAATCCTTTAGTTTGTTTTGAGAAGAAACGAAAAATTTAGCTTTTTCGTTAAACTACTGAACCGATATAAAAAATATACCATTTGAAAGCTACCATCACTGAGTTACATAATAATATACATATAGAAGTCGGACTGCCCACCAGAATTGAAGGATTTATCGATGTTCGAAGTACAGCTTATTGCCAAAGAGCATCCTATTATATCCGTTTATCGTATTCGAGGACAACATTTCAGTCTACATTCAGTGGTCAAGTTATCAACTTCCCACAAAACGTAAATTCTATTGCAACACAGTTACCCCATTCGATAACTTCACTATCCTCCGTTCTAATTATTCGGCGTCAAGGTGAAGGTTATTATAACGATTTTAGAGTAGCTCGAGATAATATTTACAAAGTATTGATGTATTTAAAAGCAAACAATGTTTACTACAGAAATATTGAAATTCACAGCAGAAATTTAACAGCGATAATTATCCAGTCAGAATCAGGAAATTTTACACAAATGTGTAGCCAGCTTAACCAGCAAGAGACTTATGAAATTGAATGCATTGATGAAATTGTAGAGTCTGACAGTGAAGAGGTAATTGACACAAATATTCTTGAGAGTTAATCAAATCTCAAAAATTAAATCTCAAAACAACAATGTCACTGCTGCAAAAGCAGACACTGATGCCGCACAAGGGTTACCTACCAAAAACATATTATATACCTATCTTGCAAAAGATAGTAGAGTCATGCTGTAGGTAAATTTGTGGGTTGAGAAATGCTTAGTGAAAGGAGCTCTGGGTTAGGTATGTGCGAGATATTGTGTATAAACCTGGATCTTCTCCACCGCAGGATATGCCTGTAGCTATATGCGTGTCATTCGATAAGTTTAATGGCTCCAGCATCAACGGGGTAGTGCCGATCCCACCGATATCCCGCTCTTGGAAATCCGGTCAGACATTGCTCACGAACACAGTTTCCATTAGCGTGGGCGGTAACAGCCCACAAATCACAAGGACTTACCTTAAACAAAGTCATAGTTGACTGGTGATAAAGAACTGGCGGCAGGGTGTACCTATGTGGCGCTTTCAAGATCTAAGAGGCTTAAGGATATCATTTTCATTCCAGGTTTCGATTATGCAAGGCTAGAAAAAATAAAAAATAAAGATTTTCAGACAAGAATCACTGGAAAAAGGAGATTAGAGAGACTACACGTGAAACAGACACAGTTCCTATTAGTGGCTTATTTCGACTATGTGAAGATTCAATTTAGGGCTTACCCATATCTACATATATTATATAAAGGAGTGGTCAAAACGTAAGAGACACGGTTTCTCTGAAACTACGTGCTTTTAAAGTGAAATTTTGCATGTAGGTTTCTGTAATGACGTAGATGAGCGTTAAGAACGGATTCTTCGATCAGAGGTCAATTCGAGGTCAGAGGTTACTTTTTTTGTAACTTTTGTATGACAGTTAGATTGTTGAAATTTTGAGTGTAGATTCTTGACTTGAAATAAACGAACACCTGTTTCAGGATTTTTCAAAATTTTTACCGTAAGGGTCAATTTGGTTGGGTCAAAGTTGGGCATTTTTTGACCTTTTGCGACATCTTTGCATGTAGGTTCCTCGTAATATTAGGACACCCGCTATAAATTTTAGGGTCAAAGGTCAAGGGAGAGGTCTAAAGTCATATTTTTCATAGCTACAAAATGGTGACCGCTGGAGCGTCAAAATTACAAGTTTAGATTCTTAGTTTAAATTAAAGGTAAACCTTTTTCAGGGTTTTTCAAAATTTTAACCCTAAAGGTCAATAAGGCAGAGTCAAAGTTGGGTAAAATTTTAACCTTTCATGTTAACTCTGGTGTTGGAAGAGTTTCAAAGTTCAAATTTGGCATGTAGGTTTCTTTTCAGACGTAGGCTCCTATTATGAATGAATTTTTAAATCAAAGGTGAAATTCGAGGTCTACAAGCAAATTAAAAAAAAACATGATTGACATTTCAACGCATCTATGAACCCACAAGTGCTACGAAGCTGAAAATTTGCATGTAGGTTCCTAATAGAACGGAGACTCTTGCTTGAAAAGGATTTTTCGATCAAAGGTCAATTCAAGGTCAGAGGTCAACTTTTTTATAACTTCTGTATGATGACAGCTGGAACGTCAAAATTTTGAGTGTAGATTCTTGACATAAAATAAACAAACACCTATTTCAGGATTTTCCAAAAATTTTACCCTAAGGGTCTATTTGGTGGGGTCAAAGTTGGGTATTTTTGACCATTTGCGATATCTTTGTAGCCAGAAAAGCTAATATGGTGAAACTTTGCATGTAGGTTCATTTTAATACTAAAGCACCCATCATTGACAAACTTTAAGGTCAAAGGTCAAGGGAGAGGTCAAAGGCATATTTTTCATAGCTACAAAATGGTGACAAGTGGAGCGTCAAAATTTCAAGTATAGATTCTTTGCTGAAAATAATGGTAAACCTATTTTAGGTTTTTTCAAAATTTTAACCCTAAAGGTCAATTTGGCGGAGTCAAAGTGGGTAAAATGTTGACCTTCACCGATATCTTTGAAACTACAAAAGCTTTAAAGCTCAAATTTTTCAGGCTGGTTCTTTGAGGAACAAAAGCATCGCATTTTTAAAACTATTGCCTGTATCTAAAGTCATCGCGAATGAAATCGCGCGCGGGACAACTAGTACTTTATATTTCCGCACACAAATCACTATTATACATAAACTGGTAGCCCGGTCTTGGCTTTGCACGGGTGTACTAATAAAACGTGGCATTTATATTTATTATTTATCAACAAAGAACCCTTATAGGTTCGCCATGTTCGTATATTCGTCAGTACTGTAATTTGGCAAAGGTATTGAACACGCCGATGAGTTCAAATACCGAGTCCAGGAAATTTTCAGAGACTGTTAAAAATTATAAAGGTATCTTTCACGAGATCTCAGGTGAACTACTAGTTAATATAGGTATTAGGTACTTTTTTTTTTAAATTTGGCTGTTCCCAATGTTTATTAAATTTTTTTTGTGTGTTTTGTATATTTTGTTTAATTTTTTTTCGTAAATTTTGGGTAAAAGGTACCTAAAAAACACAGGCCTTTACATATTTACTAGATGATTTATACAGCGTCAGGAGGTAGTCTTTGCCTATACTTAACACTGTAGTGCCTGGGACAATGTTGAGATGGAATAGGCTTGCTCAGCACCTAAACCATCCTCTCAGCTTAGCCGGCCATATCCACAGGAATGAAAACAGTCAATACGTGTGGGGCTGACTAGCCGCGCGTTTCCTCACGATGTTTTCATTCACCGGTTAAAGCTCGTGTTAAAGCGCATATAAAATTTTCGACACGAGAAGTCCATTGCTGCAAGGCCGGTTTCGATTCCACGACCTTCGGAACGAAAGTCGAAGTACCAATCCACTAGGCCAACACGGCTTTCTTAAAGGTAAGGTACCTACATAATAAAATACTCATAATTTTTATTTTACCTGTATAAGATAATATTAACAAATAGGTAGGTACATATACAATACAACAAACACAATATAATCTTAGTAAAAGTCTGACAAACAATTCAAATATATAGTTGAAATTCTTTGCAAATGGAGAAAATTATTTATTGCAACAAAATAATGTCCGATTTTAAAAACTTCTGCAATCTGCATCAATCTGTGTCTGGTTTTAATCTTCAGTTCACGTAGAAAAGACACTCGTGTGTCCAGCAAGTCCGCAGTCCGTAGTCCAAGAAATCTTAAGCATTTTAACATCTCGAAAGTATTGTACGGTCTCGATCCGTTTTTTTCAAAGTCCACGTCTCAGATCCGTAGCTAAATATGAAACGACCAGGTTATGACCTAGTAGTCCCAGTTTTCCTCGAAATGTTACGGTGTTTTCAAATTTTGTGCAGCTTAACCTTGCCTATACGTACGACTTCTCACTTCTTTTTCAGCTTTTTGTTGAGTAACGTAGTTTAATTGATTTAAAAATGGTTTTCTAGCAGTGGTTCTATAATTTTATTATAGGTAATTTAGGTTTTAATAAAACCTTAAATATTTATTTTTTCAACTTGTTGATTGAATTGGTCCAAATAGACTCTAATTTAATTCAAGAATAAAATTTAATTGTTTAACATTTTTTGTTACATATAATAATTTTTATTTTACGTTTTAGACAGTTTGCACCGAGTAAAAAATGAAACATTTTTATAAAAACTTTATTTCAAATATACCTACTATAACATTATAACACTTAGCACACATTTTATAAAACAAAATCACAAGTTGAAACTTATCACGAAGAAGTTGATTTGTCAATCTGAAAAAAGGTTTTGTAAAAGTTAATATCATCAAATAATAAAATATATAATAATCCTTGAACATCATTATAACAAGGCATCATTTCTTCTAAGTTGAGCAACTCAATGATTGAGTTGCAAATTATATGGTAAGAGCGGGGAACGTACCCGCAACCACCACGTCTCAGTTCTGCCTTTACTCTCACTACAGGAGAAGTTTTGTGTACTTACCCATTAAATTAGTTTTTTTCAGTGAATCAGATGAGACCCATTTTTGACATCACTCTATCACACTATAACACTCACATCACACTTATATTACAAAGGTGAAAGTTGTGTGTAATTGTGAATGTTTGTTACTCCTTCCCGTTGAAACGTTTCGAGTGAAATGGGGAGGCGTACCATGACGTCAGCAATTTATTCAGTTTAGGTTCTGACTGTGAAAACTTTACGTCAGCGCTGTTTACGTCAAAAGTAGTTAGTAGTAGGACCTAAACCTAATCGCTATATATATATATATTGTTAGCCAAGTCCCTTGATGATGACTAATCGACAGACGGCACCTACATAAAAAGCGAGCGCACGGCGGCGCTCGCTCACTTTGTGCTTGGCTTTCGAACGAGACGGATGTCTCGGCTTCCTAGGGACTTTGTGTTGTTAGGTCGTTTTCTTGTATTTTGTAATCGTGTAGCCTATGTCAGTGCTTATTTTGGTTCAATGGTGTAAACTGGTGTTTCCTTTGCTTTCTTTGTTTATTTTGATAACCTCAAATTGTTTGCTTATAAAGATAATTTTGGTTTGATGAGTTGACTAATTGTGTAATAAAGTTGTCACCTTTTTTTTAATGATTTTCACTTCTGGTTCCTAAAATCAGAAGCGGGATAGAATTACACTTCCCACTATCATCCTGATCGCTTTTATCCTGTTTTTCTTTGTTAAAGAATTTTTGAGGGTATTAGAAAAAAATCGAAGTAAACACCAATTTTCTTTGCTTGAGTTATATTTTTATTCGATGACCAACGTAGGTCTGTGCACAAGTCATGTCGATGCGAAGTAGGTCGTGAAACTTGACGCGATCTCGAAGTAGGTCAAATTCTTGTCGACCAGGTTTCATCGTCGCGACAGGAGTGATGATTCGCGTAGTAACACTCGTTCTGAGGGTAGAATTCGTTCTAGGGGTAGATCTAGTTCGCAACGTAGGTCAAGGTCGAGTCGTAGCTCTCGCAAACGAAATGTGATCTCATGCCGCAGGCGTTAGATTCGATTCTATCTCAACTGAACACGGTTGAAGGTTGGTCTGGTACTCCCCTTGAGGTGTCGAGCGGCGAGTTGGTGCAGGGTACTGGGTATCCTGGGTCTCATATCTCTCCGATGCCGCGCGGTCTTAGTAACGTCACAAGTGTAACACATCTAATACTCCAGCATTGGAATCGACCGCGACGACAGGCGTTCTTCAATCATACCGTTACTGCGTCTGACGTACCCGTGAGTATTAGCACTTCCGAGTCCCATGGCGACCAAGGCGTCTTAGAGTCTGCGCGATTCTTAGCCGAGGTAATAAAGTCGGTAGGTAAAATTAAAGGTGCTAATTGTCATACGAGGTATTACCGACCCCCACGTCAGGGCGGGCGGCGGTAAATGTCAACTTATCGTGCAATGACCTAGTTTCGTTTTTGTCAGTTTATGTAAAGCCTACCCGCACTTAACAAGATAGCCGAAATTTAACTTTCAAGCGGCCAGCTGTGAATCATACGTCTAGTATGAGTTGTTTTAATGAAACTGTGGACAGTCGGGCCACAAGGCTCTTTACTGCCCGAAAAAGTCACGTGACAGTCTAATGATTTAATTGGTGAGTTCTCTAAGAAACCGGGACACAATAAAAACTTTTGCTTAAATGCTGTTAACAGTGATCTGAAAAGCGCAATTATACTAATAGGTATGTGTTTTATGAGCAGTCTAAACTTATATACTTCATCTCACTAATTCATTGAACATTTTTCATTATAACGAAAAATGAAACTTTTGTGTTTAAGTAGAAGGCGGCATATTGATA
The DNA here is from genome assembly GCA_947086425.1 of Xanthorhoe spadicearia. NCBI lineage: Eukaryota > Metazoa > Arthropoda > Insecta > Lepidoptera > Geometridae > Xanthorhoe > Xanthorhoe spadicearia. The sequence continues at coordinate 2,482,719 of OX352194.1, read as the reverse complement.
CCACGATAGCTTGGTCCCTTGAAATCCTGTCTCCTAACGATGTCCAGCGGGATATTAAGTAAGCTAACATTTAATAAGCAAACAGTAAGTAAGCTCGTGTAAACGGAGACGACTTTCCGTGGTAACTGTTTCTTTTAACTCCTAAATAAAAAAAAATAGGAGTGCGTCATAACTTTGATTGTTACAAGTACGTGTATCTGTCTATGGTCGATTTAGCTGTAGTTTGTTCAAAGCAGGTTTATAACGGTGGTTCTTATACACATTCTAAGCTGGCTGAGCCATTTAATGGAAGTGTAAGTATGGATGAGTAAACGAGTTTCGTGTTAGGTAAAAGTTTAAAGCTGATTTACAAGTAGGTACTTGTATAGTGTCGAAAGTTAATTACTTTTAATTCTACGAACTTGTAGTTTAACGTGTCGTTCTACAACTGTTGGTTTACCATTTAAAAAAGAGATCTACGAAAATTACAGCTTGACTTTAATTGTCGATATGATTGTTTGGTGACGCAAAGTCGTGCAAAGTCGTAGTTGAGTGGTTGTGTCTCAGGGGTTGTGATTTATGAGTTCTGTTCGTGGTACGAACATCAATGGGTACTTCCATAACATCTTTTTATTTGTTATTTTGTACATGTTTATTAACCATGGTGCGATGGTGCACCGTTATCGTGTGTTTCGCAGTTAAAAGTGATGACGAGTCGAGCCGCTCTCGGTCACGTCACCGACAGCGCTCGTCCGAGTTGCGGAGTGATCGCTCGCGGGACAGGAGGTCCTGTGGTCGGCGGTCGCGCAGCCACACGAGAGATGGATCGCCGCACCGGCGCTCTCGCGATCGGGGGTCGCGCAGCATCGCGCATGATGTTTGCGTGCAGTGGCAACAGTCACGCTGAGGTACCTAGCTGCCAGGTACGTGTGGCGCCGGTACCACCACGGAGTAACTGTGAGTCTTTTGATACCTACTAAAACGTTGTGAATTGTGATCGAGGTATACGTCTTATGTGGTGAAGCGTTAGGCTTCTAGGTCTTAAGGCAGTGGGATCTGCCAGGAAGGGATGATTTCGATCAATAAAACTAGAGCTTGAAGCCTGGAGAGAATCCTTCAGATTTTGTTGCACTTTCTTAGATACGGAAGTTGAGTACCTGGACTGACCAATTGAACAAGGTCAGGTACGGCCGAGCTCAGGTATGATTAAAGCTCGCTCTGAATCACCAAAACTCAGTCAGATGTTTCATACTAGACATCCTTAATACTAACAGACATTCATTGACATACGACATGACCACCCGTTAGGTCATGACAGGTCATTTCACTACCAAGCTCTGATAACCTTGTTGGACCTTTGATCTTGTGTGCGTTTGTTTCTGTACAGGTGCTTGCTCCTGTGCGACCGGTTCTGTGGACGCGCTGTGGACGAGCGGTCCTGTGGACGAGCGGTCCTGTGAACAAGCGGTCCTGGGGACGAGCGGTCCTGTGAACGAGCGGTCCTGAGGACGAGCGTTCCTGTGGACTAGTGGTGTCCGGAGACGTGTACTGCGTTCTTCGACAGTGTGTTCGATCCGTATTCGTCTTGGTCTGACATTGCTTGCGTACCCGTCAATAGCCACCACTACGTTCTTATTCAACTAGTACTTAGATATTGTCATGACACTTACACTTACACTTACTCTCACACTTAGGTAGTAGGAAGTCTAGGTAGGATTAGGCATAGGCTGGTTATGGTTATTGATGGTGACGTATGTAATGGATGGATTGGGATGAGTCGGACGGATCGGTGGACGTATCATCGATACGTGTCGGTACGCTACCTATATTGCTTCCATGCAAGTGCCTCTGCCATGTGAGTTGTCGGCAAGCTACCTATATTGCTTCCATGCAAGTGCCTCTGCCATGTGAGTTGTCGGTACGCTACCTATATTGCTTCCATGCAAGTGCCTCTGCCATGTGAGTTGTCGGTACGCTACCTATATTGCTTCCATGCAAGTGCCTCTGCCATGTGAGTTGTCGGTACGCTACCTATATTGCTTCCATGCAAGTGCCTCTGCCATGTGAGTTGTCGGTACGCTACCTATATTGCTTCCATGCAAGTGCCTCTGCCATGTGAGTTGTCGGTACGCTACCTATATTGCTTCCATGCAAGTGCCTCTGCCATGTGAGTTGTCGGTACGCTACCTATATTGCTTCCATGCAAGTGCCTCTGCCATGTGAGTTGTCGGTACGCTACCTGTATTGCTTCCATGCAAGTGCCTCTGCCATGTGAGTTGTCGGTACGCTACCTGTATTGCTTCCATGCAAGTGCCTCTGCCATTTGAGTTGTCGGTATGCTACCTGTATTGCTTCCATGCAAGTGCCTCTGCCATGTCCGTATCTGCGCTGGGCGCATAGTCGATCTGACCGTGTCTGCACATGAGTGTATAGTCGGTCGTGTCTGTGTCTGCGTTAGTCGCATAGTCTGGCAGGCGCGCGTGTCGCGTCATGTTACGGGTGGGGCTCACCTACCTAAGGCTGCTGTGCTGACAGCTACGGAGCGGCTCGAGCGCGCTGTAGAACATGGAATCAGTGGAACAAGCATCAAGAATTAAGCCTTGTTCTTAAATAAGTATTCGAGAGACGTCTCAATAGTGTTAAGAGAGATGGTATAACTCGACGAATGAGTTATTGTTGTAAGACGATGTATGAATTGATTGGCAGATCGTGTGTAAGAAGAGTATGGAACGCTGGGTGTAAACTGGCAGCCTATCTTAAAAAGCTTTCGTTTTCAGATGAAGATGTACAAGTTTCCGGCGCAGGTCCCTCCATGCCTTTACTGGATCCTGAGCCTGTGACAGCACCTTCATCACGAGCAGATGGAGTCAACGAGCCTGGGCCGTCTTCTGCAGTGGTGTCGCCACACGATGACACTACTGACGAACCTGACGAGGACGTCAGGATGTCAGGAGAGGCCGTGTTAGCCAAGTCCCTTGATGATGACTAATCGACAGACGGCACCTACATAAAAAGCGAGCGCACGGCGGCGCTCGCTCACTTTGTGCTTGGCTTTCGAACGAGACGGATGTCTCGGCTTCCTAGGGACTTTGTGTTGTTAGGTCGTTTTCTTGTATTTTGTAATCGTGTAGCCTATGTCAGTGCTTATTTTGGTTCAATGGTGTAAACTGGTGTTTCCTTTGCTTTCTTTGTTTATTTTGATAACCTCAAATTGTTTGCTTATAAAGATAATTTTGGTTTGATGAGTTGACTAATTGTGTAATAAAGTTGTCACCTTTTTTTTAATGATTTTCACTTCTGGTTCCTAAAAATATATATATATATATATCTGTCTTGGCCGATTTCGACCACAGCGACTGATAAATTGACTGGACAGGCATATTTAACTATGAGTACTTAATGGAGGGTGTGGATGTTCCACCCTCAGGTGCGCTCTATGGTGGTATAATCGCTATAACGGTCATGGCAAGCCGGCTGATAGCTTTTATATCCTTTAACACTTTATAACACCTTTATTTTCTATCCCGGAAATCCCACGAAAACGGGAAATATTTACTGCGAGTGGAACGTAGCTAGTCGAATGATGAAACAAGACAGTAATTACTGGAAAAGCCAACTTTGTTACGCAATGTACGTCGAGTTACGACCAACTTTGCCCTAAAAACGTCTTGATTTAAGAACTTGTCCAAGACTTATTTTTTAAGTTTTAATGGAAATTCTGAGTAATAAATGATTTTTGTTTGTTTATTTTATTGTGTGTGTTAGAGATTGTCTGCGAATGCTGCTTTTTTAAAGGAACATCAAAAAATAAAACATGACGCAGGAGTGCTGTGGGCAATTTTTTTTATCCACAATCAGTTGATATTCAGACCACATTTTGTTTGAGTTATGTAATGCAAAATGGAATAAAATATTGTTTTATTTTAAATATTTTAATGTAATTAATACGATATCAAGTTCTGGTTTGAGATCGAATCCTTTTTTGAGATCGAGTGTTGGCTTGAGATCGAGTTCTAGTTTGAGATTGAATTTTATTTACTTAGAGATCGAGTCCTGGTTTTAGATCGAGCGAGTCATGGTTTGAGATCGAATTCTATTTAGAAATCGAGTTCTAATTTGAGATTGAGTCCTGGTTTGCTATCGAGTCCTGGTATAAGATCGAGTTCTGGTTTGAGATCGAATTTTATTTAGAGATCGAAACTTGGTTTGTTATCGAGTCCTGGATTGAGAACGAATTCTATTTCTAGATCAATTGCTGGTTTGAGATCGAATTTTATTGAGAGATCAATACCTGGTTTGCCATCGAGTTCTAGTTTAAGTTCAAGTCCTGGTTTACAATCGAGTCCTGGTTTACAATCGAGTCCTGGTTTACAATCGAGTCCTGGTTTGTGATCAAGTTCTGGTTTGAGATCGAGTTCTGGTTTGAGATCCAATTCTATCTCTCGATCAAGTGCTGGTTTGAGGTCGAGTTCTAGTTTGAGATCGAATTTTATTTAGATATATCGAAACCGGGTTTGTTATCGAGTCCAGGTTTGAGATCGAGTCCTAGTTTGTTATCGAGTCCTATTTTGAGATCGAGTCCTGGTTTGAGATCGAATTCTATTAAGAGATGGAGTTCTATTTAGAGATTGAGTCTTGGCTAGAGATAGAGTCCTGGTTTGGTACAGAGTCCTAGTTTTACATCAAGTTCTGGTTTGAGATCAAGTTTTTGATTAAGATCGAGTCCTAGTTTCAGATCGTTATCGAGTCCAGGTTTGAGATCGAGTCCTAGTTTGTTATCGAGTCAGATTTTGAGATCGAGTCCTGGTTTGAGATCGATTTCTGGTTAGAGATCGAGTCCTGGTTTGAGATCGAATTCTATTAAGAGATGGAGTTCTATTTAGAGATTGAGTCCTGGCTAGAGATCGAGTCCTGGTTTGGTACCGAGTCCTAGTTTTATATCAAGTTCCGGTTTGAGATCAATTTTTTGTTTAAGATCGAGTCCTAGTTTCGGATCGAGTCCTGATTTGAGATCGAGTCCTGGTTTGCTATCGAGTCCTGGTTTAAGATTGAGTTCTGGTTTGTGATCGAGTCCTGGTTTGAGATCGAATTTTATTTAGAGATCGAAACTTGGTTTGTTGTCGAGTCCTGGATTGAGAACTAATTCTATCTCTAGATCAAGTGCTGGTTTGAGATCGAATTTTATTGAGAGATAACAGTCGTAGATACCTGGTTTGCTATCGAGTTCTGGTTTGTGATCAAGTTCTGGTTTTAGATCGAGTAATAGTTTGAGATCGAGTCCTGAATTGAGAACGAGTCCTGGTTAGAGAACGAATTCTAGTTAGAGATCTAGTCCTGGTTTAGGATCAAGTTCTATCTCTAGATCGAGTTCTGGTTTGAGATCGAGTCCTGGTTTGAGATCCAATGTGTCCATTATAATCCATTTTATGATTTTTTAGCAGAAATGCTCGAAACGGCCTTTTTAACCCTTCTGGTTTGAGATCGAATTCACTCCACTTCACTTCTTCTTTAGAGATCGATTTCCAGTTTGAGATCGCTTTGTAGTTTGAGATCGAGTTTTATTTAGAGCTACCAATTCCTGGTTTGCGATCGAGTCCTGGCTTTGAGATCGAGTCCTGGTTTGAGATCGAGTTCTAGTTTGAGATCGAATTCTATCACTAGATCAAGTGCTGGTTTGAGATCGAATTTTATTGAGAGATCGATACCTGGTTTGCTATCGAGTTCTGGTTTGAGATTGAATTTTATTAAGAGATCATGTTCTGATTTGTTATCTAGTCCTGATTTTAGATCGAGTCATAGTTTGAGATCGAGTCCTGAATTGAGAACGAGTCCTGGTTAGAGAACGAATTCTAGTTAGAGATCTAGTCCTGGTTTAAGATCAAGTTCTATCTCTAGATCGAGTTCTGGTTTGAGATCGAGTCCTGGTTTGAGATCCAATATGTCCATTATAATCCATTTTATGATTTTTCAGCAGAAATGCTCGAAACGGCCTTTTTAACCCTTCTGGTTTGAGATCGAATTCACTCCACTTCACTTCTTCTTTAGAGATCGATTTCCAGTTTGAGATCGCTTTGTAGTTTGAGATCGAGTTTTATTTAGAGCTACCGATTCCTGGTTTGCGATCGAGTCCTGGCTTTTAGATCGAGCCCTGGTTTGAGATCGAGTTCTAGTTTGAGATCGAATTCTATCTCTAGATCAAGTGCTGGTTTGAGATCGAATTTTATTGAGAGATCGATACCTGGTTTGCTATCGAGTTCTGGTTTGTGATCAAGTTCTGGTTTGAGATCGAGTTCTGGTTTAAGATCCAATTCTATCTCTAAATCGAGTGCTGGTTTGAGGTCGAGTTCTAGTTTTAGATCGAATTTTATTTAGATATATCGAAACCTGGTTTGTTATCGAGTCCAGGTTTGAGATCGAGTTCTAGTTTGTTATCGAGTCCTATTTTGAGATCTAGTCCTGGTTTAAGATCAAGTTCTATCTCTAGATCGAGTTCTGGTTTGAGATCGAGTCCTGGTTTGAGATCCAATATGTCCATTATAATCCATTTTATGATTTTTTAGCAGAAATGCTCGAAACGGCCTTTTTAGCCCTTCTGGTTTGAGATCGAATTCACTCCACTTCACTTCTTCTTTAGAGATCGATTTCCAGTTTGAGATCGCTTTGTAGTTTGAGATCGAGTTTTATTTAGAGCTACCAATTCCTGGTTTGCGATCGAGTCCTGGCTTTGAGATCGAGTCCTGGTTTGAGATCGAGTTCTAGTTTGAGATCGAATTCTAGTTAGAAATCGAGTCCTGGTTTGAGATCTAATTCTAATTAGAGATCGAGTTCTGGTTAGAGATCGAATTTTAGTCAGAGATCTTGTCCTTGATTGAGATCTAATTCTAGTTTGAGGTCGAGTTTCAACCTAGTTCATCGATTGAAATCGATTCTTTGTTTGAAATCAAATATTGATTGCTACCCAGAGATTAAGTTTTAGTCAAATGGTGCACCACATTTTATACAGCGTTTACTTTGAAATCACTTATTATTTAAGTACGGTTTATTCGTTCCATAAATAGATCATTCTGAAGGTGTCTTTTAGCCCTTTGAATCGTCATAGGTGTGATGTTACAGCAATGCGTAGTGAAACCGATATGTTTAAAATACATTGGTATATGAATGGTGTTTTATATGTTGAATCGAAATGAATCACCAACTTCTTAAAATAATTGTAATCCTAATAGCTGAAAATGGATTCAAATCATCGAATATACGGTAAATAAACAAGATGGCTTCGCCGTGTCGCATTGCGGTTTGCGCATGCGCGAGTTTTGATGCGTTGCGCTCGGCATACAAACGAAAACGCATTGTTTATGTTATTGGCCTAGATTTTCGCACACAGCCTTCACAGCACAATAAAAACATATAAAGAAAAGTACAACTGCAGTTGCTTTATGATTGTCCGCAGACAAATCTCAAACACACACGAAATAAAGGGTAACAAAGTTTACGAATAAATCGCTGAAAATCGCAAATAAAAACAAAGCGTTGACTTACTTGATCTGCGAATCTTGTTTGCTCTGTATCTTGGATTGTGGTGGTCGGTTTGCTTGAGAACGGTCATGTCGCGACGCACGTCCGTCTCGGCCAGCGAGCGGAATCGAAAGAGGGCTGATCTAGGCTTCCCTAGGCGACCTGCGCGGGTACGGGACGCGGGGGGGGTGTAGCGTTGGTTTCTGTGAGCTAAGTTATAAGCGATTCGATTTTTCTAGAACCTTCGATACCTTTGTATGGACTAATGTATTCATGTTGATTACTCTGTTAAGAAGATGTCTAATGTAAATGATGATTGATATAATTATACTGAGGGCGTCATATCTTACTTATATCGTATATCTTACTATAACTTTTTATCCTTAGATAATATCGCTCGCAATCACTGTGAGACATCACACACGGTTAATAATATATTTTCAAATTGTATGGCGGGCGATATTTATCGTAATATAAAATATTATAGTAAAAAAAAAACTACAGTTTCAATCGGAATAACTATTTGCGTCAATTAATCAAATGAAGTATTCATTATCTGCTTACTTATTCTTCTAGCGTCTAAAATATTCGTAGCACTTCGCTACGCCGTAGCTACTAACCGTAGCGGTCGTACCACTTCGCCATTTTGTATGTTTTCCGTATTTTTCAAGATGTTTTCAAATCCAATTTCATCCTTTACATTTCTAGAGTTTTTGATGAACTGATACTACTATTAAAAACAATAGATCTAGAACTTCTCAACAAACTGCATATTTCGAGAAAATATTGGCCATATTAATGTTTGTCCTACAATTTTCAATTCACATTTCTTTTAACTACTGAAATTTATTGACTTCTACTATATTTATTGACTTCTACTATTTCACTAACCAGACTTATATTTAAGTTGCTATTTGTCATGGGGTTAAAAGTACACAGGATAATAAAACACAGGAAAATTCTTTATTTCTTTTCAAACCGCTTCTTTATTTATTGCTTGGGACTACATAATGCTTTATGAGCATGTATAAGGATATCTATTTTCATTATTATGTTACATGAATATAATTTTAATTCAAAAAACAATTTACACTATCAAAATATACAAACCTATAGCTTCAAAGTGCATAGTGTGCCTATAGTACTCGCATATGCTCTCATCCGCCTTATTTAGTTTCATTACATTCTTCATAAAAGCTAGTTTAGGCTACTTTTAACCTAATCTTTCTTCAAAATGTCTCCAATTGGGTCCAATGTATAAAGAAATACTTCATCTTCACTGCAGAATTGTAGTTGTTGTTTTAACATACTAACATTTTAACTTAAACATACACACTAAAACGTACATAGAATATAATTAATAATTAATGAACCAAAGGTGAAGAAAGAAGAAGGTGAAGGTGATTAGAAGTCTAATAAACGACCTATAAAGCAGAGTACAAGTTCAGTTGTCCAATGAGATCCTTTATACATCGTTAAGATAGTTTGTCATAATCCGTAGATGGCTCTACTGGTTCTAATAAAGTTGTAATTTGTAATTATTCAAATACGTAGTTGTTTCGTTTCTGTAAATAAACATCGTCATAAGGATTGTCTAACTTGTATCAAATCGTTGCGAAGCAAAAATAATAGTAATCCGCGAAAACAACTGTGAAATATGATGTTATGTAAGTTACTTAGATACTAACATGCATATTTAGCGTAAAATCTGACCATTATTGTCGCGGATTACTGATATTTTTGATTCGAAACATTGTGATACAAGTTAGACTGCGTTCATTGATACAGTCATGGTCGACAGTGCCGGCCGTATCAATGGACTTTTCATTTCAAAAATGTATATGCGCATTAACACGAGCTCTAAACAGTGAAAGAAAACACCGTGAGGATACCCGCGGCTGGTCAGCCTCATGCATAGTGTTTATTGTCTTTCTATAGGGTTGCCATCTCTAAAACTTGGAAACCAGGACAAGACCCTTAAAAACCCCGGATTTTAGAGCTCAAAACCCGGACATGTCAACAGATTTTTTAAACAAGCACAGTGCGTGTGTCCGAAGGCGGATCTAGCTTTAGCGCCAGGGATGGTCACATAGTCGTGATATTTTGTAGTTTTAGATAAGAGCAACGTTGTACTTGGTTTTGTTAAGCGCCAGAAAATGAGTTGTGAGAAACGATGCGAGCGAAGCGAGCAAATTTTTTTAAGATTAAATTAACGTGGCTCTCTTTTTTCTTCAAGGCCGGTTCTTATGTAGCGAGTGAAGCGAGTAAAATTTAGAGAAGATAAAATTAACTCGGCACTTGTTTTTGTTTCGGGCCGGTAGTGCCGGTACTCATGCAGAAATAACTGCGAGCGAAGCGAGCAAAAATTTTTTTTAGGTCACAGTAACGTAAGTAGATAGTTTGGTTCTTATTTTGCTTAATAACATAATTTTTTGCTAGCAACAGTTGCAATTTACTCAAGATGTTCTCTGCTCAAGACATTGATACTGCTAAATGAGCTTTAAATGAAGCCAGCGGAGCTTAGAAAAATAATAAACCCTCAAATTATTTTTTGGGAAATCCTCCTGTTTTATTTTTGGTTTGCCACGATGGGCTGGACTCGTGGCCGCGATCGACCGGTCGTACGTAGAGAAGTAGGTACCAGTCCGGTTCCCAAATAATGCGTTTAGTAACGACTAGGTATTTTCTCAAGGTGTGGATTCTAATTACAATACAATACAATTAATTATAGATTAAAAGTCGGGAAACTAATTAAAAACTATGCATTACTATGCATACTATGCAAAACATTACCTAGGTCCTGGACTCTGATCAGGGGGGGGTATCCGCCCTTTCGTGAGCCCGGGCGGTCAAACCCGGACTACCTCGAGAACCCCGCCCGGACGCTCCCCGGACGCCCCCTAAACTAGGACAAATCCGGGGAAACCCGGACGGATGGCAACCGTATTTCTATAGGATATGGTCGGCTAAGTTGAGAGGATGCAATCGCTTCTTCACAATGTTCCAGGAACTACAGTGCCACGCTAAGTGTAGGCAAAGCTTGCCTCCCGTTTGAATAGATTATTCAAACGGGAGGTAGAGGAGTAAAGGTGTAGGCCTGATTTTTGTATGTACTTGTCCTCCTTTATTTTTATTTATAACATGTTACAATTAGACTACGTTTATAGTTAACCTTAACAGACCAACCTCACGCTGTAGTGTTATTCTATAGTGTGGTTAATACTACTGGCTAGTCACGTCATCAGCGCGAGTTCCTATTGGTCGATTTTTATCTTCCGAGTAAATGGATTCATGTTACAAGGCAAAGTTCATTCACGCATGTAATTTACAAAAGTTGTATGGTGTTTGATAGGATGGTGAAGAGCTCCGCCTACTATGAAGCGTTAGTTTAAATATGTACAACTTTAGGTATAGTAATCTTTACTATCAGATGGAGTCAGACGTGACAGTTACCCTTCTACTTCGTAATATTGGAATTGAGGGTATGTGTTAAAAATTTGAAATCCAGATCAACATTATTGGAACTTTTTAGGGTTTAATCGATAATAACAATAATTTATTTTCTTCTGCCTATGTTTTTTGACGTCTGACGCGACGGATTTGTATGTGGCGTTTACAAAGGGAGGTAGCCATCCAGCCGTGGTAGCTATGCACTGTGAATCATGTTTGATATAAGTAGGTTTGTGATAGAAAGATCATGATATTTTTAAAAGATTTTTTGTAAAATACTTTAATTTTAATTGACTTCAAAGATAGGAGGGTTTTTAATTAGATCGTATAATTTTTTTTATTTTTTCCCATAGAACGTCGTCGTTTTTGAATCGATTTTGAAAATATATCAAATTCGATATATTTTATACTAGCGACCCGCCCCGGCTTCGCACGATCAAATAATACATAATAAACCTACTCTTGAATCAATCTATTCCTTCCTTCCTTCGTATGAGCAAGTGGCCAACTCTGGTGACTCTATCTATTAAAAAATCGCATCAAAATCCGTTGAGTAGTTTTAACGATTTAAGTATACATAGGGACATAGGGATATAAGGACATAAAAAGCAACTTTGATCAAAAAGTTTTGATTTTTGACTTTGTTTAATACTATGTATCTAGTGAAGTGATAGTGATAATCACAAAGTTTGTATTACATGGGTATAGGAGTATGCTGCACCAATGGGGCTTCTTAAGACCATTTGTTATGTTGGTTTTCTATAGGATGGGGAGCTGTCAAGCTCCGCCTACTGTTAACAGGTGTCTATTGATCTTGTTAACTTATTTCTACTGGCAAACATTGACGAATTGTGATTGTTTTAAAAGACAATATCCTAATCTCACTCGTGGATCGACTGCTCAAACAAGCTGTGAAGATTGAGTGAATGCAATGTACCAAAACATTACATTGCATATATTTGCATTGCCGTGTTGGCCAAGTAAATTGATACTTCGACTTTCGTTCCGAAGGTCGTGGGATCAAATCCGTCCGTGCATCAATGGACTTTTTGGGTCGAAAATTTTATATGCGCTTTAACAGCTTAAACGGCGAAGGAAAACACCGTGAGAAAACCCGCGGTTAGTCAGCTCCACACGTTTTGACCATTGTCTTTCCTGCGGATGAGGCCTGCTAAGCCAAGAGGATGGTTAAGGTGGTAGGCAAGCCTGTATTCCATCTCAACAATGTCCCGTTAAGTGCAGGCAAACATTGCCTACTGACGCTGTATAGATCATCTAGTAAAAAGGTAAAGGCCTGAGTTTTATTATTCTTTGCGATCGATCTGCGTTTGAGTTTTAGTCAGTCCATCTCAACAATGTCATAGGCACTACAGTGTCTCGTTATGTATAGGCAAAGATTGCCTCTGACGCTGTATACTCGTAGATCATCTTTTTTATTTTCCAAAGCAGTATGATTGTTCCCAATGGGTAAGGGTTGTTACTGGAGATATAATTATATCTTATATTTAAAGCAAACTACATATTAATTATTTCTAGTATCACGTTAATAATTTATTCATTAAACGCAAAGCAGTGTATTAAAATACTTTTGTAAAAAAGATGTCAAAAGATGTGAGATGGACTTACATCGACAGGACAATAATATCTGAAATCATGTCTATTCCGTCTTGAGAATAAGCTTTATAACAGTCGTGACCACATAATATTTTTTATATATTTCAAAGCGACTTACAAAATTATTCCCAGATTTTTAGAAGCCCGCTTTCTCCTACTTTCTATACCACACTCACCCCAGGGCTCTGAGTTATTTTTAGCATCAAGGGGTAGGTTTGCGCGGGAGGGAGTAGATAGCAGTAAATCAATACTGAGGGTTGGGACGGAGGGGGTGGCAACAGCGCCCTCTATGCGACAAAAAGCTTGGGTGAAACTTTAGGAATGCGTCAATTTGCCGCAGTGTGGGGCAAGCTACGTCGATCCTAAAGCTTAGGCTGTATTTGACTGGATAATTTGTGTGTATTTGTAGCCCTGTGTTAATACTGTGGTAAATTAATGTGTTGGCAAAAATGATAAGTGACTTAGGTGTTATAAGTTAATGTAAACCGAATGTATAAGTACCTATGTATACGAGTATAATGTATAATATAATCTTGTGTAAAATATATTTTTTCTATACTTCATTTATTGAAACGAGCTACTAGGATGAAAAATAAACACACGTGATTGGTTGTCAATAATAATTGACTTTCTCGTGATTGGCTAGATTGTCAAATCATTTGTCAATTGTCAAATCAAGTCAATCAGGAGAAAGATAATTATTTTCGACGACCAATCACGTGAGTTTATTTTATCTTCCTATTAGCTCGCTTCAAGAAATGAAGTATAGTTAACTTGCGTACGCTACTTTATTAATGTATATACCTACATTATACAATATTATATAGAATTGTAAAATATGGGTACTAAACTTGACTCTTTTTATAATGTAATTTTTTATAAGTACTGCTTTTATTACTAAGGTATGAACGGGTCAAACACCATAGCAAACAAGTCCAAGCTTTTTGTCTTAAAACAGAGACATGATTTTTTTAGTAAAGTTAAAATGAAGGTCATATTCTATCTCAGTACGACAGAAAGAAAGAAAGAAAGAAAGAAAGAAAAATATGTTTATTTCGTAGGACCTCAAGGATCGCTCAAAAACGTACAGTCTTAAAAGCTAGTTGACTCTATTGCCTGTTCCAAAACAATTCCCTACACTAGGGAAAGAATCAGGCAAATGGTGAAAATATTTTTTTCTCTCTATTCCTTTCTAAACAAAGAAGAACTGTTTCTAAAATGTTGCCAAAGTACCTGCTTAGAAATTTCAATTTATAATGAAATTCATAAAATTACTTTAAGTTATAAAGTTCAAACTTCAAATTATAATACACACACAACACATTGCACCTTAACATTTCAAACAAATTATCATGTTATAAGAATAATAATAATTATTATTATTAACAGCCCTCAATGTCCCAATGCTGGGCAAAGGCCTCCCCCCATTTATAAGAATAATAATTAAAAAAATCTTAGCTAAAAAAGTTATTTGAATCGAATTGTAACATAATTGTTACGGTAAAGAATTTTATCAAAAATTCAATATTACAGATTATATAAAACCCAAAACTCTAAAATTAGTCTGGTCGTACAAACATTCTTTTTCTGGTTTCACAACGATTCATTAAGGTGACACGTGCTTTAAACTAGCGCCTTGACCTATTTTTTACTTAATTAGATACATTCAAGGAATTCGTTCGCTCTGAAAATAAGTGGCTAACTCTGGTAACGGAGTTTTTAGGCCGCTTAAAGGCCTCCCTTACTTTAAAAGCCGGAACCGACAATAAAACAAAGGAAAAAAAAAAATAGTTAAGTTTATTTTTAATTGTTTGTTGTTTGACGCATACAACCACGTCAATGTGATAAAAATAGCTGTTAAAGTTTTTAGTACCTACCAAAGTTAATTTTGAAATTACTGAATCCTTTCAATGAGTTCTTGATACCGAAAGAAATTTTACATTCATTTAGCAATAAAATAATCAATACTACCACTTAGTTTTGTATAATTTTTTTTAAGTTTCTCAACATTATTAGTATTTGTTTAGTGAAAACTATTTGTTTCGTACTAACCGTCCTTTTTCTCAAAAAACAATACTTAAAAAACAAAAGTTCATAACAACAAACCTTCCAACAAACCAGATTTTCGATTGTACTTGAACTACTTGTCTTCACCTACAGCCGTCGTTAAGTGACCATCGACAACGAAACTTAGCCTACTGTCAAATATTTGCTAAAACTTCATATCATTTCGCAAACGAAAAAAGTTTTTTGTAATATATTATTCTTTGATTTATGACAGCTTTTAAACATCAAAGTATTTACCTAACTACTTTAGATTTTATTTTACCAGCCCTTTCCGTTTTGCTTTTCATGAACCCGTATTTTATATTTACATGTTACATGTGCAGTGTCCAGGAGGTGGCGTTGAGGCTGCTACACAGTTTTGTTGGCTTTTTGCAGTTTTCTTCGTTCCTTTTGTAATCTGTTTAGTGTATTATGTTCTAAATTAATGCATAAAACACCTTCAACCTTATTTATATAACCAAGGTGCATAATAACATCTTTTATTAGAGTTTTTAATAATAAATAAAAAAAACTATTAAAAGCCATTGTAGAATGAAACATGTCTAGGGGGATGGTTGTTGTTTACTTACCATTTTTAGGAACGGTTTTGCCTAACCCGGTGGAGTACAGACTGTCAGACAGTAAGAAAAGTCATTAATTTTTAAAATGAATTAAAAAAATAATTATTTGAGAAATCAAATCTAAAAAACTTATTCATAAGCCCTATAAGCCATAAATCTGATATTAAAAAATCGTAATAAAGTTTCAATTTTATATTAGTCTTCTGGTTACCATAACACAAGCATTAAGTTGCGTGCTTGCCATGAATGGATATAAATGTATGTTTTAAATAAAACGCGTATAATTAAAAAAAACAACGAATTTAATAATAAACTACGAAATGTGGATGATGATGTACAGTTTCTCCGAATTCGAAACGGTAGAATAGCGATGACCCATGACCTAGTTATCTAAATAGGGTCGTACTCCATATTGTAAAACCAATAAGTGAAACTTATTCAACATTTTATTTCAATATAATTTCTGTTTTATTAAATATCGATTTTTATTTTACAATATTTGTACTTAATTAATATTCAAATTGAGTTTATTTTTTTCGGTGCAATAAAAGTTTTGTAACTATTTACGACTGTTTATTCTGTTAAATTATAGTTTCGTTAAGTGTACTTATTTTATATTCCGTAAAAACATAATTCACACCTTCATGCTGGTCATTCGTCGAAAAACGTAAACAGTAAATTGAATTTATTTTCTTTATTAAAAAGTACTTTGTAAGGAGATAACGACTGAACTTTTGCTTTCTTTTGGGAACGGTTTTAGATGGGGTGCGACCCTTTGTGTGTGCGAGAGGGATGCACTATGAGCACTCGCTTGCACCTCACCAGTGGGTGGGAAGGGGGCCGCCAGGGTTGCAAGCTGCATAAATTAACCAGACAGTTACCGTTAGATTTATTACCCCAAGACCCAGGAAGCACATACTACATATTCCCTCATTTTTCATTTTTTTTAAATAAACACTATTTGTTAATTTATGATTGTATAAATGTATAGACTCCGTTATTATTTGTGTATTTATTGCGCGATCGCACTGAACACTTCAAGATCACAAGTCTACGACGCGGTATCGCGTGGGCTAAGGGCCGCGCTCCCGGGGCCTCCAACCTCAAATGCGACTTTGCTTAAGCTTAGAGGTTGGGGACACTGTTCTATATTCTGTGAAAGAGGACCATAATACTTGTAATGAACCCAGTAAATCCAACAAAAAGTCACAACGCCTGCGCGAATGTTCAGTGTTTCTTGGAGGTATGCCAACACTGGTGGTGGCAGCGGTGTATTGGGGGCTAGAAAACCAGATCCATTTTAGAAGTTGCTTCATTCCAAGCCAGGGCAGTTTACAGTACACTTGTCCCTAACGAGAGGTGGTAACCTGTGCTACTTGTGATTTTTTAAATTTGGGGTGATTTTTTTGGTGTGTATTTCAAGTAATATATTTTTTTATTTTTTTTATTTTTTATTATTTAACATTATAGCATATTTTTTAAGTTGCCGTAGTTATCAGTTTTTGCAAGTTAGTGGCGGTAATGTGTTTTTGTAGCTGGCGCTCTATTATAGAATAAGAGTGGGGTATATTGCAAGCCCTTACCACCCTAAAATAATCAATAATGGTTACGCCCGGCCCACAGTCTATCACATAGTTACTATGGCGGTTATTCTATGACCGCAAAAGTTTATGTGGATGTTTGTTCCTCTTTCACGCTCAAACTACTGAACGTATTTAACTGAAACTTTTAATATAAGCACATGTTTGTGTGGAATAACACGTGGGTACTTTTTATCCAGGTAGGTACCATGCGAGCAAAGCCACGAGCGATTAAGCTAGTATTCTATTAGTTACTTACTTACCTATTTTATCTACAAGTTAATTTTTTGTGATAGCGTTTAGATAGTAATTTTAAAGCAATTAGCGAGTTTAAATTTAATTTTAATTGTACACCTTAGACCCCGTTCAGACGGCATTGTCCTGCACGTTTTTTCATGTATTCGTTTTTTAACGTATATATAGTGGCCATACAACGTACATATATCCATTCACACGACGATTGTACTGCAAAAAAACGTGTACTGCACGTTTAAACGTATACGTCAAAAAATCGAATGAACTTTGACGTATTCGGTTTTTTCCTTTACTTTTCTGCGGCTATTCGTTTTTTACACGAATGATAATTTTCCGTGTGAAGACCTGGGTGATTGTACGTTAAAAAACGAATACGTGAAAAAACGTGCAAACATTGCCGTGTGAACAGGGTCTTACAGAGATACATTTTTGTCATTTGTTTTTGAAATTAAATACAGTAATGTAGTTGAACTGCACTAACTAATATTATCACATATATTTTCACATTGATATTTATAATTGTGTATATTTTAGAAGTTGTATAATATATATTAATATATTTTATATTTTATTTAATTTTTATATTTTATATTTATTCAACGAGGTAAGCAAAGCCTTTTGGGCACCCTACCTGCGGCCGGAGACCTGAACTCTGTATTCTATCTGTAGGTAATACTAGGTTAGAATACAGAGTTCATTTTTATTAAATTAGTTTTTAAGTAGTGTAGGTATTTTTTGTTTCTGATATAATAAATAAATAATTTTTAAACTTGTTTAAGTTAAATGTTGTTTAAATACTAGTTTTTAATACATCACCTTTAATAGAAGTAGAGCCCAATCTGAGAACACAATACAGTTGCGAACTTCAAGGCATTTTATTTGTTACTAACTTGCCCGTAGGTGTTACATTCTGAGGTCGGCTAAAATCTCGTTCTAGTTAAACCATACTTAGATTTACATTTAAATAATGTAATTACGATTCAGCTAAAACGGGATTTTTAGCCTTGACAGAAAAGTATTATACCATCATATATAATACATTTCATTCACATATAATAAATAGTTCTTGATATAGAAGTACATTATTGTAGAGACATTTGTAGCTTATTACGTCCAGTCCCAATATTATATAGTTTTAACTGGCGATTATCGATACGCAATTGTCTAGTCTAAAAAGTACTGTTATATAGGTCTATACTCTGTTCACCGAGTCGATCGAATATTTTAAAAATTAAACGCACGCGATTGGCATCGAAAACGGGCCTGGGGCGAGTTCACATTGCCTTATGTAATGTATTCTTCTAAAATGGTTTCTTTACACGTTAGCAAAATACCTACCTATGTACCAAAATTTATGGACAACACATTTAGTTGGTTTATTTTTCGAACGACTCGGTTAACAGTAGATATAGAATGAGTGCTCAAGACTCAAGTGATTCATATACTTAATTAGTGATTAATTCATTAATTCTAATAAAATTCTAAGCGTCAACTGACACTGAAATGGAAGCGAAGCGGATGCAGTGGATCATGTGATTTTTCACTTAACCATTTAACTATTTCTATAGCCAAAGCGATTGTAGAAAAGTTATTTGACTATGCATAAGCACACCAAGTTTTTAGAACGAGAATAAGTTGCTTAGCTTGGCTAGATGACGTTGTGTGGAATGTCCCAGGATATTTATTTATTACGCGATTTTGTGCAGCGCATCGCCTAGTTATACGTTTTGGGTAAGTACCTAAGTTTATTTTACAATCAAGCAGGACATCTTCATTGGAATTTGGAAAATGTAGTAAGTACAGAAGCAGACATCTCTCAAACTAACGCCGCCCGTAAAAATAAATAAATAAATAAAATAAAAAGAGCTTTATTTCCACACTTATGATTAACAACAGTAACAGTTCAAAAGTTTAGAAGTAGTTTATTAAATAAAAAGGATAAGAAAGTTAATGAAAAAAGTATAAACTAATGAGAATAAATAGCTAATTATAACTAATTCTTATAAGTATGTAGTAACTAACGCAGCCCGTAGCCTATTTTAATAATACGTTGAATTGAGGAATTGAAAAAAAAAATATGTTCATTTTGTCATAGATTTCATATTCTTTTTTTATTACTTTGTTATCATTTTTATTTGTATAGTTTAAAAGAGTAGCGGAGTTGCACTTGGTGGTCACAAAACTCTGTTTTCGTTACTCTTCTTAAAGTTCTTAAACTATACAATAAACTATTACCTACACAGGTTTGTGATAGTTTTTTAAAAGCTGTCACAAACTGAGTATAAATTTTTTTTTATTTCTTTTTTTAACGTGATATTGAGATAACTTGTAGTAGTGCAGAAAAAAATACTATCCGTGTGTAAGTCCGCCATCTTGGAAAATCCGCCTGGATTTAAAATGACTTCACATTAACCATGCATGTCATCTAAACTGTGTATCAATGATTGTTATATGTAAAAATCACTGGCTGATTTCAAATGAGAAAAAGATGAAACTAATCTATAACTCTCAATATACCTAGCCTATAAATAACAATCGATTTACGTAATAACCAACCTAATGTAAGGGCTCCACACACAGGTAACAGCAGCTATAATGTAAATATGTATAGCATGATACATTCATTACAATCATCCATACTTATTATTATAAAAGGAAAAGTGTGTGTGTTTGTCTGTTTGTCCGTCTTTCAGGCAAAACGCGGCGACGAATTGAAGTGATTTTTTGCGTGGTGATAGTTGGCTACTTTTTATCCCGTTATTCCCGCGGGAAAAGAACTTACGCGGATGAAACCGCGGGCGCAGCCAGTCTTTCCATAAAAAAAGTCATGTGACACAACAGTTATAATGTTTATAGGTACATATCTTTGACGAAAATATACATTTATTCGATACATCTTAATACATCCCACTTAATACATTTCCGTTTTCATCTTCAAAAAAGTTGATAAAGTTTCTGTGATAGACGGAAAAAGTACATTACGATAATTTATACGATTATCGCGCGAAACGCTTATTTTATCTTTGACATAATTTGACATTTGTCCATACAAATCTGTCAGAAAACCACTTCATTATTGGTTAAAATAAAATAAAATAAAAAGCCTTTTTATTCTGAACTTAGTAGGTAGGTAATAACAAAAAGTTATATATAATAAGAATAAAAGTTAAATAATAAGAAAAGTTAAGTTTAGTTAAGATGTCCTTAAATATTTAATTCGCGTTTGAGTATTCGGGCATACGATAAGTCAAAAGTTTATTCAGTAAAAAATCAAATCTTATTACAGACTACTTTGAACACGTTCTTAAAACTAGGGGATTCTATGGCCTGTTCCAACGGTACTCCCTACACAAGGGTAAGAAGCAGGCAAGAACCACAAAGTTAAAGCTATACATCCCGAGATGATACATTAATATACCTACATTAAAGCTGCTGGGTGTAAAGCCCTTAATGTAATGTGTGAATAACCTTCAGTGCTCCACAGATTATTTCTCAGTAGGTACTGCGACGAAGGTTAATCGATTTCTTTGGATATAAGTATACCTACACAATTCATCTATGTTGTTAGCGTGCTGGATGTTTCAACTGATTACGGATGATAAAGTCTCATTTTCATGATGCCACTTTCTTGCCTATTGCATTCAATTTAATTAACTGTCGTCAAATATTACTTTAATTTAAATGTATGCAATCGATGAAATCGACAGTCCGTTTAATTGTATGCAGCGTGCAAGAATATTGCATATCGTGAAATGAAAATGAAAAATGAAATATTATCACAACTGTTTCCCAGGAGCGGTAGACATTTATTTCAAATCTTTTATGTTATTCCTTAGATTTGCAAAAATATCTAAAGGGGTAGTCAGAGGTTTGCATAACGTATATGACTTTATGCTTCCAGTGACAACGCTTTCGTCTGGCAGTGGCTTGGATCAGTGTAACTGTTAGAAAACCTTCAACGGTCACAAGTTGGATGGGTGACTGCAAGTGACATTAACAATGAGCGATTGCATGCTTTTAAAGATTTTGTCAATCTTGTTGAGCCATGGCTAGGAGGCCTTTAAATTCCTTGACTAGAGAGCCACAAGCTCATACAAACGTAGATATCGATACGGTCTGTCTTATGAAAACTGTTTTTGTAAGGACTTTTTTATACGTGGGACATCTATAATGTGAAGAAGGTATAGCGAAAGCGCCAGAGCCACCTAGTTGCAAAACGGAAAATGACGTACTTCGGGGTTAAGGTTCGTCTAGAGGGAGAACCTAACCTACCAAAATTATTTAGTTCAAAAATTTTCAGACGAAATACCGCTAAACAAGTACACTACTCAGTACCAAGCTGTTTCTAAGGTATGGTTCATCGAAGGTGTCAAACAAAATGTACAAGTTGTAGTCAACTCTACATGAGTTAGTTCCACACAAGTACGAGAGAGGTCGGCTAACAGACTAGTAGTAGGTGCTCTATCCATACTTTCGTGAAACACTACGGACCTCAGGGAAATCAAACTAATCCTTCGTTCGTTCGTTCGCAAGTGGCCAACTCTGGGTGACAAAGTATCAAACCAATGAGAATTTAGTACACAGTTTTCCCGTGTGGTGGCCCTCCCTGCCAGTTTACTCGTACAGCAAAGAATATTATGATAATACTAGCATGAACGAAATTCGTCTATGATACGAATATGTAGTTCTAAACATAACCGGTAGATGTTGTGGTTTGTACATTGCGCGTCATAAAAAAGCGAATAAAATTACATATATGGGTACAAATATAGTTATATATTACCACAGTATATACCTACCTAGTTTGCTTCAATAATTATTTTGTCTAGCATTTTCAAATGCAAGGTAATATTGGGTTTGAAATTAAATTTGATCACGACTGTATCCCAGAGAGCGGTAGATATTTTTTCAGATCATAACGTAATTTGATTTGGGTTAAATATTTTTAAAATTTAATTGAATATTGGGTTTATTGGCCTTAATACCCTCTACAGTGTCTTAAATACGAAGGCAGGACATACAGAATGGAAATTGGAAATGGTTCAGGAAACTGCGTTTTACAGAACTACAACCTATGTTACAATGAGGAAGCAGAGATGATTGCTCTGAGCTATGTTAGTTCTACAATTTCCTGAGAGATGTGCTGTTGTCAATTTCTGATATAGGCGAGCTGTAGACGATCAATTATATTACGCAATATTGTGAATTGTGCAATATAATTAATCGTCTAGGGCTAATATTAAATAATGCGCAATAATTGCACGAAAGTTTGAGCAAGTTAAATTTTTTGTGCACCATATTTTTTTATTGCATCGTGTTGGGTTAGTATTGCTCAATATAATTGTACAATGTTATTGTAGGTCTAGGGGCCGCCTAGTGATCTAGTACGTTCGGAAACATCTCGTTTACAAAAAAAAACCGAGTAAAACCCTTGCGTAAAAACACGGATAAAACAAAATTTTCTAAAAATGAGTCTTTTTCGATCGATTTAACGCCTCCTTTGCATGCAAAATTTAATGAAAATCGTTTGATCTGTTTTTGAGAGATATACTCGTAATCTAAATCTAATCTCTATAATCTAAATTTATTTAATGTACTTAAATAGGTATGTATATATTATTATACATTGTATAATAATATGATAATTATATAAAGGTAGGTAAATATTTATATGTGTATATTACTTGTACATTATCATATCATATAAAAAAATTGCGATTTGGACTACAACTTCGAACTCTACGGTCCTGTTTTTCCTCAAAGTGTTTTTCTATTGGCTTCGTAACGCTTTGCGAAGCTAGTGTCAAGTAATAACTTTAGCTCAAGCAGTCAAGCACAGATAATATAATACTACCTATATTTATAAAGTTAAATCCAAATATACTCGTATACTATGTATGTACGAAGGGTGTTGTGCGGGGGGTGTTTCCAGGCATGCGTAGACTGTTGATCATAATGTTGCCATGCTATGAAAATCTACCGTTTATAGTACATTTTAGAACATTGTGACGGCCGACTTTCAATGCAAAAGAAAGAAAGAAAAATTTATTTACTTTGGTAGGACATCAAGGATCGCATTGAGTTCACTACATAGTCTAAAACAAAGTCGCTTTCTCTAAAACTTGTATGCTTAAACCTATAAAACTCCGCAACGGATTGTGATGCGGTTTTTTTAATAGATAGAGTGATTCAAGAGGTAGGTTTGTTTGTATGTATAATTATTGGACCCGTGCAAAGCCGGGGCGGGTAGCGAGTGGTCTTATAAGCTTGGCGAACCTATTGTCTATTCTAACGCAACTCTCTAAAGTCCCGAAAGTCTTAAAGTCTTACCCGGCAGTGCATCAATGGATCTTTTATTTCGAAAAGCTGATAAATGATAATAAAATAAAATAATAATATGCGAATGTAAATACTTACAAATTTTAAACTTTTAGTGCAAGTGTTGTAAGTGACGTGAGAAATAGCGAAAATAAAAAAACGCAAATAAAGTATGTGTTTTAAATTTTGATAGAATAAGCGCAGTCGTTTTATGAGTTTTTAGCAACATATTAAAATTTATTTAATAACATACTAACATCATTCATTTTAATTGCAACATATAATAATTAATATGAAAAATGATCATTACTTGCGCAGTTGAAGATCTCAAAGTTCTACAATATATAACCTGTTTTTTTTTCCTATCAGAAATCAACTCCATTTTGTCTGCCAACGACCATGGCTCAAGCGCTGAATATGAGGCTCGAGATCCAAGAGTTTGGTATGCCACACTACAAAGCTCATAAGATGTACTTATGATGCCTGAAGCAATTCATTCGGTAAGTGATAGATGCTTACAATGCTATTCTTTCTGTACGTTCAAAGAATAAAAAAACTCAGGCCTTTATATAGTTTACAAGATGATCTATACAGCGTCAGGAGTCAATCTTTGCCTTCATTTAACTGAACACTGTAGTGCCTGGGATATGTTGAGTTGGAGTCCTTTTATCCTTTGTATGTTCAAAGGATAAAACCATAGATAAGTATGTATGTTTATCTGTGTTTATAATGAAGTTGAAGTTGGCTGGACCGATATATAATCTTAAGGTAAGTAGGTGTATATTTACCGTCTATGTTTCTAAATTTTGATTTACCTCTAAATAATTATTTTGGGACAGCAAAAAGTGTTACTTACTTAATTTTATTGGATAGATTAAATACCAAGTGCTACTTAATTTTAGTTAGATTACCTCTTTATTACACCACTAGTAGCACGTCCCGGCTTCGCACGGGTGTACTAATGAAGCTACCGGGTTAAAACATAGCCTATAACCACCCGGACAGTCCATTCTACACACCCGTGAAAGAATTTTTGAAATCGGTTGAGTAGTTTCGGAGATTATCTCCGTCAAACATACAAACAAATTTTACCTCTTTATATTAGTATAGAAGTATAGATATGGGCATAACAATAACCAAGATACATAATACATTTAACACTGCAAAAGGGAAATCTATCGAATTGTCTGGCAACACAGCGGATTCCATGTAATAACATTGTAACTTAAATATGCAGAAATTCTTTTCCAAACAATTCTTAAAACTTAAAAAATTACTTTGAACACAATTTTGTGTATTAATTATGAAAAGTACCTATGCAAAATATTTTAGAACGCAACCAAACCTATTTACAAAAATCGTCATAAAATAAAAATTAAGCTAAATCTTACAAAACTGTTTATAGTTTGAACAATTTTGATCACAGTTATGTAGGTACACATTATTACTTCTTCCGAACTGTTGGAAATTAAAAAAAGAATTGATATTCTACGATTACATAAAGGCGCCATAAAACAACCTGCGTTGCTGTATGTTTACACTGCGCAACGCAGCCGATCAATACATCGCATCCCCCAAGCCACTACAGCCCCGACTGTAATAACCGTTAGACATTTCCACATTAAACACCTCGAAATGGTGAAGCTAGACTTCGCCCATCACCGTGAAAACTTTGAAAACCTTGGAGTGGTCGACATGACCTCTGTGATGTGCATCGAGGGAAAGAAACTGTACGTGAACCTGCCGCCTGACCTGGACTCCTATATTTACGATCCAAACGAGACAGACGCGGAGCGTGAAGAAAGTCGTCGCAAATTTTGTGCCCTGCTAGCCGTCATCGATGGCTTCGAGACCATCGAAAAGGAGCTGGGTGTGGACGTGATATTCATTCGCAACAACCACTACTACCCCGCTCGTGACGTCTTCGGTTTCTAAGTGGAGTGAATGAATGTAGTTTGTAGTTTGGAAATAAAAATGATGTAGCAAATTATTCTTTTATTTATAAAACTTCTGATAAATGTCGCAAAGTACCAAACATGTGAATATACCTCACTAGATCCCTAAACTCAACCCTTTAGGCGCGAATTATACAGAAACGTCGTAAGGCGAAGGCGCTTTCTGTGTCCCGCATTAGCACAATAACACCACGCCTTCACCTTACGCTGTTTCTCTATAATTCTATTTAGATATCTACTAAGATTCTTAATGTTGTAATGAAAAAGCATAAGGCGCTGGATAGACAGAAGTCGACAGAAATAAGGCGAGGCACGGACTTCAAATCGAAAAGTCGCGACGGGGCCCGTCTGCGTCCTGGCTTAATATCTTCTCTGTCAGTGCAACGCCCTCTTATGATCTAAAACGAGATCTCTCGTGATGCTGGTTATTGGTTTATTTTGTACTTGCTTGTAATTACTTTACGACACTGTCGAGTTGGAACTAGGTAATTGTGATTGTTTATATTACAAAATACTTACCTATTTCTGTGCTGTTGTTTCCAAATAAACATATATTCTATTCTATTCCATTCTATTTCCGTCGACTTCTGTCCGTCCAGCGCCTAATGCTTCATATTGTTTATATCACAAAAAATAAACCTAATCTTTTAAACGTTTGAGTGGTTTTTTTTAAACTTACCTAAGAATAGGTACTCTCGATGATAGTCGGTTCGGCTACTTTGGGTACTTTAGACAGGAATACAAGTAGGTACTCAGATTCACACCTTAAAATTAAAATTTCCCTATTCTTTGTTGATTAAAATTGCTGTCAACATAATAGTGTGCCAGAGGTTGATGTTAAGCCAAAAAAAGTCTTGTTTATTTATTTATTTAATATTGACACCCAACACAGAGTTACACTGTACATTCACAAGTAAAATTGGTAAAGTATTTTAAATCTAGAATATCACAACAACACACAGCGACGAAAACAGGTAAATAATAAAAATTAGATCACTATATTAAAACTTAAAACCTGGTTGATCAAGCTTTGCTAGGTGCTTATTTACATGCTTATTTACAATAGTGTTATCTTTCGCCAATAGATGTCAGGTAGAGTTTCTTCAGTTTTTTCCGGGGTTTCGTTGCCTGAAAACACGGATAAAACGACATTTTCCAAAAATTAAACCTAGCCACCTATATCAATTTATCGCCCCTAAAACCAACTGCATATTATATAATAATAATAATAACTTTATTGAGAATCTTAGAATGAGAATCTTTATCATATTAAATTTTATGATAATCGTTTAAGCTTATTTATACTAAAGTTTCTAAAGGTTGATGTTAAGCCAAAAAAAGTCTTTTTTTATTTATTTATTTAATATGGACACCCAACACAGAGTTACACTGTACATTCACAAGTAATGTTACAAGAATGGAATACCATGTATCTAGAGAAAACATAGAATTCGTTCTACGTCTTTTAACTAAAATAATTTCAATTTTTGTTTTTCTAAATTATCATTCTGTTCTCTGTTCATTGATAATTTTCGTCCGGATACTAAAACGCTACTTAAATTCTTAAAAGTACTGTTATAGCTATTCCTTTAATTTAACATTTGTAATCGCTTAAGATTTTAAAATATCAGAATATCTTAAGACATTAAAATATCATAACAATATTTGCTCCTGCAACAAGTATTACAGTTAAAGTAACCTTAAAGTTCAAACATTTAGGATTAAAATTGATCAATTTTTGTGAATTAATTCTACGAATCAAACTATTTTCTAAGTGTATGATAAATGCAAATTAATAAAAAAACTATGTCAATATACAATTCTATTAAATTTTAAATTTTTGTGTATCAATGCACCCCCACTGTAACTTAATCATCTTAAAAATAAATCAAGCAAATCATAATGTACACATTATTAGCACTGGTAACTAGATAAGTAACTATAATTATTATGTATAATGCTAAGTGGTGACCAATTTGCGTCACTCAACGTCGATAAAATGTAAAATTACCTACCTTATATTTAAGTCAATGTATGTTTAATGAGTGTAGTAAATAAATATTTTTCTTTCTTCTTTCTTTCTTTTTCTTTATGTTTCTAACTAACTTAAACTAATTTAAATAAATAAACACTTTTGAACCTACACATGGTCATCTAGTCCTTAGGTACTAGGAACTTTCAGAATCACATCTCTTTAAAAAACTATTTACTTTAAAACTATAATCCTAAAAAAGTTTTTCCTTAAAAATAAAAATATTCTTTCAATAAATAGAGCACCTTTTAATTCAAAATATATAACTCATGACTTAATTATAAACTTAAAATTATAACATGTTTTTAAATGATTTTGGAAATTCAAAATTCCTTAACTAATCTATTCTTACAATGATAAAAATAGTCTTTTTGAAACAGATATAACATGTTGTTACAATGAAGTGAATGAATTTTTATTCACTTGAAAAAAATACCTACCTACGATTTTATAGTCACAGTCACAGCTAACATCACATTTAATTTTACAGACAGACAACAGTTAACCTATTTGCTAAGTAAAAGCACAGATAAAATAATACTAAGTAACTCCATCTAGTGCCAATATTTTTGATTGCAGGCAAGACCTAAACACTGCTAGGGGCGCCGCAAAATCAAACACAAAAAAATAGCCCGAAGAAAAACAGGAGTGAAATTAATGTTCTAGATGGGCCATCTGTACATAGTATTATTTTATCTGTGGTAAAAGCTAGCACACCTCTAGCTAAGCTTAGCGCTAGTTTATTTTACGACAATTAAAAGTAGGTAGTCTTATTTATTAAAGTACCCAAAATTGTTATTCACCAGTCTTTTGGGTAATATTATATTATATGCAGTCCACATTCTCATTATTTCTAATTAATTCTTTAATTAGAATCTTCGTTTTGATAAGTTAGAAACAGTTCGCTTTAACGTCTTCAGTTTTAAGAGTATTGTAAAATATGATCCTAGTATTCTTAATTATCTTACATAATGCACTGGCAATCTTACGTTTCGCCGAATCGTTCAACGTGTATCCTGTCGGCCCTATGTCATCATTTTTAAAATCGACGTCTATGATTGATTGAAAGACGTGGTTGTAGTGAACAAACTTCTGTAACATTGCCAGAGCCAGTTGCCTTGCGAAAATATTGTAGCCAGCAGAATGGCGATGGTTGCTCCGGGGAACAGATCCGATGACGACATTGGTGTTGGACATCGCTGTGAGAGGTTTCACGAAAAAATTAACAACAGTTTCCACGCTGTTCACAGTATAATCGTTGGAGCCACTGATTATTATCACGTAGTCCCTTTTTGTAAAGTCTTGGGTTCGGAACTCGATGTTTTGCAGCACCACATCAGTAGTTCCTCGGGCCGCCAGGGTTGAACAGATTCGGTAGCTATTGCAACAGAAATGCTTTATTTTCTCCATCAGATTTTGACCAAAAATATCCGAAACCAAGAATAATACTGGTAATCGGATACTGAGTGGTACAAGCTCGCAGTAGTAGAACATAACTGGTGTGGGGTGACGCCGCCGGCGCCGTCCCAAATGTTCCTCGTCAGGTTGTTCTGGGGTGTTCGGGAAGCAAGCAAGACATTTAGGAAAGTATATGATATGGGTTATTTCGCTCGCAACTGAAAATAGAAAATAATACTTATTATAAACTATTTATTGAACTCGTAAATAAAAAGAAGAATGACCATTTGATCGGGACAGATAGTCAGCTAGTATGTGGAAAGGTCATAGGCAGAAAAAAATTAGTTTTCTGTTCAACATGGTCGTGGGTGAATGTTGAATTTAATGGATCTCATAGGTACCTACTATGGTGCTCATTTATGATACTTATTACTTTGAATATTGTTTCAATGGTCAGTTTGTTATTGTGTTCTTAATAAAGATTCTTGCTAATGAAAGAAAGAAAAAATGCGTTTATTTCTGTTTGACCTCAAGAATCACTATACTTCATTTATTGAAACGAGCTAATAGGAACGTAAATAAACGCACATATTGGTCGTCATAAATAATTGTTTATTCTCGTATTGGCTAGATTTGATAATTGACAATTGATTTGACAATCTAGCCAATGACGAGATAGAATGTTATTTTCGACGACCAATCACATGAGTTTATTTAATCTGCCTATTAGCTCGTTTCAATAAATGAAGTATAGGTGACTCGATTGTCTGTTCCGACGCAACTCCATAAAACTGGAAAGAATCAGACAAGAACCTGGTGGTGTGGGCCTTGCTTTTTTTACTAAATAGTTACTTCACTTCTTCATTATGGCTACTGTGACTCGAACTCTGCCAGTATTATTTCATGCTAGTATAACTAAATAGTAAAGCTTCAGTGAGAAGCCAGTAAAACAAAGAAAGGCATGTCAAAAATGTCAAATGTCAAAAGCATGTAATAACAATGAATACATTATTTTTTGTATCGTACCTTGATTTTGCATTTTGACTGGTGTCTAAAACGCATGCGCGGTGCGTAGAGGTAATAAATCAATATGAGTTGAATCTGAGAACAAATAAACTTTTTTAACACCATCATTTTTTAACACCCATTTTATTAAAACAAAATATTTTCCAAACACTTCCATTTCATTATCTATTCGCGTAGCAGTTAAATTTTTGATTATCGCTCAATAATATTTTGTCAGATTCCAATTTTCAATTTGCTTTAGCATTTGTACCTAAAATGTCTTATTTATTTATTAAATTTATTAATAATAATAATAATAGAAGCCTTTTCTTCAGAAAATATTAAGTACTTAAATCTAGTTCACTTTTAGTATCTAATCATAGTTTGCTATATCTTCTGTTTGTCTTTTGACAAAGGCCTCTTCCAACCTCTTCCTTACATTTATTAATGAGGGTTTAGTAGTACTTTTAGCTTTTCAATTTATAGATAGTTTATGTTGTGTGTTAGATGCCATTAATATAATATTAACCATTTACATGAGTACAATTATGATGCTGAATAGAGAATGTAATGCTGTAAGGATTGCATTTTGAATACTCACCTATCTAAATAATATTTAAACTCCAGATGTTTTCATCACGCCACAATCGATTTTGCTAGTCCTGTTTTTTCCTTATTGCCTTGCGTTTGATATGAACTGGTAGGAATGGAAATTAATTCTTAAACACGACTCAAAAAATTTAGTAAATTTGAGTATTCTGGTGGTTTAAGTGAAAAACCAGATACTGATTTGTTGCCATAGAAAAAATTTGCAATCTATGCCACTTGCCATGTACAAGATACTTGGTTTTCCTTAATGAGTACGAAATTGGTATAATGTTGCAAAATTACTTAATTTATTTTAATAATTATGCTGTTGTAGATCTCTTAAAATAGTTTTTAGTGGTTATTTCGTTTTTTTTTATTGAAGCTTTGAATTTTTTTTAAACATTTTGTAAGAGAATACCATTTCATTTTTAAACTTATTACTGTTTCATGGTTTTAATGTGTTTTATGAAACGTTTAGAAATCTTTATTAAGGCCGATTAGAAAAAACAAATTGTAAATTAGTCGATTTATGGTCTGATTACTGTGGTTTCCGTCGTAGATAAAAATCGTATTTTTTAACGAGTTTGGCGGGAGTTTTGAGAGCTGGACCCACACCACCAGGTTCTCGCCTGATTCTTTCCCTAATGTAGGGAATCGTGTTGGAACAGTCACCCAGCTTATAAGACTGTACATTTTTAAGTGATCCTTGAGGTACTACAGAACTACACACCATGTAATTTTTTTTCTTTCGCAAATCAGTAGGAAAAGAACACAACTTTTTGCATTGCATAGTAGTGTTCTGTTTTGATTATTAGTGTACATAAATTTGTTCGGAGGCTGTAACTCCTATGTAACACTGCTATCCTTGTTTTTCGACGAAGTTTTAAAAGGGCGGGGATTTCAATTTTGACCTAGTTTCAAGTTTCATCTTCTACTGAAATTGTAATAATGTTTTATTTTCTCTTAAAGCTACAGATACTGAGAACATGATATTTATAGAATGAGGAAAATACCATTCAACGTGAAAAATGACTGCGTTTATAAAATTAATTAGCTAAAAGCATTTTCCCCCATAACTCTCCATTTTATTTATATACTAGCTGCGCCCCGCGGTTTCACCCGCGTAAGTCCCGTTCCCACGGGAATACTGGGATAAAAAGTAGCCTATGTATTAATCTAGGGTATCATCTATCTACATACCAAATTTCAACTAAATCGGTCCAGCCGTTTTTGCGTGAAAGAATAACAAACATAGATACATTCTCACAAACTTTCACATTTATAATATTAGTAGGATAGGATAGTAGGATAGGATAGGATGTAGTTATTTATTTTTACTCAACAGTGTTTTTCTGATATAATTTATTAAATTATTATAGAAAAATCTAGGTACCTACTTTAATAAAATAATACATTTTTATTTTAAAGGTATCACGTAGAAGACATATAAAAGATTTGAACGCTCACTTCGCTCACAATATTTTTACCACAACGAAAACCTTATAGAAATAGATATAAGATGTAATAATATGTCTCTGTTGTTCAAACTTTTCTTAAATTTGCCACGGAATTGCAAAATTCATATTTCGTGTTACTTTTCTTTTGTTATTATGATATTTGTTATATTATTATGTAAATAAAGTATGTAAAGATGAAAGCGATCTTTACTACTATCTAACATAAGAAAGAAAAATTAGTTTAGAATTTTATTTTAAATCATAGATGCACGCATAGTTTAGTTAGTAAGAAAATTTGTAAACAAAATAAAGGCTTTTTATTTTATTTATTTTATGGATTTTAGCATCTATGCGTTTATTAGAATAAAAGTGACATAGAAACTATCTCAGAGCAATCATCTTCTATCTCCTCTATGGAAACTATGTAGGTACATTTTTATTTTTATATCAGCTGACTCGCGCACCGTTCATAGAGATCGATGTGGCGGTAATGCACTGTCAACTCGCGCTCGACCGACGCGACGTGGACTAGCGCACTACGATTTATGGTGCTTGACGCTAGCTCGATTTTGT
Organism: Xanthorhoe spadicearia; assembly: GCA_947086425.1. Classification (NCBI taxonomy): domain Eukaryota; kingdom Metazoa; phylum Arthropoda; class Insecta; order Lepidoptera; family Geometridae; genus Xanthorhoe; species Xanthorhoe spadicearia. The sequence goes on along the minus strand of OX352194.1, from coordinate 2,450,376 downwards.
AGGGAAAATAAAACACAATCGATCAATCTTTATTTCAAATCCACATCACTACTTACACGCTCCTAATTATTTACGTCCCTAAGATATTTAAAGTACAGTTAGTTTCCATAATGATTTTCTAATTTTATATTCGTAGCTTCTTTTCTTTCTTAATAACTTAAAAGTACTATGTATGTGGATAATACATTAGGAAACAAAAAAAAACTGAACATTTATCTAGACAGAAAATAACAATAACAATATTACCTATAAAATTAAAATTCAACATGGAAAACACACAGACGCGAGACAAATATCATCAGATCATGCAAACATTTTTCTCAGCGGAAATCGAAGCCACAAACTCTGTGTCTCTGGTGAAACAGGAGTCGCATTGATAAAATTAACACTAAATTATTTCGTCTGCCAAAATCAGAGTGAGATGTCTGTGTATCTTCCGTCTTGGTGAAAGATTTAGGTTCTTTCTCTTGTTCCTGTTCTACTTAAACTGATGTCGGTTTATTTTCTCCTTGTATTGCCGTCGGTTGCTTTTCGTGTCTGGCGTCGGTTTTTGCAGTGCCCTTTAGCACGGGAGCGCATATTGCTCTTATTCTTTCGTGACGGCATTGTACTTAGTCAACTGAAAATAAGAAGTTACGTTTAATATGTATTCTACTCATTTTTTTAAACGGATATCCCAGATATTTAGGCTCGTATTCAGAGACTTCACTCAAACTTAAGTTTACGTTTAAGCATCGATTTTTGACAGTTATGACAGTCTATGAAAACTTATAAGTTATAAACACGATTTACACTTGAGTATAGTCTCTGAATACGGGCTGATCAGTATCTAATCTGTTCACTTCACTAAAATAAATATTCAGCTGTTTTTTAACCTACTTCATTTTTTATGACAAATACCTAATACACAACATACGACAAAAACGGTGCCCTGACTCGACATGGAGTGCCAAAACAAGAGGAACCAAAAATAATACAGTCGTTCAAAACTCCTAAAGTAAATCATTTTTCAATATTGCGAAATATTTTTCTATTATTAATCCGTATTCATCATTACGGTTTTCCTGTTAATAAACTCAAGAAAAACTCACCTTTATTTGTGCGTAAGTTCCGATGCTGGTTTACTTTCCGAATTTGTGATTTGAATGGTTTAACTAAATATTTTACATTTGTTTGAGTTGGATTTCATTTAATTGTTGGATTAGCCTAAAACACAGAAATATCTTCACCACAACCTTAGAATTCCCAACTCTCATCTGACGAGAAAAATATTTTGGAGAGGAAACGCGCATCGCGCATGCTCCATCCTTTTCTTAATGTCACAAAGGCTTAAATGACAAATGTAACAAGTAAAGACTCTTTTAAAGTTGTAATTTATGCCTTCACGACATTAGAGGCCGATTTAATCATTTGCAGAAAACATAGTAATACAAAATAACATCAAACCAGCTTAAATCAGAAAACATTTGAATGTTTGCGCCTGTTTTAGCAAACCGGATGTTAAGTCCAATCCCAACATAATAAATGTAGGTCAATATTGATCTGACTGAGTATCATCAAAACTATTACTTTTCGAATAAAATTTTCAAGAAATCTCATCATTAAACAACATAATCATTGCGCAAAAATAGATAAAGATTTTTTTTGACATTTACCTTTTGTTTTGGTGCGAACTACTAAGGTTTGAGGTAAATTAAATAGTTTATGGATGGTTTTGCTAGTGTGCGTGCTTTGTGTAGCTATGGTAGCACACAACCACAAACATTCACCCTCCCTCGTACATAACTACTGTTGTTAAATAGGGCGGGACCGGCATGTTGTACATGATGTTGTTATGCGCGACCATTTTTACCTAATCCTTAACCGTTAACTTTGAGCTATAGAATAAAGCTTAAAGAATATCCAGCGAAAAATATTTTTCATTTAAGTATAAACTATTTTTCATATTTTGTACTTCAGTATAATTGAAAAATATTTTTGTTTTTTTAATTCAAGTAGCAGACTATTGTAATTATTATTAAGTAGGTAGGTACCTGTGATAAAAAAATGTTGAATGCGATTGTACACTACAAAAAACTTACTTATTGGTACCTAAGCATTATTTTGAAATTTTAAAATGACCCTAACTCTTCTTTTCTTATGAGGTTAGTAAAGATCATACGTAAAGTTTTTTGTTTTTATAAATTGGAATTTAAATTTTGTATTATTTCGTAGAACGCCAAATTCATGTCAATATTAAGCGAAAATTAAGACTAAAGATCTAAATATCGATCAATCGCATTGATCAAGCAAGACCACGCGTCTTTCCAACAAGCAGTCACTGTGTGATTGTATGTAGCGCGACACGTTCTCAGCGCGTTCCTCAAACGCGAGGTTAGTGTACCTATACTTCATTTATTGAAGCGAGCTAATAGTAAGAAAAAGAAACGCACGTCATTGGTCTTGGATATTCTCGTGATTGGCTAGATTTGACAATCTAGCCAATCACGCGAAATAATTTTCAATAATTTTCTACGACCAATCACGTGCGTTTATTTTTCTTCCTACTAGCTCGCTTCAAGAAATGGAGTATAGTACGGTAGCTACGGGATAAATGTTTGTATGTTCTGCAGATATTTGTTCCGTGTCTGTTATCTATCTTATGTATGTAAAACATAAAAAAAAATCTACTCAAGTATTATATCCTGAAACTAGATACTAGCTTAGCCTGGAGCCTGGGGAAATAGAGCCATCAACTTGTTTTTTTGACATAATATGTAATTTTTTCTTATTTCAAAAATCTAAAAAAACAACATTATTTTTTTCACAGAAGGTTTCTACAAAAGAAAAAGTAGCTTAGGGTGCCAAAAATTTGTTCGTAGGTAGGTATATAAATTAAGCTTTGCTAATAATATATTCAACTTAGCTCGGACTTATTTATTTATTTAAAAAATAAATAAATTTCAGTTTTGTTTTTGAATTTCAGTTTCTCTGAGTAAAAACAACTAAATTAGGCAAATACATTTTCGGAATGTAATTTGCATCGTAATATTTTAAATATCTGGTTCAGACTGACTGTCTGCATTCTATCAAAACAGGTTTTAATTCAGAATAATGTCCATTTACATGATAATACTAATACTTATAGTAAGCGAGTAGAGATGTGTTGAGATTGTGAGAGTTCTCAGACGGAATTCATGTGTTTGTTTCTACCTCCTGATACGCTTGTCTCATAATTCTATAGAATCAATTATAAGAGTAATATAAAACAACAACGGTCAGGTTTCACGCTTATTATGTGAGTTACAAAGTAAATTACTTGCAATCATATTTCATAGGTTGTTTTCGCGGTTTACCTTCCTACTGTCTTTTGATTTTATAGAATTTGTAAAAAGTTAGACAATTCAGGGGCTGATACAGACATAAAAATCAGCCCTGTGTCAAAGATTCAAAACATAATATATTAAATGCTACTCAGTCGGAAAAGAAAAAAAAAATTTTAGTCGATTATAAAATTGCAGCTTTTTAAAACGGCGCAACATTCCGAGTTATCACGTGAAAGATGCTACTAGGTCATGCAAGAACTTTGAGGGCTTCTAGAAATTATGTTTTGATTTTCGATGTTGGCAGTATGCACCGGAAATGAATTTAAAAAGAAAATCGCGCCTGCGCGCTTCTCATTCCCCGGCTGAATCAATGTACTGAAGTCTTCACTTATCAGTGGAAGGTCCACAAGGATTGTAAACTGAATTTCGTACTAGACCACCAAGAAACCAAGAAATATTTAAGTCACCATGGCTTCTGGGCTAACCGCTAGGTTCGAAACGGAGGAAATTGGCCATATGGATATAGATCTGGAGATTGGGCAGGGGACTATTGGCCTATTCACTGTTGATGTAAGTAACTTACTAAAAATATAATTATTTATTTATCTCTTTCCATTGCGTAATTCTAAGAGGCGTCGTTTCATAATTAATCATATTTTTTATATTGATGTTATATGTTTCTATTAACTATTTGCGTTTTGGAGGTCTGATGGCGAAATACTATCAAACTGTTGCTTAGCATATTTTACAAGCTTCCGCCAGCGATTTTGCTCGGGTGGTAAGCACTAACCCAGATAAAATAGCCCGATAGCCTATGTTATTCCAGGTCATTGTGTATTTCAAGTTTGAGCCACGCCCGTTCAATATTTTTTGCGTGAAAGAGTAATCGCTCTTAGTAGAGGGATTTCAGATTGTAAGCATTGTGCTTTTATATACAGCTGCGATAAAAAATGGAGTTTTCTGAATAATAAAATAGGATTTTCTTTGTTTGTTACTTTGACCTACATTACTTCTTTCCTTAGCAATCTGTGCAATGACGCAATCGCGCATGTGCGGGCAGACATTTTTAAAATTATTTTTTCCATATTTAAATAAAAACATTAGTCCGTGGTAAAACTAGTTTGTGAAAGGGAAAAGATCAGTTTTTATAGTAACTATAAAAACTGAATAAATAAAGCTACAAAAACAAAGATTCACATGGACAATAACAGTTTTGTCCATGTTAGCCTTTGTTTTTGTAGCTGTAAGTGAAAATTGCGGACGACCATTTTCTAAATCTGACTTATTTCTTTCATCATGAAACTAGTGGTCCACTATTTCATCTCCAGGCGCTTTCTTAAGAACCATTATACGCTTTCTTTTACAACAACAAAGTTAGATTGTGGCTAATCAGCTGTAGTAATATAAATGTATCTTTGTTTTAGCTGATGTCTAACCCTTCTATAAAAATGGGCCATATCCGCTGTGGAATCGGAAACGCTCTCGGGCTGGAACAACATGATTTCACCATCAAGAACGATCAGACAATTGTTCCCGATTCTTACATTGCAAAGGTTTACATGGAAGAAATCAAGGATTTCTACAACGGCAATCTGCTTCGTCTTGATATAGACGAAGACAAGCATCGCGATGTCGCTAGAAGGCTGGTGTCAAAAGTTAATGAAAAGGAAGATCTTTTGGAAGTATCAATTGTGATGGAGGAGTTAAAAGAGAACAAGGAGATAACTCTCACTATTTACAAGCCCTGTTTTTATTTGTACGTTAACAAGTTTCTGTAAAGAAATAATGTATGCGCTCGTCAATTGAAAGATTGACATCGCTCTGAGCGCCTTCTGAGTGTGCTTACTGTGTTAATCCTTATGGATGTCTATCGCTCTTGCTCTGTCAGACATGTTTGTTTTGATGAATTAAAAATATGTCGATAACCGTTTGTTTAATTAACCGAATCCAGAAAAGGAAGACATTCTCCACGGTTTTTTTTTATATTATTATATTTGTTAAGCTCCAGTACCGTTATTCGAAGCATAAAGAAAATATATTTGAGAGATGGCAACCTTGTTTCTGTCTCGTGTCGCTTTACTGGTAATAATTTACTGAACGCATCCATCATTTAGTTCTCCCTATAACCACCAGGTGGCGCATGAGTCAACCTTCTGCGCTGTGCGATTTTTATTCTCATTGGCGTTTTGTTTTCGTCGCGTTCGGACGTGCTAAAGTTCCCAGGAACTCTTAGCATATTATACTGGTAATTTATCTTTGAACACTTACGTATCGTTAAGTGTTCAATATTACATACTGAATTTTTAACGGTTTTACCGTTCGAGTTTATTGTGTATTGGAATTAAAAACTTTTTATTTTCTAGTAGAAAATGGCCTCGAATTCAAGTTCGGATTCGTCTTCGGGTTCTGAAGAGAGGAACTCCGCAAGCCTTCAAAAAGAAAAGCTTCTAAGGAGGTACGTGAGCCTAAAGAAAAGCGATCGCGAAATAGCGACGCAATACGACAACTTACAGAGAAGGTTAGTCAAATATCCGATTTTCTGGGTAATTTTTGCCAACCCGTTTGCAACTCAAGCGAATATGGTGACGAATTAATAGGTGATGTAAGTCGTGAATTATACTCTGATGACGATCAAGTACCCGCAGTTACGACAGAAACCTCAAATATACTAAAACTGACATTAAATACAGTCCTGAAGGAACCCTCTGTTCCCAAATCCTCACAGGCCCACGTGGATACGATTCAAGGTATTCAGCATTTCGATTCTGATGATTGGTCTAATTTGCGATATTCGGAGGTTCAAAAACGTTACTGTTCTCGACCGGGTTTTGTAGACCTTGAAACGAATGACGAAATAAAGCCTTACGATAGGTTTACTAACTTAAGACTAACTGAACGTGGTTTTGCTGCAATAACGCAAGCACTAATAAAACAGCAAGAAGCTGCGCAAAATGCTTTCGATTCGTTGGTGTCGTGGTCACAATCGACTGATAACTTGTCATCTCGGGCACTAGTAGATAAAATAAAAGAGCTTTTTGAAAATGGGGAGTTTCAAAAAATATCTAACGATGCCCTTCAATTGGCTTGTGGTCACCGGGCCGATCTTATTCAACAACGGCGAGATAGCATTCTTCGCTCAGTAAAGGACAAGTACTTTAAGGCGACGTTACGAAAGATTCCTCCAAGTTCAGAATACCTTTTTCAAAAAGAAAAATTTTCTTCTGCTATTGAAAAAATTGGGGGTAGTTCTAAATGTTTCTGGCCGATACGTCAGCCTAGCCAAATTAAACCCGCTGCGCAAGCGGATACAAGCCAAAGCAATTATAAGACGCCTACGCAAGGCTCTTTCGATCCTACGCATTTTTATGCGAACATGCCGAGATACGGCTTACCCCTGCCTGCGCAAGGCAATCAACCATTCAACCCCATGAGGTGGCGTGATATGCATCGCCCACAAATGGATCAATATCATTCTCAAGGCTCCTCGCGTCAAAGAGGACCCAGATCCCGTTTTACAGACGGATACCGTCCAAATACAACCAGAGGGCAGAACAAAAACTCTGGACAGGACCACCCGCGCAGGGATTACCAACCAAAGAAAAAATTTTGACTAGATCATCTTTCGAGCAGGCAGACTAGTAGACTTCATACACAATTTGCAGTCGCTACAGGCCTCGCCTACCAAAATAAAAATAATTCAGGGTTTTCGAATACCGTTCTACAGAAAACCTCTTCTTTGTGCCCCAAATCAACTGATTTTCAACCTGAAAAGACTAAAAAAGAAAGACTGGCTGATAAAAATAGACTTATCCAATGCCATGTGCCATGTGCCAGTGACAAAAGCGCACAAGCGTTTCCTTCGCTTAGGTTTCAAGGACTAAGCTATTCGACTCCTTCAGAAACTAGAAAGGCAGGTGAATCTCGAATAATCTTATATAATTCCGCAAAAAGCTCGCTACCTAATAATCGAGGCTACCGAAATAACATGGTTAGTACAGATGGACAACGTGAAGGATCGGGGTCAGTGGCCCCCAGAGAAGTCTGCTCTGCACTCGAATCAACGAGAAATGTTAGCAGTATGGTACGCGCTAAAAGACCGTTGTCCATTCCTAGCATATTCATCGCTCTCGATACAAACCGTCAATGTCAACCGGACGGTAATGTCATTTCTGAAAAACGAGGAAGGCACGAGGTCTGTTCCCACGAATCTAAGTTTCAGGATATTTCGTCTGCTCGACCATCACAATATTCAGCAGAAGATTTTTCGCAAATGGAGAATTCCGCAGATACACTTACTTGCATCGACGACAGCACACGTAGTCCCGACATACGCTTCACTAGACGTGAACGACCATCATGCTCTTCTACACGACGCGTTCAACCAGAATTGGAAGTACAGTCCAGCATGGTTATTCCCGCCTCCGTTTCTAATACTACCTCGTGTTCTAGCCCACCTCAACTCAGCGACAGGTACCTACTTGCTGGTAGCCCCACGATGACCGAAAGTATTCTGGAGACCCGATCTTCGGAATCTCACACTGGCGGATCCGTTCAGCACCCACAACCTAGCGGAAGTGCTGATAGACCCAGCGACGGGCCGACCCCCACCGCAAGCTCGAGTAATGACCTTGGAAGTATGATGATGTGGGGCTGGTCGGAGAGTTTAAGCCACTGGTCCCAAGAACAAAAGGATTTCCTATGCTCTGGCTGGAGGAAGTCATCACTGGGAACCTATAAGCCAGCATGGGCAAAGTGGACCACCTGGGCTCAAGGTAATTCAATTAACTATCTAAAACCATCTGGTTCCGACTTAGCAAGATTTTTGATAGATATGTACCAAAAGCACAACTTATCTTATCCTACTATTTTAGTTTACAAATCTGCCATATCTACACTTTGTGACCCTGATTCAGCCACTAGGTTAAGTTCTCATGTTCTTGTAAAACATGCATTGAAAGCTATTTCCAACAAAGTACCCAAACTAAATAAAGCCCCGATATGGGACACTGATTGTTTAATAACTGCATTACAGAACACTCCGGTTAACGAAATGAGCCTTTACGACTGCTCAAAAAGGGCTGCTATTTTACTTTTATTATGTTCAGGTCGTCGGGTTCATGATTTGTCCTTGTTATCAGTTGATGCCAATAGTTGTTTAATAGATGAAAACTCCATTACTCTATGGCCTAAATTTGGATCTAAAACTGATTCTTATGCTAATCATCAATCTGGTTGGAAGTTACTCAAAAACAATGACAGTCAAGCTTTAGATCCAACATTTTGGATCAAAAAGGTTATAGTGTTATCTTCCGAAAGACGTAACATATGTAAATCAAACAATTTGTTTTTGACAGCTTGTGGACCACCTAAAGCAGCCTCACCCACTGTTATCGGAAACTGGGTAAAGAAAGTGCTGAAAGATGCAGGGATCCAAGCAAGTCCGGGAAGTGTACGTCCGGCCGTAGCATCCAAAAACTGGGTACAGAACTGCCCCCTTGAAGAGATCCTAGCCCGAGGAAACTGGCGTTCACAGAACACCTTTACACAATACTACTGTCGGGTCATTAAGCCTACTGAACAGCTCTCAAGTACAAGTTCATGTTTCATGCCTCTCAATTAGTGGTTGCATTGAAAATAAAACTAGTTTGTTTGATTACCTATGTAATTCTTTAAAATTTAATTAACCTAGTATGATTGTTGTAATTCCTCAGAATCTAATCATTGTAATGTTGTACTAAACATTGTAATGTTGTACTAAAATAAAACTAGGTTGTTTGATTACCTATGTAATTCTTTAAAATTTAATTAACCTAGTATGATTGTTGTAATTCCTCAGAATCTAATCATTGTAATGTTGTACTAAAATAAAACTAGTTTGTTTGATTACCTATGTAATCCTTTAAAATTTAATTAACCTACTACGATTGTTGTAATTCCTTAGAATCTAATCATTGTAATGCCTCATTACTCATTTGTACTCGATTAAGTGTACCTACTTAACTTACTATGATTGTTCTTAAACAAAATGTGTTTTTTGTTGTGAAAAATAAACCATTTATTTTCATTTTTATTACTTATTTATTTCATGATACCATGTCTGTTCTTTATTTCACATTAATAGAACAACTTCACTGCTCATGCTCATAATCTGAAAGTTATTAAAAACATCTTGCACTATTTATCTAATCACATAGGTACCAAGATAGAATCATTAAATCACATTGGCGTAGATACTATACCACCAGGCGATAACAGACAGATCTCAAATATATTTTCTTTATGCTTCGAATAACGGTACTGGAGCTTAATGACAGCGTTTTACCTAACAATAAAACGCTTATTAAGCGGAATACCTTATTCGAAGCATAACTTTTATTCCTGCCTGGCTAATATTATTAATTTGACAATTTACAAAATGTAGGTACTTATACATTTTTATCAATTTCAATAGATAAATCTAGAAAACTGTGTTCTTCCACAGATGACATAAGTACAGATGCCCCATCTAGAACATTATGTAGGTAATTTGTGGTTCTACCCCCACAAAATTACTTTCCTATCTATTGGGTTGTTTCATGGACAGAATCATACCTTATCATTATGTTTACCTTAGGTAACTAAATAATTTTTGTGAAATTAACGGATAAAAATGTGTAGAACCTACATTTAAGCTAAATATTTATTTTTGAGATCCAATGAGAATAAAAATCGCACAGCGCAGAAGGTTGACTCATGCGCCACCTGGTGGTTATAGGGAGAACTAAATGATGGATGCGTTCAGTAAATTATTACCAGTAAAGCGACACGAGACAGAAACAAGGTTGCCATCTCTCAAATATATTTTCTTTATGCTTCGAATAAGGTATTCCGCTTAATAAGCGTTTTATTGTTAGGTAAAACGCTGTCATTATACCTTATGTTTGTTCACCGATTATTCCGATTATTGAATCAATTTTGAAAAATCTTTTTTGTTTGAAAGAGGTAAATGAGAAATAAATCCATAAAAAGATTTTTTTTTGATGAGTTTAAGTTTTAAGTTTGTCTGATGATTCGATGATGAGATAAGATAAACAATATTGCCGTAACTCACAATAAAAACTTAATAAGTGCAACAACATCATTAACGATTAGATTTTTTTAAGACGACTGTCTTCTGCATAAATGCAACCCTGTCAAAATGCAAATTTGAAAATTTGACCTAATGTTTGGCGTAAAACAAAATAATCTGCCTATAAGGTAACAAATGGTAGCTTACAGCATTAATTTTAAGGGACACTACTGGTGTAAAAAATACACGAGTATTTTAGAAGATTGTTCGTTTATTCTATGTCTTGCATTTATGTGCATTTAACTAGTGGTCTATTACTAACAATTTGTATAGAGGAAAATTTCTGTCTTGATTGCAAAGTAGGGATCTACTTATAGTGTATTTATGTGGAAAGTACATGAAAAATTTATCAATTGAATAAAATTGTTCTTTTTCCGTTTGTTTTGATGCGATCGAATTAATTTCACGTATTGACTTTGGAATTTTGTTGTAGTTAATAGTAGTAGAAAGAGTGTGTTTGGAATGGTGCCTATAGCACATAAAAGTTAATGTTTTTTATTAGACTTCAAAAGATGAGTATTTTCTCAATTCAACCATATTTATTTTGTGTTTTATGTTGTGTTTATGAACCTATTTTCATGATTCTTTTTTGTTGGAAAGGTGATATTCTAAGTTTGGCCATAGTTTTGAGGATCTGATGAGAATCTTGAAAATTTATCTCTTACGAAATTGAGTCGTTTTAATAAAGTTTAATATTTTTTTTTAATATAAGACTCCTTTGGGTGATTAATTTTGACGTGCTCTACTAAAGTGATTGGGTATAAGTTTCAAAATACATATCTAAATTCAAATTACATTACCTACAATTACCATCTAAACAAGACTCGAGACAAATGTACCTACCTATATGATATTTTTTATCTTTAACATACAAACATAAAAAATTCTATAAGTAGCAATAAAACAACGCAGTAGGTTTCTAAATATTTAGATGTTTATTTTTATTTAATACATAATTCTATAACATTACAATGAGTAGTTTAGTAGGTAGTAATATTATTGAAAAAACATTATTACTGATTATTTACATAATGGTGCGAATATTTATAGTTTTGAAATAAAATACAATATAATATGAATACACGTAGAATATAAAGAATACTTATTTATATAAACAATACAAGATAAATATATTTTGATTATTCACAAAAGTTCTAGTTGGTTACCTTACTACATTTTAACTTTTTAAATGGGAGAACCAAAGTAGGTACCTAATTACTTATATGAATCCACTTTATGTCATAATGCAGGACAATCACAAATTTAATACAATTTACATATTTGGAAAAAAAAACATGACCCAGTATTTGATATTGAATGTGGTTGGATATAGGTCTAGTTACAGGTAGACCAAAGAAAACATAAATCCTACTAATATTATAAATGTGATAGTTTGTGAGAATGTATGTATGTTTATTATTCTTTCACGCAAAAACGGCTAAACCGATTTGGTTGAAATTTGGTATGTATATATCCATATATCTTGGATTAACAATACACATACTTTTTATCCCGATATTCTCGCTGGAACGGGACTTACGCGGGTGATACGGCGGGTCGCAGCTAGCAAATAATATAAACTTAGGCCTTCACATCTTTACTTATTAAATAATTTTTACAACGTCAGGAGGCAATCTTTGCCTACACTTAACAGAACAGTGCAGTGGGTAAGTAAATACAAATAAATAAGATGGATGGATTATGTGAAGGATGACATGAGTAAGAAAGGTGTGAGTGCTGAGATGACGTCTGATAGAGGGAAATGGAAGAAGAACACTGTTGTGACTTCACATAGTGGGAAGAGTTGGTTGAACTAATAAAGTACCTATAGATGGTTTGCGTCGATCTTCAGATAGCCCAATTTCTTCAGTGTGATTTGCGTTTTATAAAATGAACCAAAACTATAGTGTAAGTTACATTTTTTGACTTGTAATATAATTTATAGATTTATTTTGATAAAAACATTTAATTTTTAATTCTACGATCCAGATTGCAAATTGTGAAACAAAATGATTCTTTTGCTCTTGAAGATGAACAGGACATAATCTAAACATCTTTTCTTTGAAATCAAATCAAGTTGTTTATTTATAATTCGATTTTTTTTCAAGGGTTCTTTTAAATGTTATGAAATGTAACTTATGATGGTTGAAGTAAATATAAATGAAGTAAAGAAGATGGGAAGAATAAGCGGTCACACCGAGATGGAAGCAAAGTGAAGCAAAGTTTCAGTGTCATTATGACTTGATTATTATTAGTGCGTTAGTATTCAAACGCTTTGAAAAGTGCTCTTAGCGCCGCTTAAGGTCGCTTGTGATCACCTTCGTTTAAAATTACTCAAGCTATACTATGGTGATGAAGATAAAGTTTAAAATGTTATGACAATAAAACTGCGCGCCGCTTCACTTCCATCTCGGTGTCACTTGAGTCTCATACAATGCTGAGCCGATTTATTAAGAAGACTTAAATGTAAGTCGTTTCATAGATTGAAGATAATAACAATACAATAATAGCACGGAAATTACACAAAATCATACAGGTAACATTCTAAATTAATTCATGATTATGTATAATAACGTGAAGAAATTAAAACTTACAGAGTCACTTGTTTTATTATTGAGATTCATTATTGTAATATTAAAAATAAAATTGCTGTTGACTATCTTTGTTGCATCTCTGTTGTTGATCTGAAAATAAGAAAATATATTTAAATTTATTCTACTAATATATACTAACTGGGAGGTTCTAGCGCAAGATCGTGACGTCTGGAAGCAATGGGGGGAGGCCTTTGCCCAGCAATGGGACACAAACGGCTGAATATAATAATAATAAAAATATACTAATATTATAAAGAGGTAAAGTTTGTTTGTTAGACGGAGGTAATCTCCGAAACTACTCAGCCGATTTCAAAAATTATTGCACTGATGTGTAGAATGGACTGTCGGGATGGTTATAGGCTATATTTTATCCCGGTAGTTTCATTAGTACACCCGTGCAAAGCCGGGACGTGCTGCTAGTCTGTACAGACGGGTATTGCCTTTGTTCGGATTTGCAAAATACTTACCCTGGACTACTTTCCCTGCCGGGCCACGGCTGCCGACCATCCAGTGTTCTGTTAACTGTAAAAAATAGACTTATTGCAAACGAGAAAGTTTGTATGTTCATTTAATACATTAGCTATGCGAGTTCGCAAATCGGAAAGATCTAAGTACTTATAGTTTTATATTTTTGTTATAGTGTTGAACCACACTGGATATTTCATAGAAAAAATCATCGGTGCATTACTATACGATAAAAGATCTTAATGATAGTTTCGACCCCGGTAGGACAAGACCCCGTGGCCGAGTGGTGAGGCATCCCTCGTTTAGGGAGATCGCTTGTATCGACGCAGGTTCTAATCCTGCTGGTGTCATAACTTTTATTAGAATTTTTTAATGTTTCGGAAAGATCTAATTATAGGTAATTAAAGGATTTTTTTTTAAATTTCTTAATTCAACGTATTATAAAGATAGTAAGATAACGAACTGTGTGAGTAAAAACTCAATTAACTAACTTTCCATGGACGGAGTTCGACCCCTATAACCTTGGATCACCCTTATTTTATTGCAGCAAAGTTTGCAGCTTTGATGTCCCTTTATCGGACAAACTTTATACACGTGTTAATATTTTGAATGCTTTTTGCAAAATTTAATTCCTGTACTTTTGAGGATGAAATGGGACATTGTTGAGATGGATTAAGCTTGTCCAGCACCTAAACCATCCTCTCAGCTTAGCCGGCCACATCCACAGGAAGGAAAGACATAGTCAATACGTGTGAGGCTGACTAGCCACGGGTTTTAGTTTCATTCAAATTTATAACTCGTGATATAGCATATAAATTATTCGCAATGAAAAATCCATTGATGCACAGCCAGAATCGAACCCACGACCTTCAGATTGAAGTCTAGGCACTAACTCACTCGGCCATTGCGCCTTATTCAAAGAAAATAACGAGTTTATCAAAAGCTTAATGTTTTTTCCCATGGACGTTCCATGAGAAATCCTTGTCCTTGGCAACTGATGCAAATAAGTCCCATTAGGCTCAACTCACACCGATATGTAAGGGAAGCGGCGCGCAGTTTTATTGTCAGATCATTTTTAACTTTATCGTCATCATCAAAATAAATAGTTTCGCTTGAGAAACTTCAAACGTAGGCGACCACGACGACCGTAAGCGGCGCCAAGAGCACTTTTTAAAGCGCTTGAATACTAAGCATTATAGTTCATATGCATAAAGTTTAAAATCACATGACACTGAACCTTCGCTTCGCTTCGCTTCCATCTCGGTGTGAATTGACGCTCACCGTTGCAAAGTGGTCTCATATCTTTTGTGTTTAATCAGTTATTTGTAATTCATGAATGAATTTGAATTTGTGTAACCGGTTTATTTCAATGTATACCCCCCGATCATTTATTGTATAAAATAAACGTTTCAAACAGTATTTTTTTGTTTTTTTCTCCATTATAGCGTACACTGCACAAAGAAATTTAAAATACTTTGACCGTGATCATTGCTCAGTACGCTGCTGCCTGCGTTTTCACTTGCGTGGTGCTAACCCGACTTAATGCGTTATGACACTGGCAGGATTCGAACCTGCGATACAAGCGATCTCCCTAAACACGGGATGCCTCACCACTCGGCCAAGGGGTCTTGTTCTTTAGAGTCAAGTACTTACAATTCTTCTTGTCTGAGATGCGGTTCCTCCGACGTTCGCGCGGAACCGGTCTTCGCTTGGAGGTGGCCGATCGCACCAAACTCTCGATTATCTCATCATCCGCTGATAGATCACCACTGAAACAAAGCATCTATAAATACACACTTCTATTCCCCCTTATATGTTCGAGATGAGGTATCTGTACTTTTGTAATCTGTGTCCCTACACATCTTTACTATAGTAAATATTGGTTCCTGACACTCTGATTTGTAGAGATAATTCAGATGATCTACCTAAGTATAGTATAGAGCGTAAGATAGTAAAGAAGTCCCGTTAAGTGTTGGCAAAGATTGCCTCCTGATGCTTTCATCAGTCAATCTTAGCCAACACTTAAAATGACACTGTAGTGGGACATTGTTGAGATGGAAAAGATTTGTAGCACCTAAACCATTCTCAGCTAAGCTATATCCACAAGAAAGACAAAGGCCATTACGTGTGGGGCTGACTATCCACGTTTCTTCACGATGTTTTCCTTCACCGATTAAAGTTCGTGTTAAAGCGCAACTTTTCAACGGGGTAGCTACTTTTGACGCACAATCGCAATATCGCAAATCTCAATATTTTTTGTGGCACTCTTAAAGAAGACTGTAGCGCCACTGGCGTAGAATTTCGCGGAAATTGGGAGAAATAGTTGATTTTGTGGCAATTTTCTATGATACAATGATGTTAAAACTGATTTCAAGAGTGCCAAATTCTCGTAAGATTTGGATCGTGTTGCATTGCCATTGTCATTAAAAGTAGCTACCCTGACTTGGTACGACATTAGTGGCAATTCTAATGTCGCCAAAACTTTAACTAAACTAACTAAAGATGATGCCATCACAAAAAAAATTAAAATCTTAAGCTGCGGCCAAACCTGCGCGTCAGTAAAGCGGGACGCGGGACGCGATGCGGGAGCGTCTACCGCGCGGCGGACGCTACCCATATAAATCTATGGCGCTTTGCATACCTACGCGACCGCATCGCGGGACGGGTTATATGGTAAATCCGTCGCTTTGCAGACGCTCCCGCATCGCGTCCCGCGTCCCGCTTTACTGACGCGCAGGTTTGGCCGCAGCTTTAAAAGTTACGACTTCGGCAGGATTCGAACCTGCGAGGATACAAACGATCGTCCTATACGCGGACTGCCAGTTTTCAACCCAGCTGATGTTGCCATCTTTTGTATTTCGATTGTTATGAAAGGGACGGCAACATCTTTAGTTAGTAGCTTTGGCGACGTCAGAATCGCCTCTGAATATTTACTTGACAGACATGCTTTGATTGTTGGTCTGTGACTTCTTTCTTCCCTTGGTGAGGCTGTCTGTATCAGGGTCAGTCTTCAACAGTTCCTTTAGTGCACTGTCTGCTGTGTGGTCGCCGTTCTTAGTGGAGTAGTTGCCCACCTTCAAATAAAATGAAATATAATCACGACTATATCCCAGGAACGGAAGACATCTTTCATATCTTTATGTCGTTCTTTAGATCCTTTGAATATGTCTGGTGGGGTAGTCAGGGATTAGTACAAATACATAATTTGGTAGGAACAGGAACACATTTTGCAGAAGTTAACTTTCTATACGTGACAGGATTGCAAGCCCATCGACGCTGCTAGAAAGCTAACTGGTTTCCTCACGAATTTTCCATCGTGAGTCATGTTTTCCTTCACCGTTTTTTTTATAAGTACTTAAATTATGTTTAGAGAGGAAGGCCAAGGAAGAAGTGGATGGATTGTGTGAAAGAGGAAATGAATGTGAGAGGAGTGAATTTGGAGTTGACGAATGATAGAGATGAATGAAAGAAGAAAACATGTTGGGCCGACCCTATCTAGTGTGGGAAAAGGGCAGGATGATGATGACTACGCGAGATGCCTAAAGCTCGGCAACTTGTCGCGAAGTGT
The DNA here is from genome assembly GCA_947086425.1 of Xanthorhoe spadicearia. Lineage (NCBI taxonomy): Eukaryota > Metazoa > Arthropoda > Insecta > Lepidoptera > Geometridae > Xanthorhoe > Xanthorhoe spadicearia. Next base: position 2,433,336 of record OX352194.1, on the reverse strand, counting down.
GCGCTGCCGTTAAGTCAATATATAAAAGGACTTACATCAATAATCATCTTTCCCCTAGTCTTATTCCTCTCCCTATGATTAGCTCTCTTCTCCAACTGCTGTAACACTCTTTCCCTCGTTGTTCTGTACTCCAACGCGAACTCTGCTATCACCTTGAGGAACTCCGACGGCTTCGTTTTGAGGATATCCTGAGGAGGTACTCCGAGGAAGAGAAGGAACTTACTGTATCTGCAACAAGGAGAGATGAGGCTGTTCTAACTGATACTTTAACCCCCTATAATCAACTTACAGATGCCCGTAGTAATAATAAGGTAAATACGTGATAAAGACCCGTAATTTCATATAATTTATGTCCGTAGGACTTTCGGTTCCTTTATACAACTTATGGATAGCCGTAGGACTTTCGCCATAGCAACGTTGTCTGTCAGAAACGCTTACTGCACAAAAGCAAAGTAGATGTATACAAAAATCGCAATGCAAAATAGAACAGCAAAGGCATAGGTACATCTAGGTTAACTTAAAACAAACAATAATAAACAATATATAATGTTTAGCTTATTTATACGGACCTAAGTCTCATTAGCACTAAATAACTTTTTTGCCTGTTGAAAACAATTTAAGTAGCTGTCATCATAACTTGCATGATATAAGTATTGCTTAAACAATGGGAAGTTAAATATTGCTTTTTAATTGTATGCAACAGGCAAGAATCTTTGTGTAAATGGGACTTAATATATAGTTATAATATCAAGATGAATATAACTGAGAGGAAATTAGTAGTACGCGGCCTTCACTTGAATATAGAAACTCGTAAGTTTTAATATTCTGTATTCGAGCTTAATGTGGTATATTTTTTTCTTAATAACTAGGATCAAATGTAGCCTATATATTAATCTAGGATATAAACTATACTGGTATCAAATTTCATTCAAATCCGTCCAGACGTTTGAGTATGAAAGTGTTACAAACACACACACATACCTTTATAATATTAGTGTGGTTCTTCTGAAACTTACTTTACAAACACACACTCAAACCTTTATATTGTCTCTGAAACTGCTTACCTGCTCATCACCCTTTTCTTGATAACAGACAGAAGTATAATTCTTTCAGCAGCATCTGTCAGAAACTCGTTTATTTTAGTCTTGAATATCTGTGCACTATCGTGTTTGGCGACGCGTTTCATATGGTCCCAGGAAGCTTTGCAGTCGGATTCAAGTTTTTGAAGGTTTGCACTGAGATTTTCAAAATCAACTTTCGACGCTCTGATCACTGGACCTACCTGAAATAGAATCGGGGTCTGGTTGAGTTTCATTTAGGCATCGACTATACCCAGTAGACACCCAATAAAGAGCGTACGCTTTCAGATAACACATTACATATAGATCTGTAATAGTTTGAACAGTTATCACCTAAACTGAATTGTTTAATAATACTTACGTCATGGTAAGCTTCCTGGACAGTCAGAGTAGCCGTCGAGAATAACAAAAAATCGATTTTCTCTCGACTCGATGAACTGAGAAAACCATGATTCATACTTACTTCACTGAAAAAGTCGGTGGTATCAGGGAATTTTTCAATGATCATCTCGCAAATGTGATACAACAATGGATGCTTGTGCACCGTATCTTTCACTTCCATGACCTTGGACAGATATTCCAGTCTGAAGCCTTTGACTTGGCTTCCGTTTAGGAAGCTGCCAACTGATCTTAGTGTCGAGAGGATCACTTTGAAGGTTTTGTTCACTTTCATCAGCTCGATGCCTTGTTTTAAGTCCATTAATGGTTCTGCGACTTCTTTCTGTAAATTGACATGTGTAGGATTAAATGAAATTGTTGGTCGAAACAATGTTACCTATTTTTAAACGATTTCAAAACAAGGAGCCTCTATATCATTCATCACTGTAGGTATTTTTATTACGTTTAACATCATTTATCATTCTCATTGCCCAACACTCCGATCCATACAACGCATCAGGTCTTATTATCGTCTCGGGGATCACATTGTTTATAATTTGATTTCTTCACTTCAAATAAAAATGCTAGTTACCACTGAAATGAAAATACTATAAACTATAAGAACCTACTTGATTGTTTCTCTTACCTCAAGATTATCAAAATCCAGTTTGAAGACCCAAAGCCTCAATCGCGACGAGAGCTCATTAATCGATGCCAGCGTCAGTAGAAACTGCTCGGCTGATCCGAGCGGCAAATCTGGATTCGCGTACTGAAATGATACATTTGTCCCGTTTATATTATTACGACCTCTGTGGCGCAGTGGGAGGAAGCCCGCCTGAGATGCACCTTTGCATCGATTTTTTTCGGTGTTCGGGTCGGTCCGCGGGTTCGATTCCCGCGGCGGGATCAATGTTTGCATGTATGTATTTACAAAAAAAGTATTTATAATGTATATCAATCATCTGGTTACCACTTTGAGAAGGTGGCTACCTTCTCAAAGGGTTACATAACACAAGCATTTAGTTGCTTAGCTTGGGACTAGATGGCGCTGTGTGGAATGTCCAAGGATATTTATTGACAAATTGATATTTATAAATGTTTTTGTTTGTGTAATTCGCAGAATGAGAAGAAAAATATTGTTAGTAACCCAATTCTGTCCCGAACACTTTATTTACAACTAGCAGCCCGTCCCGGCTTCGCATGGATACCTATACTAATGAAACCCGGGATTGTACAGAAATAAAATATAACCTATGTTCATTAGGAAAGCCCATTCTATACATCGGTGAAAGAAATTTTAAGTATTTTCGGAGATGACCCAATACAGACAAACAAACCAACTTTACCTCTTTACAATTAAGTATAATAGATATAGATTTACCTGTGCTTCTTGAATTTTAACTTTCTCATCTTCAGTGGGTAGCATGGTCAACAGTTTTTCAATTCCCTCTCTTCCTATAACCGTCGCGTCCATTTTCATAATGGCCGCCTTTATCGTCTGTGGCGTGGGCAGTTTCTTCATGGCTATGTTTATGGCGTTTGATCGTTTCGCGTCTAAGATCAGGTTTCTCTTTGGTTCCATTAGTTTCTGGAAGATTTATATTACATTTTTAAAATTATAAAATCTGCTAGTCAGCCCTACACGTATTGACCAATTTTCATTCATTAAATCAAAAACAAATGAATAAGCGCACAGCTTATTATTTGTTATTAGAATCTGAAACGCTACTTATTAGTGGCGATTCTGATGTCTCCAAAACTAAAACTAAACTAACCAAAGATGATGTCGAAATAAAAAAAGAATGACATCATCTTTTATTATTCGGATTTGTATTTAATATCAATACATAGAAAAATACCCTAATTTCAGGCGGGCCTTCACCCACTTTATCAAAGAGACGACCTTGATAAAGTGGGTTTTTTTATATAAAACATTGGCCGACCTCTTTTCTTTGTTCAATTCTTTGGATGCAATGAGGATGAGTTTGGATGCATCCGGCCAACGTGTCTCGCCCAGTCTCATCCGAGTCTAACTTATTACAACTATATTTATAAGTTTTTATACTTACTTCCTATTTATTTTTATTCCATCAGCAGACGAGACCATGAAACAAAGGACAACGATTAGATTATTAACGATTTAAACATTTATTTCCTTAAACATATTCAATAATAGTTGTATCCAGGTAGTATCACGCGATTCTACTAATAGAAATTTATCATGTGTTCTGATAGCTACAGTTTATAAAAGAAAGTTCACCTTAATAATTAAATCGTTTGTCCTCGACTCGAACAGATGTTCCAACATTGCCGTATCAAGTTTAACATCGGGCAGTTCATCCCATATAAACCCTCCAATCTTCGGCCTGACCGTAACCGGAGCTGTGTTTTCTTGTATCTCCTTCCAGAACAATTTAACAGTCTTCTTATTTTTCTTTATGGTTGAACTGTCAGAGTCATTTGACAGTTCTGATGAGATTTGTTTTGGTGGGGCGGGCACGGTTCTGAAGGGGGGGAAACAGGCGGGGAGGGGTGGGGGGCCGTTGAAGGAGGGAAATAAACCTGGGGGGGGAGGGGGAGGTCCATTTGAAGCGTTCACGGCGGGACATAACATATCGTCGTCGGAATCATGACGGAGATCAGAAAAGTCCAGATCGCAAAGATGAAACTCGCGGTCGAGACAACCTTTTTTTAGCTCTTCCCAATGTAGGTCGTTTTCTGATACTTTGATTTCGTGTATTTTTGGTGATTTCTCTATTGTAGGACTCTTTATTACTTCTGAAATGTTATGCTTGATTAGATAATAACATCTTTCGATAGTCAAAATACGAGTATGACAAAGAATATGACTGAACATAACCCAGAAAATAGGTAGAATACATTGATTCCATATCATTAACATATAAGTAACTTATTTTGTACCTACATGTATTCGTTGCAATAAATGATACTTTGACTTTGATTTTGATTTTGAATATTATTAACTTAGATTAGGGAGTCTTATAATTCTTACCTTTTGATTGTGACTTTGCTAACTCTTCTTTGGCTTTTGAAACGATGCCTGCCATATCAGACACCCTCAACGGCTTTTCATCAGTCGTCGGACTAACAGGACTGGTCAGTCTTTGAGCTAAATCTTTGATGCTGTGTTCTCTGTTCAATATCAGTCCTAACTCATCCTTATTAGTCTCTACAATATCTTGCTGTTTCTGCCTAATGACTGTAAGAGCATCCACTGCTGTTACACTATGACCTAGTGTACCATTTTGGATTCTCTGTTTGAGACCACTTGTATATCTTTGGTTTCCTGGAATCATAAATTTATCTTTTAGTCTATAAGAAGGTTTTATGTAGAGTTATTGAAAGCAAATGAAACTATGAGTTAAGTAGAGCAAAACAGTAAGGCAGTGATGGCAAAATTAGTGTGTTAGAGAACAAACAAACCATTCTTCATGACATCAGCTAAATTCAGAGTTTTCCCTGTTCTGATAATTGGTTTCTCCGGTTCTTCTTCAACTTGATGTACATTCCCGTTGACTCCGTTTATTCCGTTAACTCCATTAATGCCGTTCACTCCATTAACGCCGTTAATACCATTAATGGCGGGAATACCATTTACACCATTAGTTCCATTCACAGCATTAAGACCATTAGTGTAGTGGCTCATTCCATTAATAACACCGCTCAAGTTGGAATAAGTTTTGGTAGAATAGGTACCGTTTGTGTAAGTCCCATTGGTTGCAATACCATTAGCACTCCCATAAACTCCATTGTACAAGCTATTGTTAGAGTTATTGAGTAGTTCTTGCTGCTGTATATGATTAGCTTGTCTTGTAAATCTATCACGTCTTCGCCTTAAAGCTGTGCTTAGTTCTTTATTCTCTTTGTTATCCAATATAGAAGGCAGGAACTGAGCTCGGATTGGCACTGGCTTGATTTCTGGTTCAGGTACAGTTATCACCGGGAGTTTTGCTGTTGTTAGTAAAATGCGACATGAAAAAGAATCAGTTGAAGCCGAAAACACATTGAAATTAAATTAGTTTATGAACTGCATGGATAGTTAGGATGATTGTCGCGATACACACAAAACTTTCAAAACAAAAAAATTGGTAGTAAAACTATTCGACGTGCGAAAAAAGTTGCAGTTATGAAGCTCAAAACAGGTATAGAATACAACAAAATTCCACACTATTAAGTATTAAATATTGTAAATTAAAATGTATGCTTACCCTTTTCTTTGAATTGGTATTTCTTGGATTTCCGCCTTTCTGTTGTACTGATGTTAAGGCTTCGCCGCCGGACAGAATTGATCACAGAATCATCCAATTGCCTGGAAATTATAATAAAAATTATGTTGTAAGCTATTATATTTTACTATTCTATAAATTTATAGCAGTTTTCAGTACATTGAATAGAACTTGACAATTTTACAGCCGACTGGGAGACTCTAGCACAAGATCGCGGCTTTTAGAAGGAATGGGCGGAGGCCTTAGCCCAGCAGTGGGACACGAACGGCTGAATATAATATAATAAATTCATCACATAATGTACGAAAAAATAGACGGAACAGACAGTTGTTTATAAGATAATCTTATATTTTTTTGTCTACTTGCAATAGTTTTTTTTAATGAGGTAATGATTTTGTTATCTAGTCCTCAAATTATTGATTAATGCATATTTAACTTACTTCAAAGCAGTCCCGCCCTCATCTCCATCTTCATACAACAGCACCGCCTCAAAGATCTGAAGCTGCCTCAACAGATCCAAATCAGTTCCCTGCTTAGACATATACAACTGAATAATATCATCCATTCCCTGATCTTGCAACGAATCCACTTGGTCATAATACGAGTCTCTATCAGGAACATTATTCAAACATCTGTTTATAAGCGTTGTGGCATATATCAGCAGCTCAGTGTCAGAAGCATCGAAGTCTTGGAGAATCTTCATGACATTGTACCAAGGTTGTCTGCCGTTAGAGCCGTCAACGGTGATAATAGCGTCTATGAGAAGAAGGGAGTTCTTCTCAGTGTATTCGACGAAGACTAGAAGGAGTTTGAGAGCAGTTTTGACAACGTGTCGGTACTTGCTCGAGATCAAAGAGTAAAGCCATTGGATACAGCGTTTGTGGACCATGACACCGTGCATGCCGTCGACGTACAGGAGAATCTGTGGATGTAGAATGAATCATAAGTTGATGGAAGTAGAAAGAAAGAAAGAAAATAGTGTTAATTTCTGTAGGTCCTCAAGGATCACTTAAAAATGTACAGTCTTATAAGCTAGGTGACTTAAACTTAGTAAGAATGAAATGGCACTGTTGTCGAGCGGTACGAGGTGCCTATAATATAAGCGAACTGAATTGCATTTTGTACCGTCGTAGTAAGAGTCGCAATTATTTTACAGTCCCTTAAAATCAGTGTTTTTGCAAATTTTTGTTACTACTATAAAAGTATGGTTGTTGTGATGTTTATAAACGAATATAGGTCGCGCCACTTAATAAGAACGCTTAGGGGAAAAGCTGCGCAGTAGTTGATTTTAAGGAATATTAAGTGGGATTGGTTGAGGGGTGACGCGGCGCAGTTCACACCATTGATTTAGCGCGTGCTATTGGTTCGTAAGAGAGTGACCTATGCGCAAACATACCCCTCCCGGTCCCCTCATCGTTCTTTTCACATGGCACGACCTATACTTAGCTAGTAGTTGTTTTCATACCTGGCCCAGCGCACGAAGAATGTAGTCTAAATAGTTGTGATCAGCCATATTACCGACTTGCATAAGGCAGTCGAGACCCTTATTGGCGACAAACTCGTGGACCAGATCTTTGTCAGACTGCAGAATTTGTTTAAGTGTGAAGAGTGCTCTGCGTAACTCCCTTCCTTGGGAGTGAAGTAGCCTCTCTGTTAAAGGTAATATAGTATTAAGAAGATGCATCATCACATATTGGCAATTCAGGTAGGTTACTGTTACCAGACTTACCTACTTAGTTACTATCATACAAATATGATTATAAATACACAAGCAGCACGCCCCGGCTTTGCACCGGTGCACTAATGAAACAACCGGGGTAAAATATAGCCTATAACCAACCCGACAGTCCATTCTGCACATTAGTGAAAGATTTTTTGAAATCGGCCGAGTAGTTTCGGATTACCTCCGTCAAACAAACAAACAAACTTTACCTCTTTATATATTAGTAAAGATTACAAGAATTGAGACTCTAAGAAAGAGATGCAAGCTCAATTTTGAGACCACTGCTATTTTCAGCTAATCTTTGACATTTTAATAACTAAGCGAAAATATTGTAACAAAAGTTCTCATTTACTTACCAATGATGGCATGCACGCGGACCGAAAGCTGAGTGCGTAGGACGAGCGCATTTTTACGGCTGGAAAGAAAAAAATACAATTTATTCATTTATTATTGGAATGCTGTGTCACACTGCTGGGCCAAGGCCTCCCCCTGTTCCTTCCAGACATCACGATCTTGTATTAGGATATAGGATAGGATAAGTATTCGTCTGGGACGGATGTAAAATTGTCGAATTCGTCCCGCCCATACAAATAATCGATCGATACATTTTTTTAATAATCAAAAGGTACCCAACCACTTGGACTAGGTAAGGCATCGCCCGTAAAATTTGAATAGACTCCCGTGACATTGACTTGAAAAAAATGTACTTAGTAGTTTTCGTCCAAAATTTTAAAGTATTTTATCTTATTTATTTTAGGAAAACTTACAACAATGTACACGGTTAGTTAATTTTACAGATAAAATACATGCACAATCATAGTGCAGGTACATAATAACAATTAAAAATAATTGTATTAACATGTTTTGATTTAAACCAGTTTTGGAACGTAAACATCCAAACTTTTCCGATACGACTTCGATTCTAGAAGAAAAAATACTTTTCGACGCGAAAATTCCTATTTCTTATGAAAAACGTAAACATGTTATTCTCTGTTATGCTAGGATTAAGTATAACAAAAGACTCGCTATTTTACCTGTTTTGTTATTTTGCACCAAAATATCATAACAAATAATTACTAAGACATTTAATATTTAAATATCAGAAATATAGGAGTTTCTTTTATATGTCGCGACATGCCGTAATTGCCTAATATTCAAAGATTAAACCTAATATTTAGATTTTAGATATGCATTCAATGGCGTTTTGAAAAGTTAAAAACAAGCAAGTGTAGAGTATCGTACTTTACTAAAGTTTTTTTTCATATTTAGGGAACTCTCTATTACTTCTCAGCCTGCAAAGCCTACCTGGCTGTGAGTTTGATTTAGAAAATTAGCTCTCCAAAATTTAAATATTAAAACGGATATTTAAATTAAAAATGAATTTGGAATACCAACTTCTATATTTTTAAAAACCCTATCCAACGAAACAAAAAAGGGTTGGGTCCTGAAGGCCTTACTTGCATTTAGCCTTGGTGAGTAGAGCACCTTAGTTATAAAATTGTTCGGGGTGCAACATGACTTGGCTGTAAAACGACTCAATGTCATCAACGTTTTAATAGGTAAACGGGCTGGTAATTCTCGTCAAAAATTGTAGAATGTCTCTATGATATAAAGACTATTAGAACTATGGACTTAAGTTTTTCTTAATTTACAGGTAAAATGTAGTTCTCACTGGTCAAAATCCTCTGCATCTTCAAAGTCCTCCTCCTCTGACATGTCATCTTCCGTATCCAGGTTTCTGATGATCTTCACAGACTCTTCTTCATAATCTGCTATTCCAGAATCAATTGATATTTGGCGATACACTTCTAATTTCAAATTATTATGTTCGTGTTTGTCTCCCTCGGCTGAGGCCGAGCGTGTGAATCTATCGGGCCCCATCTCGTTGTAATTCGTTTTCCCCGGTGGCTTTGTATAGGTTGATTCCATTCTCACGTAATTTTCTTAATATTTAAATAATTTATTAATGTACGTTTAAGGTTGTGCCGCAAGTAGCTTCTATAAACTAGGATACATACAGCGTCGCGATTATCCCGTAAATATTTCGTCAGTCATAGCGTTGTAAACTTTTATTACTTCACACCGGGCGCAGGGCTTTACTATCGGATCCATCACTGCTTTGCTTTCGAAATATACGTTGATCTAGTCCCGAGATAGATCGACGCCTGCGCGTCCCATCAAACTCTACTCCCGACTGGCTCACACGACCCCGGAGTTAAAGTATTCATATGCTAGCTTCTACTCGTAATCACGACAATTTTATCAATCAGATCGCAAGTGCGAAAAAATATGCGCTCAATTGACATATCCTCTGAGGACCCCAACGAGGTGCATAACTACAACTGACACGTAGCTGTGTAAAAATAAACAACCTGTGGTATAACTACGCAGTGCAAGTTCATTGTTTTATCACGTCAAACTTTTTGCACGTCTTCGACTTCATCGCGATTGAAACTAGAAACGAAAAAACTCTGTAACACTCACGGTTTCGCTCAATCAAAGTTTCTATGCTTTCTAATACAGAATGTTTTGATTGAAAATCGTACATAGGGATAATTAAACTGCTGAACAGATGGTTAATCCGGTTACTGCTGTAACAGTAACCCAAATAAATATTCTGTGCCGAATCCGGTTCAGGTTTATTTTTAAAATTATGGGAAACGGTGCGACGACCTTTGGGCCTTGTTTCCACACGCGATGCAAAAGTCCCTAATGATTACCCTCGTTTCCTCGTCACGAACTTTTAAAGACCTGTTGAGATTTGGAAGTTCGTTAAAAACACTTTAGAGAACATGTTTTTAATGTCTGAAACGTTGTCCACCTCTGGTGTATTACCAACGTCACTCCTTTGAGGCCAAATATATTATCGCGTTGCAGACCCCTGACTGCAATTTGCCAATCATGATAAATTCCCGGTGTTGGGACAGGATGGAACAAACTAAACAAATTACAAGATTACTGATTCATTTTTTTTTGATCTTGTCACTAGGCTTTTGTTAGTTTATTTTATACTCTCAACTAAGTATTTTAATAATAGCATTTTCAAGTATTTAATAATTAGCTGTTTTCATCAGATTGACTGAAACTCTAGTACATTAAAATTTCAGACTCTAACAACATTCAACTATTTACCTAGTAGTGTTCTATAAGAAAAATTATGACCACAGTGGATATGATGATTTTAAAAGTTATGTACATTTTCATATACGTTAAATTAATTACATGCGACGACTTTTAGGATAAAATTAATAAAGTATCTAATCAAGTTCTTATTAGCAAATGCCCAACACGACAATGCCTGATTCGTTTTATCCGAGAGAATATTATTTTGTAAGTACTCGTAGGTAACCAATTTCCTTGTCGACTATACCTATCGAGAGCCTATTTGCATGTCCCCTTTTTAATCCGCTTTCAGTAAGTAGGTAAACGTACCTACATCATTCAGGTTTACAGAGAATTCAATTAATTATATTTGCGTTATTATCCCGTGACTTGGCTTATCCACCGCAAGGCACCAGTGGTGTTGATTTCCATGGGAAATACTTATACTTAGACGTTTAGCTTTGACTACTTTTAGGCTTAGTTCCCACTGAAGCGGAGATGAGAATATGAGCGTTAACTTATTGGATATTATGGAAATTACGATATTTTATAGGGCGTGTGAGTGGAATCTATTTTTGATCTAAGGGTTTCCAAACGGTTTTAATCACAATTTATGCATGGAGTTTTCTTTTCATAAAAATATATACAGTACATGGTGACATGTGATCAACGATGACGGAAAACATCATGAAAACTTGAAGATCTAGTGTTCTTAAAGGCGGTGAGGGAATTGCAGTTACATATGAATTTGTAACTTTTATAAAATAGCCTGAATCTTATCTTCAAAGGATATTAAGTGCCTTAACATAAAGATTTGTCTAAGTCTCTTTATTGTAGTGGTCTTTTGCAAAAACACCTTTCCGCTCTACTCCTATCCGCTTGGTGGACACTGGCCCTTATGATATTAAATTAAGCGATTCACTCTAGGCACAGTAGTTATTGAATTTATCTAATTATTATATTCAACTTAGGTTAACTAGAAAATAAGGAAATGGAAAAGCATAAGAATCACTGGTTCGATTCGAATAATCTGCCACTAATAGAAATAATTATGAGTTTTACTATTTTATTATAAAATAATCAATTCTTAAAACAGGAAAAGCGGGAGTCGAAGCCACATTGGAAGTCTATTAAAAGCTTTACAGATAAGTCTAGCGCAAGGCCTTTAGACTAACATTCTTATTCTATTTGAATTTATATGGACATGTAGGTAAGTAGGTAAGTATACCTACTATTGTCATAATGACAAATTCATAATGTGAATCAGTTGAAAGATTATCCGTTACAACTACCATGCTCTACTGGTTGTAGTAAGAAAGACAAAATTGAACAAATTGATTGGGTTGAGGTCCCAATCACTTCGACCTCGTCTTACTTGGTAGGGGAGTTTGTTGCCTGTTTCAACGCGACACCGTTTAATTATAGTATCAAGGGGACATAAATCTCCCATAACCCTGCTGGTTGTTCCACGGCTTTTTTACCCATCGCTCACCGCGCAAAATCAACGATGATTATGGGTTTGTTGAAGAAAAATAAATAAATTAAAATAAAGGTGTGGAAGGAGAAAGGGGAGGCCTTTGCCCAGCTGTGGGACAAGGTTAAGAAGAAAAAAAAACGGTATAAACACACAAAAAACTCATAGGAGAGAAAGGACTAAGAGGTGAGCTCACCTTTCTTGGAGGCCTTCAAGCTCCTCATCCTGTTCACCAAGAGTCGAGTCCAGATCCAAATAGGGCCCGTAGTCGCCATCCTTAAAGACTTGCAAGGTCGCATCATCCAGCTGAAACAAAATACAACTTAAATTAGGCAAAATATTATTTTTATCAGTGTCAAGTTTCTTAAAACTCGGTTGAAACAGATCGAAGTTGAGAAAAACTGCCAGGAACTGACAGAGACAGACCACTATGTGGGACACAGCTTGGAAGAGAGACAAGAATGTCGTTAATTTAGAAATCGCCAAAATTTAAATCCACTAAAAGTTACTGAGGCGAAAGAGTTATGCCCGGAACGTAGCAAGTGGAGATCCGTGGTCTCTGCCTACCCCCATGGGAAAGAGGTGTGATTTTATGTATGCATGTAAATGTTTTAGTAGTTGGCTATTACTTATTATAGCTGTGCTATTACTAAACTCGATTTATGAAACACTTCTTCAATGAAAAAATTTATAAGTACTTAGGTAGGTCTTAGTATTCAATAAGTTTTTCAGTTTAAGTCCATTATGTACCGTACATTAATATAAGTAACATATTTTTATTATTATTAACCTACTAGCTCTGTGCTCATAGTACGAACCAGTCAATTCACATAATCGCCATCCATCCCTATTATTAAGTAGAACAGAATATACTACATTATTATATTTACTGTGGGATAAGGGTGGATTATGATATGAGGGTGTTTCATTTTAATCAGAGGGGTTGCTTTGCGGATATTGAAGGGCTGTGAATTAATAACTTCTGGTGAAGGGGTCTGAATGTTTTATAGCATAAGGTTAAGTCACTGATTTTTTGATGAACTGTTTCAAATTAACCTACATTGTTTTAAGTTACTTACATGTTTTTTTTATGAATGTTTTCTTTCATTTAGGTACTTAAATAGAATCAAAATAAAATAAAGGACATACCAATGTCCCTTATTTTATTTTGATTCTTGTTTAAATTAGCTAGGTAACCTATAACTACCTTAGGTAGGTACCTGTGTATCTTTATCTGATAGGTATATTAGATAAGATATTATTAGACCTTATAAGAAAGACTTTCTTATAAGATTAAATCAATCAGACAATGACAAAACATAAAACAATGTGAAAAACATACTTAAGTAAGTAAACGTAAGAAAGTCCCTATTATTTACCAAAAACCTTTGTTTTAATTTTAATACTTCAATTAAATTAAATTTAACATAATAATTGTTCAGTATCATTAGTTTTGCTTAATTAGCTACCTACTTACCTAATCTTTATAAAAATACGTCGGATTTGTTTTCGAAAACTGTTGGACCGATTTTCATGGTTTATGGTTTGTGAGAGAATAATCAGTAATGAACATTCTAATCATTGAAAAAAATAAAAACATGCTATCTTAATTACCTAGGTATCTCAGATTCATCTGAGATACATTGTATCTCAATGAAAACAACCTGTAAAATCGATTGGTTTCAATCCTGTTTCAATCATTACAGATTTTGGCATAGGTAACAAAGTTTGCTGGGCGTTTTGTTACCTATAAAATGCACAACTACAGTAACATGCGAATTCAAGGAAAACTACGTTTATATTTCAGGCAGACTAGACAAAAATCAAAGACAAACCTGCATAAATTAAAGACACTCCACAAATCACGTCAAATCACAGTCACAACATTATATGTAGGTAGTTGTTTAGTGATTGCAATATGATGTCTTTCTTCTCTATTGTTGTCGACGCCATCTGTGTTAGTCTGATTGAACTACGTGGTCACGCTCATAGTACCTAGGTATAGAGATTGGCCTTACTGTGTAGTACAGACGTCGTACGATAGATGTCGTACCCTAATTTGTATTGTGTTTTTTAGACTTTAGTAGTCATTTTTATAATATAGTTTGGCATATAAATACAAGAAATTTATATGCCAAACTACTTAAGTTTCTGTCATGTTAAAGACAAATCAGGGTGCGTGACTTGAGCTGTGATTATTCGTGTGTCTGGCAACACCAAACATAAGTATATCAGCTCATCGAGTGAGTTCAAGAACATATTTTAATCTATTTTTTGTTGTTTTACTGCAATAAAATGAAACCAAACTACGCACAAAAGTATCATAAATAAGTAAAGTAGGTAAATGAGAGTGACACGCTGGAAGTGATTTTTCAAGTTTTCCAGCAATGTTTAGTTTAATGACTTTATAGACAGACTATGCCTACATTTATATATTATTTATTTAAAACATCTATATTTATTTTTGGCACAAGTGGAAATAATCACGATGACACCTGTATGTAGGTGTAAAAAGCTAAATGACCACGTTACGCTCTGCTTTGATTTATGTAGAGCATGAAGGTGAGACTCAGAAATACTTATTTATTGTTTTTGTATGAATCATGCCTCTAGCGAGAGGAGAAATATGTATTTTTATCACTTTAATTTCGTGAGGTAATTTTCTGCACTGTAAAGGTACATTTCTGTTCATAAATCCTCAGATCCTTAATTTTATAATTATAATGAGATCACCTCGGGATTGTATCCTATGAAAATTTAAACATTTATCATCATCATTCATCTGCATCTATTTTTTACATTAAAAAATAGATGCAGTGAAACATGCAGCTCCTCCTCAGTTAAAAATTATTACCAGTCTGTTGTGAAAAAGAGTGCAAGTAGGTACCTACTTCTACTTTAAGAATAGGTATACCTAATAAAAACGAGAAAAAGACACATAGAAACAACAACAGACAACACCTACGTGAGTTCCTATGTGTAATCAATTAAAATCTATTGTTTATCTTTTTTTATCAGAACATCAGCAACGATTGCTTTGTGTTGATAATGCATCTACTTTAACTGTATGACAAATACATAATTAACCGATTATTAAGAACTGCACTTAGGGGTCTTAAGAAAAAATATCACAATTTGTGTCTCTTGACAGTCAAGAACTTTAAAAGATGGCTTTATTTCATCTTGCTTTGTCATTTTTAGGTAACATGAGCAATGCGTCCAGACGACAAATTTAATCTTATCCTAATATCCTTCCTACTTATTTACAATACTATAAATGCAAGTTTGTGAGTATGGATGTATGGATGTGTGTTTGTTCCTCTTTCACGAAAAAACTACAAAAGCAATTGCGATGAAATTTGGAATAAAGGTAGCTAAAGACCTGGAATAACACATAGGCTACTTTGTTCCCCGATATTCCCTCGAAAACGGGACTTACGCAGGTGAAACCGCGGGCGCAGCTAGTATCTCAATAACTTCGTACCTACTGCTATAACGTACTAATGCTAGAGCAGGAGAGAACATTATTATGTCTGTTCTTTTCATGGTCCACCTCAAGATAACTGGGTGTTCCAGAGGTATAAAAATAGGTAGGTCTGTACATCTAAGCCTACCATCAACTATTTGAAAATGTTGTCGCTGTTTACAATATCAAATGTAGCATAATTAATAAATAGGCCCTGCTTATGATGTAATAATACCAATTTCCTAAAAATAACTTGTGTGTTTCAGATAGTTTATCGTTTTCTCTATAAAAACAAATTAATTTGTTTGACTCTCGGTGCACGGAACCCTTGTTGCTTGAGCCTGATTCTCGCTTTACATTATTTTTTATGGTTTTGTTTTGAATAAATAGTAGTTTGCATTGTAAATAGTAACGTACTTAAGGTTGATGACTTGTTTCTGATTAGATAGATTAAAAATCACACAAAAGCTATTTACTTCTGTCCTATTGTCCATATCTTTAAATAAACCAAGCTTCTGCAGGTGGCTTTGATCGCGTGGTAGGTACTCAAAAAGTAATATTTGCATTTTCCAGTAGAATACCAATACATTAAAATTTTCAGCCAAATCCATCCAGTAGTTTTGCGTGAAAGAGAAAAAAATAGTCATCAATGTATTCATACAAACGTTTGCCTTAGTAATTATAATTACAAATCGTAATTTATAAGTAGGTTATCTGTTACTACCTTTTTTCATTGACAGAGGAGATTTTGAATTTTTTTATGAAAGACGGGCTTTTTCTACCTAATTTTTTTATACTTATCAACAATAGTTTCGTTCAGTGTTTTCGTAAATATGGCTAATCTTGATGCCAGAATGGGGGCACAGACATATCGTATACCCGGTGACATAATGTCACTAGTCGCACCTGAGACCGGCTGAAATATTTAGAACGGATAATTTTAGACAAAATACCGTGGTGAGTAACACAAGTATTACTAATGTTTACGCCTATTACATTTATAACGTTGCAACCAATGACAATACGCTTGTGGACACGAGATTGGATGCTCGGCGACGCGAATGACGGCACTACTGAAGTAAAACCTATTAATTTTTAAATAAAGAATTGAAGAATAGAATACCTACCATAACTTTTCGAGTTGTATGGTCAACTATCCTCGCTGACTGTGAAATATTTCAAATGTATGAAATTATTAGTTCACACAAGTTACCGGGGGCCGGCACTGCACTGGATTATTATCATACATATTGTGAAACTTGATTCGGTATCGAGGATAGTATCCATACTACAGTAAACTGGAGGTTCTCGAGAAAAACAGTAATCCGTCACTAACTAAAAAACATTTTTTAAACCCAGATTAAATTGACAAATATTTTTGAACGGGGTCAGTTGCCATAATCTCTAGATTTAACTTCACTCGCAATACTTTTTGTCTCGTATGCAAATAGCTCTAGACTGTGCCACTAAATTTAAATTTAGTGTTATGCGCCTCCAAAACTGTGTTATTGTGGCGATGCAGTGTGAAATGTGAATCATCGAATAAGATAAACATCAGGAATGCTACGAGATGTTGCAATTTTGTAATCTTCGAAAAGCTTGAAAGCTACTAGCATTGTTTTTATATTTTGTCACAATAGTAATAAAAGTAAAATAACGATTTTATAAAAAAATATTGCAAGAACATACCTAATTAAGATATTGTTATTAATAAAATAAATTTTATGATTAATAATTATTAGGTATGGAATTAAGGATTCTTACGATAATCAATAAAAACAATGATTTTCTGTATCTTTCAAAATTGTTATTGATACAGAAATAATATACCTACACACAATTTTACCATGATAATAATATTACATAATATTGTCAATTTTACGAAATGTTTGCTAGATACCTTACATTACTTATTTCAAGACTTTTACTTTGCTTTATGTTTGCAATTAATTAAAGCTTTGTTATTATTATAACGACATAAACTAACTTCCAGTCTCAATAACCTGTCTATCTTCGATTTTGATTACTGTCTGTAGATATTTGACGCATTTTGTATGGAAGTAATGTCAAATACCTACCCGCAGTAAGCTAAACCAGAGATAGAAAGGTTATTGAAACTGACACTTAGTGATCGATTTGGATGAAACTTGGATTAAGTTATTATTAGGCCAGAATATTTAAGTGGTAGGCGAGTGAAGCCAGCAGAAACCGGTTAGTAATACTTTATGCAAAGAGGCAAATCTTGCAACAATAGATTCAGTTCACAATAGAATGAATTGGTGCATTTGACCTGCTCAATGCAAATTGGTTCTGTTGTGTGCATTTTGACGTATATCTCTACAGGAATAATTCATTTATTTGATATTGGATTACAATAAGTAACTAATCTTCTACATAATTTACACAAAATTACAAAATACAATGAGAGAATGGTTTAAAATGAAGATGGATCAACTGGATCCACCTTAGAATCGTTAACAATTCCTAGATTAAAACGATCCTATTCCGACTGGCAGTTTGAGTCATGATTATCCAAGGAAGAAGTGGATGGATTGTGTGAAAGAGGATATGAATGTGAGAGGAGTGAATTCGGAGTTGACGAATGATAGAGATGAATGGAAGAAGAAACCATGTTGGGCCGACCCCACCTAGTGTGGGCTAAGGGCAGGTAAATGAGGAATGATGATTATCGTAGTTTGAGAGAGATTAGTTCAGTTTTTTAGACGTTGATTAAGCATAGATCAATCAATTTAAATTGATTTTTGTTTAAATTGAACTCAAGATGCCTGTAATATTGATCTAGATTTCTCAAAAACATACATTGCTTTAGAGTTTAGGTACTTGACAAAGTAAACAAAGAAACTACTATTATTTTATGTACCTACTTAGTGTATTTTTGAGTGGCGTTTGATCAAAGTTAAAGCACTATTTGTTTGTCAAAAAGAGTTGTTGTGCTATGAAAATCATAATGTTAAACTTATTTTAGGCCTTTAGGCGACCTTACCATTCCATCAAATCAAGCCACATGCTCATATAAACTCACTTACTAAATGAATACTTAGGTAATATTGATTGAATTATTTGATCATCATCCTCAGTTGGATGTGTTTGCGGATGGATGGAAGGAGATAGAACGGGTGTGCTTAGATTTTTGTGAAAATTTGTAAATAGACTGTAATTGATCTCCTATTATTTAATATTACTTCATAGTTATTGTGTTTTTAGATTTGTTTTTTTTTTGTTTTTATAATTTTAATTCGTTGTGTTTTATAGATATTTGCTTATGTGTACATTTTATTTGTTAGCTATAATGATTTAGAATTGTTCTGTTATGTTATAGTTAATTTTTTGAAATAAAGAATTGAATTGAATTGAATTGATCATGTTTCAATGCTAAAGCTTATAGGTTCGCCACATCTTAAACTTACTTAGTGAAGAAATCGTAGGTTTAAGAAAGTTAATTTTATTAACTTACCCGCTGTGGAGCTTGCAGAAGTCGATGCACAGCAGCAATTTGATATGACAGCGGGATTGTCGTGTTAAATGTATGATACAGAGCCCTTGGTGGCTCTCTCACGTTATATTCCAAGAACGGATCCAAATCATTGAGGTATTGCACGCGACACACAAATGAAACAGCACTAAGATCCCTCATGGCTCCATTCACCCTATTTTCACTCACTTTCAACAATTCAAACATTTTAAAACACTATTTTACTTTAATAAATCACAGTCCAATCACATTTTACACACTGAAAATAAGAGAAACAAAAATCAGAACACGTTCGTATTTTGAATTCCGCGCCGGTTTTCAATATTTTTTTTATTCGCTTTTCGGCCAGTGTTGCGCGTAATCGCGACTGGACTGCGCTGTGTCATGTCCGCGTTATACCGCACGTTTTGGTCGATTGCTGTTTTTACGATAAGCGTGCAAGATGGTTTTGATTACGTTTTTTTATAATGAACGCAAGGATGTGGTTTCGATGTTTTTGAACTGCGAACACTAACGAGCTGGCCGGTTATCGAATCGATTTAACGGTATTCTTATACATTCGCTGTTTTAAAAAAGATTTGCTTATACCTGTATCTATTCTTGTAATTTGTTTATAATGTAATATACTGAAATACAAATACAGTGCAAGGTTGAGGTTGAGTAATAGTTTCCATACCGTTGCGCTAGGCACACATTTTGTAATTAGATAAGATTATGTACCTACCTACCTACTTACCTAAATTAAGTAGCGTTTAAAAGTGAAAACTAAATGTAACATTATTCAAATTTTAGATTCGTTTGTTAAGAATATTATATTTTTATCGTCTGTGCACTTTATTATAAGTAGGTACTTTATTTGTTTGTACAAAATAAAGTGCACAGGAGATAAAAGCAGGATAAAAGAAAGAAATAAAATAAAAATAGTAAACAAAGGAGAGGCGAGGACAAATTTTTGTTTATATTCTAAATTATATATATTATAAATACAATTTTTAAGGGTTCTAAATTGTAAAAATGTCTTTAAGGGTCTGGCATGACTAGCATCTCCGACATTGTTCACTTTATGAAGTCACTAGCAGCCCATCCCGGCTTAGCACGGGTGTACTTATAAATAATTTTACCTAACTTAATGTTGAAATAATTTTTGAAATCGGATGAGTAGTTTCGGAGAGTATCTGTACAAACAAAGAAACAAACCAACTTTACCTCTTAATATAACTTAGTATAGATCTGCGGCGGTCATACCTTGTACGTACTGATGCGTGTCTGGAGACCGCATTTTTTCATACAAATTGATCGGGCTATGACTATTGTGTTTTAAAGAGGGCAAGTTGTCAGAAATAACTGAATGCTAATGAAAAGCAACATAGGCATTTACAGCTTTACTAATATTATAAAGAGGTTTAATTTGTTTGTTTGTTTGTTTGACGGAGGTCATCTCCGAAACACTCAGACTATTTCAAAAATTATTTAACTGTTGATGTATAGAATGGACTGTCGAGATATAGGCTATATTTTATCTTTGTATTTTAATTAGTATACTCGTGCAAAGCCGGGACGTGATGCTAGTACTAGATAATTTTATACAGTATCAGAAGTCTCTCTGCCTACACTTAACGGTACTGTAGTGCCTGGGACATCATTGAGATGTAATAGGCTTGCCCAGCCCAGCACATCTGGTACCAGTCTGGTAGCAGATTATCCAACCTGTACCAAAAAAAGGTACAGGTTGGAAAATCTGCTACCAGACTATCCAACTACGCTGAGGGAGCGTAGCTAGGGTTTATGGGGTGGTCAAACTTGAAGACCCACTAAAACCACTAAAACGCACCTAAACCATCCTCTCTGCTTGGACATTGTTAGTTGGACATTGTTGAGATGATTGGCTAGGTCAACTTCCCAAAATGTTATGGGCACTGAACGAGTTAAGGATAAATTCGTGAGCCTGGTTCTTATCAGTCATTTCTCAGTTACGAAGATGATATCACGTCGATCGTGACTCATTTAGACGTTTAGGTGTAATTATTGTGATTCTCCCACGGTTTTTACAATCACTGGTACTTAGTCATAGGATAAGCTAACTGATAATGAATTTCACGAAGTCAATTTTGCTGTTATTAATTGTAAACACTACATACTTTTTATCGTAAGTTTCTATGCGCAAATGGCAAAATTAGTGACGGATATTAAAGGCCGCTGAAAGGCCTCTTACGCTCGTAGTCATCAGGTTTTTTCCTATAAGTACTAATTTCAGTTAAAAAACATTGTGCACAATTTTTATGGTATAAAAATGTCCTCCACAAAAGTAACGGAGTGAACTCTTCCAAGGTCATTACGTCGATACATCCGAAACCTCTCTCTTTTTAATGCATAATGCGAAGCAATTTAAAATCAGCTCATCTTTAAAATGACCACAATACCCATTTTGTAAAGGTGCGTATAGACTGATGAAACGTAGTAGCCTGAATGACTTGGCTATATGTTACGTTTCACCCCACGAATTGGTCACTTGCTCATACGACCATTACAAACGAACGAATTTTTTACCAATCTGTACTCACCTTAAGGTCATGATAGTCTTTTTGACCTATCGAGAGAGACCTCAAACTAAAATAAAGTTTATGATTTGGTATTACGATTCGAATTCACATGACATTACAATATTCGTTCGTTTGATTTTTGATTTATTTTTCTATAAAAACCATATTGTTTTTTTTTTTCAATCAATATGGTTTACCGATTATTCCGTCAACAGTGGACCAATTTTGTAATTTCTTGTTTTTTGTATCACAGTCCTGAAAGTGGGAAGTATTCTCATTTGAGCACCAATTTTATGAGCACCTATGAACTAAGGCCTAAGGCCATTTGAATACCAATCAGTACTTTAGCTAGGTGCTCAAATGGGAACAAAAATTAGACTGGTATATGATATACATAAATAGAAGATCTTCGGAGTTATTAATAGATTCACCTCGAGTTTGCAGAAAATTGACTTTATTTTCGTAAGGCGAAATAGGTAATAAACAATGTCACTTCTTTTGACTAATATACTGATGGTTGTTTTATGGTCACTGTAGAGGCACTTTTGTATTCAGTGTCGTGAATGGACTATCACGATTGTGCTACGAGTCAATAAACTATGACAATAAAGATAGTTTAAGATAGGGTCAGCGAAAGAGTTGAACGTTTTTCAACATCAGTAACGTTACAACAACGCAACGAAACGGTCATGACGAAGAATAAAAATATATATTATAAATATACATAATCCTCATTAAATCCTCACCATTTTATGAAACCACCTCAGGAGTATTCTTAAACAAAAACATCTGAATTTGCACAATCTGTCAAAATAATGACGGAATAATCCGTAAATAAATAAAAAAAGAAATACGCAATGGAATACCCAGAACCTCCTCTTTTTTTGAAGTCAGTTAAAAATCTTAAAAGATAAATTGTGTAAAAACTTATTTCTTGTTAGTAAAATCATTTTGGACGAACAAATCTCTTTTTTTGAAGCCTCTTAAAAATATTTCAAAACGATAATTCATCTTTTCTCATGCGCACTATCGATCACTGCACCGTGCATTGTACCAGTTATGACAAGTGCTATTATTTTGACAGGCGAGCTGTCATTAGCCGGTCTATTTTAATTCCGGCGCTTGCGCAAGAGGCCGGGCCGCGCGTTGTGCAACACGGCTGGAGGAATAGGAATTAGCTTTCTTTAGTGTGTGTGTCTCGGTCTCCTATTCAAATGGGCCTGTGTGTTGAAAAGTTTTCTTTCGAATATTTTCTCTATCACCACACTTCCAACCAGACAGGACTGTTTTCTAATTCTATACCCAATTCGTTTGAAGAAAAGGAATTTGGTTAGAGGGGTTAACAGTCACTGTCTGTGGATTTTTTCTATCAGTGCACCACCTCAAAATAACTGGGTCTATTTGTTACAGACTTTAAATTTTTAGCATAAATGCCTTATGTATAAGTATAATATAATCAAGTAAATATGTTATAAAACTATTTTATTTAAAATCAAGGTTTTTTTCAATGTTTCGACGTTTTATATCAAAATTTCCATACAAAAGATTTCAACGCGCTTAATAACTTGTGGTGTCGTTCAAGTAATGGACTTTTCGTGTCAAAAAATAGATATGCGCTTTAACACAAGCTTTAAACGGTGAAAAAAAACATCGTGAGGAAACCAGTTAGTTTTCTAGCAGTGTCGGTGGGCTTGCAACCTGTCACGTTTGGAAAGTTAACCACTGCAAAATGTGGCCATGTACCAAATATATTTGGACATACCTCTGACTACCCCTTTAGATATCTTCAAAGTATACAGTCGTTATTATATTTCAATCAACACTATTAGATTATTCTGGGATGAAGCTGGCGATCGCAATGCTTGGAAACTAATGGGGGAGACCTTTGCTCAGCAGTGGGACAGTATAGGTTAAGAAAAAAAAATAATTAGATTATTCCGCTTCGAATAGTGTTCAGATTTGCAAAAGTTACGTCACGTTACGTTAGTTAGTTTGAAATCTTTATTACTTTGATATTGGCCATTTAGCGAGCTTTACGATGGCAAGGTGACAGGTCAAGTACTTTGCATACCAGCGAAAGGAGCTTGTGTAATTAAAGCTAACTTACACCAACATAACCGCTGGTAACCACTGAATCCACTGATCAACGTATTTGAGACGGAGGAAGTAGTCGCCTATCTTTTTGGGTTTAATCTATCGCTATAGTGACATTGTTCTATCAAAGTGTCTTTTATTTTTTTATGCTTTGGTACACACAAATAAGGACTAAACAAAACATGTACCTACTAAGGCGATCTACAAGGGTTTTCTGACACCAAAAGTTTAGTTTCTTATACATTTTGTGATACTTGACTCGGTATTAAGTATAGTATCAATAGTACAGGAAACTGGTGGTGACTCTACAACGGTTTACGTGCTTCGGCAAGCGCGTAATGTATTTTTATTAACATTTTCGTGTTTTCATTTCATTTTATTACAAGTCAGCTAAACGGTAGTTAAAAATGTTATTTTAACAGATGGTTTTTGAGTAGGTGAACTGGGATATGTCAATTTTGATAGTCAAAGTAGCTTAATGTTATACAGAATTAAATTTTTAACATCATTATAATTGTAAGATCTAAAACAGATAATAATGTGATATAAAATTCATATTATGAATTTTATATCACGTATTTTTTTGTGAAATATCTTTGATAATTGGAACTCTGACTATTGGTATCAATCAGCTTTTTCTATTGTCTAAATAAAATCTGAAATATAATAAATTACTAAGGACGATGTGTTATTCCAGGAAACAAACTATGTAGAGTCCTCACAACGAAACAAGTCCATTAGACGCGGCGCTGAAATTGCAGAAATTAATCTTTTCATTATGATATGCCTATTTTCCATGAACGCATAATAATACTTATGCAGTTGATTGGCAGACGAAACAAGAAAACCTTATACATACAAGGAAACGTGTGTGTACGGGGATTAATACAAATTTTCTTCTAGCTTCTTTCGTAAGCTTGATTCGTTGCGCGGGCTCTATATTCCTTGGATGATTGAGAATTATTAATTAAGCAATGTGAAAGTTTTAGCCAAATCCGTTTAGTATCGTTTGCGCGAAAGAGTAAAAAACACTGAACCTACATGTATGCAAACTCGCGTTTATAGAATACTAGCAGCAAGTCCTAGCTTTGCACGGGTGTACTAATGAAACTATCGGCATAAAATAAAGCTGATAACAACAGTCCATTCTACACATCGGTGAAAGAATTTTCAAAATCGGCTGAGTTTCGGAGATTCAGTCCTACAAACAAACAAACACTACCTCTTTATAATATTAGTATAAAAGTAGGATCAAACGTTCAACACGTGAAAGAATTTCATTCAAAGTCACTTTCCTTGTTGAATAATAAACGAAATCACTGTTTATTCACACAAATGGTGAAGCGTGCGCGTGAGTTGATACTTGATGGTATTACTTTTGTTATGTAAAACATTGATTGTTGTAACACTATGGTTTTATAAACTTCGACTTGACTAGACTTTATTTATAAACCTTGTATTAATAATAATAAGAGGATGGCCTGTCTCGTGTGTGCGACCACTGGGCATAAATTTAAAAAAAAACTTTGACATCACTCATATGATATGAGTGGTTAGTCACTAAGCAATAAAATAGTTAGGGTTTCGCTGTTTTGATCCAGAGTTTTTACCCAAATACTTTTTATTTTTGTTTCTCCCCAATATAAGAAGAAACCCAGTCGCGGTAGAAACCTAACTAACTTAGTTCAGTGAGTGTGATTAGAATATAAAATCGTCCTTCCTATCAACCTTTTGCATACTTCCTGACCATGACGTCATCATCATTTAAACTAGTGACGCAATAAAAGGATTTCGATTACCAAAAGACTGAACATTATCGGTCGCACGGCGCGACGGCAATAAGATATCGCCTCATATGCATTAAAAGTAGGTACTTAAATTAAAAATTCTACTAAAAGTTTAGGGATTCGACGTGACCCGCGATCATCCTAAATTCGGACTTACCACTAGGTCACGAAGCTATAGTGTTGTAGCCCGAAACTTTCATTATAATGATATTTGAACTCTATAAAAATATAAATTCAATAAAAGTTTTTTATAATATGGCCTACTGATACCTAAGATGTTTTCTAAAATCAGTTATATTAATAATGTAATCATGTCATCAAAATGAACATTCACGATGAAAAGCTATACTTATCTGCAAAAACTATTTCACACGTGCGCTGACTAACGAAGACGAGACAGTAAAATGGATTTTGCTAACGTCACAACGTGGACGAGTGCTAACGAGATTGGCCATGACTGTATGTACAATAGGATCCAAGTCATGGCCGTGGTCGAGGCAAAAAATTGTATTATATTTTAAAGAGGTATTCGGTGAAAGATTTTTTTAACTCGGCTTAGTAGTTTTGGAGATTACCTCCGTCAAACAAACAAACCAACATTTCCTCTTGATAATATTAGTATGGATTAGATGATTTTTGTTGGAAAGGAGATATTCCAAGTTTAATGAATTTTTTTTGTGTGCTTATGATGTCTTCAATCATTTCTATTTAAATGGCTTGTCCATTTTTTATTTAAAACGTAATCGAACTAAGACAATAATCGCTATTGCCTATACCTTGTACCATCAAGTTATACCGACAAGGTCGCAGGTTCAATGCTTAAGCTGGACTTAACGGTAGAACGTTACTTTTATGCGAAATTTATATATTTTAATATTGGAATGAAATGTGTTTTGAACTCATGATTTTAATGTGCAAATTATTTTTATATTGGCATAACTTTTTACATTTTCTCTGTATGAACCTTTTGAAATCACTTTATAATTTAGAAATACATATAATTATATCCACATACAGTGTGTATATATTGTGTATAATACCCCCAACATCACATATCAAAACGTCGGGATATGAAGTAAATAACGCTATAAAATGTCAAAATGACAAAAGGTTAAAATGTAATTATGATAAATACAAAAATTCATACAAAAATAACTACCTATTAGTTTTTTTATATCTCTAGGATTAAAATATAAAATCCATCTGTAACAAATCACTTGAAACTCCAGTACTCAATACTTCTGTTACTTATTGAGAGCCTCTTGACATCCACTTCTTAATTACTGCAAAAATCATATCAGCTTCAAGTGGACCAAAGCAATTTGAACTCTATTCATCAATGATGTACTACATTCAAGTGTCTGTGTTGATTGTAAGTCATTTCTTCATTCGACTTGAAATCCCGTAAGTGACATGCACACGACCTTAAACTTGGAATGTCAGTGTATACATTGCTTTATTTATGTTAAGAGGGTGTAAAAGCGTAGCTGCTTTAAAATAAAACTTGTGTCTTTATTTTTTAGTAGCAGCACGTCCCGGCTTCGAACGGGTGTACTTATGAAACTAACGGGATAAATTATAGCCTATAACCTTCCCAACAGTCCATTCTATACATAGGTGAAAGAATTTTTAAAATCGGCTGAGTAGTTTCGGAGATTACCTCCGTCAAAGAACAAAAACATACAAACAAACAAACAAAGAAACTTTACCTCTTTATAATATTAGTTAATAGTTAATAATATTAGTTAAGTAATATAGTTAATATTAGTACCTATAGATATAGATGTTCACCAGAACTTACATTTATAAAAAACTGAATTTAAAGGCATGTACAAAGGCGAGCTTAAAACCCTGCAATGAGTAAAATTAATTAAATGTACAATTTCTGTGATGATAGTGATGATTTTTGGAACGTTGTGTTATTATTTTGCGCGGTTGTGTGTTTATATTTTAAAAATTTATTTCTTTAAAAAAAATCTCTTCTCAAAATCTGTATTATTCAGTATTCAGTAAACAGACGGTCAAACATAATTCATTACCGACACGATTTTAAAATTCTTCCTATACATCCAATTTAAAAAAAATATGTGTTTCATATTTACTGAAATGGTTAGTATCTTGTTTCACCTTGTACATTTTACTCATGTTTGCAAAATGACTTCGAATTACCGGTTTGCGCGTAAGAAAGACGTTTCATGAGAATCGCGAACAATGGGATGTTACTGATACACCGTGTACATAGACACGTACCATTTATATATGTTTTCAATTGAACAAAATGCAAGCCAAGACTTGGAAGCTACAGTTTATTTTACAAAAAGTAACACACAATGATCATGGCATCGGGGTGTTTGGGCTAAGGAAAGCAGATTTCTGATGAATTTATATCAAATTTAATGTTTCTATTCACCAGTCATCAGGTTACCATAACACAAGCATTAAATTGCTAGATGACGCTGTGTGGAATGTCCAGGGATGCTTATTTCTTTTATTTATTTATAAGTAAACCAAGGTTCGCTCTCATATCCCGCACGGACTTGGATGCCTGAGGCCCCTACCACCAGTTTACTGTAGTATTGATACTATCCTCGATAACGAGTCAAGTATCGAAAATGTATGAGAATCCAGCGCAGCGCTGCCCCCGGTAACTTGCATGAAATTTAATACATTCGAAATACTTGACCCGTTAGAGAGGATAGTTAGCTATACTTCTCGAAAACTGATGGTAGGGTGATGCCTTCTTAACCTTAATGTAAATGTGCTTATTACTAACTACAGTTAACAAGTTTTTGTGCGTGGTTAAGAAGCGAACTCATAACCTGGAAATTGAGACAGACCAGGCATTTTCTACATACGCATGATGACAGTAATCAAGAATGGGAAAAATGGGAAAATTCAAGAATTCCTAAAAGAATTCCCTCTGCTGTAGATTTTTACCAGATCCTCTAAAACATATAGGACCACCCTTAGAATATCCTTTTACAAAAAAAACATAATGTTCATAATCGAAAATCGGTGAACAAATATAAAAAATGTATACTCGTATAATACGGTCGAATTGAGAACACTTTTGATTCAAAGTAATCCAAGGATATTTATTTATTTATGAATAATATAGAATGGTTTTGAAAAAATTGTCATCATACCTATTCCTTTCGTTTCAGTTTGTATTCATACAAAGTTAATGTTTTTAACTCAAAACTTAAACCAGTGAATAACAAATAATGAAATCGAATTTAATTGTTTTTGCAAGTAAAATGAAATACAAAATTTTTATCCAATATTTTAACCTTGAGCGCAGTGCAAACGTAACCTAAGGCAGATTGCACTATGCTAATTAGAAATTAACTGGCAGAACTGGCAGAAACATAATTATTACGATAAGATGACTATCGGTTTTGCTTCAGTTATTTTTACGAAATGCGTTAGTATAATTATAAAATTTGCGTAAGACTTGCAAAAAACGCTTAGACAATAATATCAAAGTGATAAATTCATAGCCGTGATGGCCGAGTGAGTGGGTGCCTAGGATTCCGACCCGAAGGTCGTGGGTTCAAATCTGACCATGGATTGCAAATGGACTTTTCATTTGAAAAATATTTTACCGTTATATTTTTTTATTTCCGACTTATCTTACAAAAGTGGATTGAATTCTCAAAAAAATTTTCCTGTTTGTAAAAGCACGAGTATACCAAGTTGTTCTAATATAAAACAAAAAAAAACATTGTATCGTGCTGACAGCTATTTTACGTGTAACGGCAGTTATTTCCATTGGGTAATAATGCCAACTTAAATTTTGATTATTGACCAAAACACTTGTTTAATTTTAGTATCCCAAATTCCCAACTAACACGTCTTGCGCTTCATGAATTTTTAGTCTCAACTCAACTCATAATTACAGCCGGTAAGAAATAGCCCATGAAACATCCCTTAAAAGGAACGAAGTGGCATTGAGCCATTCTGGTAACAGTCTGTAACTCTGTACCGTTATGTTCTCAGGATGCTATGGGAGCGTGCTATTGTTTATTAAACCGTTTTTGTGTTGAAGATTGTATGATGTGCCTTTTAATAGCGCTAGACGTTTTAAATCAAAATAAAAAAACTTGTTTGATTTGTTTTACTAGATATGTTTTGCGCTACTAGAGCCTTTGCGTTACCTTACCGACCTAGGGATGCAAAATGCAAAGTCTTTTCCACCCTTTGTTCAGGTAACTTTCAGATACCTACTATCCAATTATGATAAATTAAACGTTTTTTACCAAATTGTTAGCATAACAAACTAAACGATCACACGATATGCTGAGTTGGAAGCCATGGCATCTTTTGTATCATTAATTAATCTTTACAATAAATAATTTTGACTCAAGTGTACATAAGATGTCAAATACAAGAGTTCCCTTTCCTTCCTTCTGTCTATCTTTGGATGTGTCAAAATAGGCCGTATTTACGTTTAACGTAACCATCATTCAAGAAAAATGTGGCGGCCCATATAAAAATTTGGATCTCAATGGTTTACATAGATAAATTCTATCGATAGGACGTAGGTATCGTACCAGACACCAAATCCCAACGATAGCGCGATCTAGCTTTCAATACAGAATTACTAGCGACATCTAGTTTTGTTTTCGAACATATGGAAACGCTGAATGGTTAAATTTGAGAGTGCATATAGAGGTGTGCGATCTCAGTCACTCACTCGACGCCACTAATACTTCTATACTATACTAATACATATAGGCTGATTCGGCGACTGACAGCATCCCTATCTAACCTTAACAAAATGCACTTGTCTCACTCAGTCAAGTGCAGAAATCGGCGGCTCAAATATTGTTTGGGGTATGGTTAAAAAGTAACGTTGGTGTAATATTTAACATTATGTTTTTTATTTTAAATGCGTCAATGTTAACATTTGCGTTTAACCACCGACGGATAGAGGGTCGTTATAATGACGTTATAAATAAATAAATATCCTTGGACATTCCACACAGCATCATCTAGTCCCAAGCTAAGCAACTTAATGCTTGTGTTATGGTAACCAGATGACTGATATAATACTTAGATACATTTTTTTGTAAAATACATACATAATTTAGATGAAAACACCCAGACACGGAACAAATATCTGCAGAACATACAAACATGTCCCGTAGCGGGGATCGAACCCGCAACCTCCGCGTCTCAGCCGGGCGTTCGCCCAACTGCGCCACAGAGGTCGTTATGAAAGCTATGACCACAGTTTTCCACTCGCTAATACAAACTTCTAACCCTTTCTTTTTATTATAATTTATCTACCCTCAGAGGAAGCGTTTACCGTCTCGGCCGTCTCTTAAATCCTGGGTACCTGCAGCAGTTCGTTCGTTCGTTTGTATGAGCAAGTGGCCAACTCTGGTGACGGAGTTTATAAATATCCCGACTAAAGGCCTCCGTCATGGCTTAACGACAGTAGTAACCCTAGTTTGCTTCTTGTAATTACCTCAATCATTCCCATGACGGTAGCTACGTGCACAAACAAGCGTGTCGAGTAAGACCGTGGTTGAAAATACCCTTAGCCATGTTACATCAACAATCGCTTTAGAAACAGGAGAAAATAGGAATAGTTGATATGAAATTACAGGACTTTATCATATATTTACTTTATTATTTTGTTTTCCGACGTTTCGAGTCCGTTACAGCTCCGTGGTCACGGGTAGACTGTACTGATAAATATAGGAATTGAATAGAAAAGTGTCGGGATTAGAGATGCCAAGTGACATGAATAATAATGATAGAAATATAATAAAAATTATGAATTAGGTATACTATGTATAACCATTTATTTTTTAAAATTTGTCTTCTCCATCTAATTACCTACTCCAAGTAAATACAGTTTTTTTACAATAAAACATGTCACACACAGTCCGTTTTTTCTTTGTTTTTTTGCAAAGTAAAGGTAAACTCGTGATCATTATTTCATTTACATTTCAAATAACTTATTTATTTATTTATTTATAACTTATTAAAATTCTTTTGTAATACCTCTAAAGATTGGAATGCGAGTATCACATTACAATGTCTAGGCAACGTTGGGGACCATTGCCTATTTTGAACCTTCTTCGAACAGTACAGGGCTCATTGTATAACATATTTCTAAGGTTTCGTTCAAGGGCTGAAGTTGCTAACTACGTAAACTGTTCTTTTATAAAGCTATTAGCGTTAAATTTCGGTAAAAATATATAAATAAATAAATTAATATTCTTGGACATTCTACACAGTGTCATCTAGTCCCAAGCTAAGCAACTTAATGCTTGTGTTATGGTAACCAGATGACTGATATAATACTTAGATACTTTTTTTTTGTAAATACATACATATTATAGATAGAAAACACCCAGACACGGAACAAATATCCGCAGAACGTACAAACATTTGTCCCGTAGCGGGGATCGAACCCGCATTTACCGCGTCTCAGTCGGGCGTTCGCCCAACTGCGCCACAGAGGTCGTCAAAAATTTACCGACTTAACACCCACGACCGCTTGTATTACTGAGGAACATTTATATCGCTATAGAAACGTGATATTTGCTACTTTGTAAAGGAAGTAATTATCAAAAATATCTCCCATCAGTAAGCTAAATAGAAGATAGATAGGTTAGACTGTCAGATAGTTACTCTATTTTCAATATGCGAATGGTTTGAATCCTAAACAGGGACAAGGTATAAAAAATCACATGAACTATTGGTGCAATACCATCTCGTGTTGAAAAGGTCACTTTCAACCCTTGTTATAACAATCTAGGTACTAATAAGAAGAATAAAAGGATTTTTGGCTAGGAACCCTCTTTAAATAAAAAAACTTTATTCAACCCGCTGAGCTACGGTGTCCCAGACACACATAACGAACGGTACAACTTATAACACGTTGGTTGGTTGGGTCGTACTAAATTGAAAATAGGAAGTAATTAAGAAACGGGCACAAGGACTAAAGCTATTAAAGACACACGCTAAATTGATTATAATAGTCGAATATTGGCTAAAGTCAGTTAGGTCACGATTTATATTTCTACTATTATGTATGTTACGTAAATAATGCATAACGTTGAGCCGTAACAAAACAAAGAAGACGCAGTTTTTGTTTATAAAAATCTTCCTTCGTGATTGCAACAAACTTTTTAAAATATGTTATTGAAATGTTGTGTAAAATGCGCAATGAAATAACTTTTTTAAGAACAAAAAACAAAACACATAATCCAAACTATAATGATTATAAGCAACGACAGATATCAAATCTGTGAAAAAGCTTGTCATAAATTTTAATAAAAAATTACTATGGTGATGAACCTACGGACATCCGTAGGTTAGTTATAGAAATCAGACATTAGTCGTAAAGGCGTCACGGAGGCCTTAAGGCGGCCTAAAAACTCCGTCACCAGAGTTGGCCACTTGCTATACGAACGAACGAACGAGATACCTATATAACATGCTACATGTCTAGGTAAGTTTAAGTACTCTGCTAAACGTGGTGTGCATTCATAGAGGGTTATAAACGTCTATAATAATAGGATTAAACGAACTTACCTGAAGTGAAGTTCTATCCTTATTATTTGGATACTTATTCTGGGATAACTTAGTAGTAGTCGCTACTTCCATGCTATATTTCGCGTGTCCAAAGCCTGTTGCACTGCAACACAGCTAACAAAAAATTAAAAACCTGTAACACACCCAATCCAAGATCATTACGTTCAGAGACCAAAGGGTAGAAGCTATGAACATATAGCTTAGGGATGGGCAGGGAAATTATTATTATCCCAGAATAAGTATCCAAATAATAAGGATAGAACTTCACTTCAGGTAAGTTCGTTTAATCCTATTATTATTCTTCTACTTATTCTGGGATAACTTAGTAGATGTTTAGAGTTAAACATTAAAAACTCCATTATTATACATCAAATATAACAGTTTTATTCAAAATTTGACTTGGTCTTAAATTATCTTCAACTAATAATAATATAAAATAAAATCACAAGCGTTAATTAGGATCATTTGTTATAGGTACCTAATTAGAATTGAAATTGAGTTTAACTAGATGAACTACATATAGCCTTAGCAAAAGTAACCTGAGCATCTTCAGTATTTTGAAGGGGTCGATTGTAATGCTTTGCAAACGTCATTGACCTAGATGACCACCCGACTGCCTTCAAAATACTGTCCACTGTAAGACCTTGCCTGCAAGCTAGAGAGGAAGATGCATGCCGCGTGGAATGGGAGGAGTAAATGGATATATCTATTCCACTTTCTTTCATTACTTGCTTCAACCATCTACTTATAGACTGAGATGTAGCTCGCCTGTGAGGTCTCTTATAAGTTAAAAACAAATAATCAGATGTTTCGTCATTACCTCTCAAATTTTTAGTCTTTTCCAAATAATGTAAACAGCATTTTACAGGACAAATGTCTGGCTTGTCCAGATATGGTAGAGATATCTGAGATATACCTCTTCCAGGAGCTGAAGTTTTTAAAATATCTGACAAAATAATAACAATTCCATTCTCATTAATTCTAATATTCTTACATCTAATGGCATGTAATGTTTGGACTCTCTGCCCTGTTGTAAGGGCCAAAAGCATAGCAGTCTTTTTCGTAAGTTTTTCTAAATCTAAATCTTCATAAGGATGCCACTGTTTTAAAAACGACAATACAATACTTGGATCCCAAGTGGCAGTATACTTGGGTGCAAATGGTCTTATCTTAAAAACTCCTTTAAACCAGCGCTTAATGCGGTCATCTGTGCCAATATGATTACCTATTATAAGAGACAGAGCTGAACGGTGACAGTTCAATGTTTGGTAAGAAGCACCTTTATCAAAAATTGTTGTCAAATATGCTAGTACTTTAGGTACTGAAGCCGCCAATAAATCCTGATTGTATAACTTACAATATTGCCACCATTGACGAATACACGAGTCATATTGTTTGAGACTATTTTTTGATAAAGATTTTAACATAATTTCTATGGCACTATCTCCTACCATTCTTCTCTTCATAGATTGCCTGATAATACACAAGCCCCCAGGGTAAGATGCTGGTGTAAAGGATGATGAGTTCTGGAATAAGAATTTAATAGATTTTTAGAAGGTCCAAACACTAACACTTCTGAAATTGCCATGGTCTTAATCAAAGGGTACCAAGCCTGAGCAGGCCATATTGGGAAAATTAAAATACCTACTGCCTTATCTATTCTAATTTTCTGTATCACTTTTAAAATTAAAGAAAATGGAGGAAAGGCATAAAAGAAAAACTTATTCCAATCAATGGTAAATGCATCTACATTCCAAGCAAAAGGGTCTCTATGCCAAGCTACATATTTCTTACATTTCTTATTTAGACGTGAAGCAAACAAATCAATTTCGGGAGCACCGAATGTATCTATAATTTTAACAAATATGTCCTGGCATAATTCCCATTCTATATCTTCATTTGAGTTGCGAGACTCAAAGTCTGCTTCTGAATTGTCTCTAGATTTTATATAAGATGCAAAAATCCATAATTCTCTAGCTTCACACCATTGCCAGATTTGTTTAGCTAGGCTGTTCAGTTGAGGAAATTGAACTGATCCCATTCTATTTATATAAGATAAGGCAGTAGTATTATCAATTCGCAATAATATTTCACAGCATCTCAAATGACTTGCAAAACACTTTAGTGCAAAAAATGCTGCTAAAAGTTCCAAATAATTTATATGAAATTCTTTTTCTTGAAGGGACCAGCTACCCCTTGCTTTCTTATTATCGCAGACAGCTCCCCAGCCTGACAGAGAAGCATCTGAGAAAATTTCGGTATGGAATTTATATTGCTTAATCTTGTTAGACTTAGTTCTAATATTTTTCTGCCACCACAATAAATCTAATTTTGCCTCAGCAGTTATTTCCATTATACTATCATAGTCCCCCCCACAACGTTCCAAAGCTACGAATTTCTCTTTTTCTAGAATTTTTGTATAAACAAATCAATAAGAAATCGCCATACTCACTGAAACTAGATTTCCTAATAATGTGGCAAAATCTCTAATACTACAATTTTGAATGTTTAAAAACTTATTTATGAGTCCTAGTATTTTTTCACGTTTTTTAATTGTGGGGCTCAATGTCATATTTGTTGTATTTATTTCAAAACCCAAAAACTCTCTTATATTTGCTGGAACAAGTTTACTTTTTTCAGTATTGATAACAAAACCTAAACATTCTAATGTGTTATAAACTACTTCAATATTTCTTGCACATTCATTATATGATGATCCCAGGCAAATTAAATCATCCAAATAAATAACTAGTCTGATACCTTGTTTTCTCAATGTTCCATGACAGGCTTTAATAATTTTGTAAATACAAATGGGGCTGTATTCAAACCCATTGCTAAGCAATTATACTCATACAATCTATCATTAAATTCAAATCTTAAATATTTCTTATTATTTGCATCAATTGGAACTAAATAATAAGCATCTTGTAAGTCTATGGTACACATAAAGTCATTTTTTACTAAAAGTTTACACACAGTTCTAATATCCTCTAGTTTGAAGTGGGAAGTTTCAACAAACTTATTTAAGTTTTTTAAATTCAAAATAAATCTGTGTGATCCATCCTTTTTGGGGATACTGAATATATTAGATAAATATTGATCAGATTCAGATGTACATTCTGATATGGCACCTATGTTTAAAAGTTTTGCAATTTCTCTCGCCATTATATTTTTATCAGTTTCATTTAGGCAAATAGTATGAGGCTTATGAGACTGTACAGGCAATACTCTAAAAGGTATTTTATACCCTAATAGCCAGTTTAAGATTGTAGCATCTTCTGTGATTGTTTTCCAACACTCATAATAATAATAAAGCCTCCCGGCAAAACATACCTCTACGGATATTTGGCACGGCCTCTGTTGTATGGGCCTGGTTGAGGGCGCTTGTCTGAGCGCTTGTATGCCTGCTGCTGGTAATGCTGAGTGCGCTGGTACTGGTGATAAGCCCCTCGTTTGTTGTGACTGTTCTGGAACTGACGTCGGGGCTGTTGGTAGTTTTTTGAATGTTTTGTTGTACTTGTATTATTATTATTATTATTTCCTGTTTTGTATCCTGTTGCTGCTCTTGGTTTAATCAAAGTTGAAGCTTTCTTTATAGCAGAAAAAGATTTTACCGACTCTTCCAAGTTTGAGTATAGGTTTTCACCTCTCTTATTTTCTTTTAAGTTTTCCGTCAAACTTTTATCTAGAAATGGATTGATCAATTTTCTGCGGACATCTGTATATTGATGATGCAGGTTACATATCACTCGGGAAGCTTCTCCTAGCTTCTTCAAGACTTCAGTTTTTGAAAACTCTTTCTTAGACAAGGTTTGTATAGCTTGAGCTATATGACCCGCTGACTGCCCAAGTTCTTTTTGGCGTTCTTCAAGAAGTTTATCTCTTGATTTTGCTGTCAGGGTCAAAATACCTGCTAATTCTATGTTCAACTTAGGAGCATCCAACATCTTGCAATTTCCGGGGATTTTTATTACCTTCAGTTTCTCTTTCTCTACTTTAGTCAGACCTTTCTCTAGAATAGTATTCATTTGGGACGCTAGACTAGGATGAATATCTTCACAATATCCCTCTTCTTCAGGAGGCTCACCCAAGGCTTCAGCTATTAGTGCCTCCTCGCTGTCTGAGGTCTCCTCTGGAAACTCAGGCACATCCGCCTCAAAATTTATTTCAGGATCTACTTCTATGATCGGACTCAATTCTTGAGTAGATTCTTCGTCTGAAAAGTAGATAAGTACCAAATGTATACTCAGCACTGTTACCATTTCTCTCCAACGGAGAGGTTGCAAAGTTGCCACGCAAAATTGCAGACATCAGTAAGATTCATAAATCTAAGTTCTTTAGAACAATATAGGTACAGTGTAGGCCCATTTAAATCTCTCTCCCACGGAGAGAGTGCAAATTGCAACGCAAAATTG
Organism: Xanthorhoe spadicearia; assembly: GCA_947086425.1. Lineage (NCBI taxonomy): Eukaryota > Metazoa > Arthropoda > Insecta > Lepidoptera > Geometridae > Xanthorhoe > Xanthorhoe spadicearia. The sequence goes on along the minus strand of OX352194.1, from coordinate 2,395,984 downwards.
CAGTAACGAAGCCGAGATGGCTCGTTTCTTCCTGAGCACAACTTCTCCAACGGAGAAGGTACATATTGTAACACAATATGTATGATTTTACGTGTCAGTTAGGTACTTCTTTAATCCCATGACCTTTAGTAGGAAACTCGGAAATCGCACAAACATCTACTGCTGAAAAGCATTAGGTAGGTAAGTTTTTTCACCAAACAAAATGGCCTCTGCCAGAGCCGGCCCCGACGCCGTGCACCAGTCGTAAAGATGAAAGTTTCTTATGATATCATTTAATGACGTTTTTCTCTTTGATTCATTATCTTCTCGTCATTTAAAATCAATATTTGTACCTAAAACTGGATAACATAGATCTTACCTTCCATTTCCTTTTTACGCTTGTACTTTTTCAACTTTTTCTCCAACTTTCTGATCTTTTCATCCGAACTAGACCTTTTCGGCATGTTGCAAAATAATAATTTATCACCAAATTTCACCAAAACTAAGATTTCAGAAAGTAAAAACTAATTAAAATATTTTTTCCAAACTTTTGAAAATTAGCGTAGTTTTACGCCATGACACCGCGAACGAGCGCGAAAGAACGAATGATCTTGGATTGGGTGTGTTACAGGTTTTTAATTTTTTGTTAGCTGTGTTGCAGTGCAACAGGCTTTGGACACGCGAAATATAGCATGGAAGTAGCGACTACTACTAAGTTATCCCAGAATAAGTAGAAGAATAATCTTAGTAAAAAGTGACCACTACGTGGTCTAATCTCGTCCTCGGTACTTTCCAGTGAAACCAGTCGCACAATGCCTTTCTAATCTTTTGTTAATTCATTAGGAAAGCTCTAGTCAAATTTTAATTGCAAAATAGAGACGTAAGGTAAGGTATAGGTACCTATATTTGTTAATCGAACTTACTTTCTGCAAGTGCATGAAGTAAGTTAGTTTTAAGTATATCGAAAGGTAAATAAAAAATGGGGCCTTTACATCTTTACTAAATGATTTATAGAGCATTAGGAAGCCGGCAAGCGGCTTATTCTCAAAGTTATTCCATTCTATTGTTCAAAAAAGATAAAAATCTACAAGTTCCCAAACTAGGTATTTGACACATTTTTTATGGAAGTAGCTAAGCTAGATTATTTCGTTCGTATGAGCAAGTGGCTAACTTTGGTGACTGACTTTTTAGGCCGCCTAAAGGTCTCCGTAAAGTCGTGACCGACAATTTAATGTGCTTTCCGAAACACGGAAGCGCTCAGATAATAATGTCACTTGCGGTCACCCATCCAAGTTGTGTCCGCTAGAACGTTGCTTAATTTCGACGACATATCAAGAACGTCATGCTTTGCCACGAGCGTTTTGACGTAGGTTATTGAGAATGGTCGTAAGAGGCCTACAAAATTAGTCACGTGAGTGCACTAGATCATTTAACCCCCGGTTCCTATAACAAACTAACGGAGGTTCGTAGGTCCATCACCATAGTAACGTTGTTATTTCAACATAAAATGTATGAAACTTTTTGACAGATAACAGCGTTGCTATGGCGAAAGTCCTACGGACATCCGTTAGTTTGTTATAGGAACCGGGGGTTAGTGGATGATGATTGTTTGAGTAGTCAGCCATCCAATTTGCTTATTTTGTGAAAATAAGTGAATGCCAAATAAAATATTAAAATAGAATGAAATCAACTTTCTTAAACTAAATTGTTAATTTAATCAAGATATTGTAATTTATTTGTTGATTATAATAAATTAATAATACTTTTATAAAATAAGGAAAAATATTAAATATATAAAAATATATGGACAAAGCTTTTCGGGGGTTGAAATATCGGACAAATAGATTGGAACACAATGGAATAATTGATACTTTTGGTTTCAGAACGTTTCAATTTTGAAAGTAAATGTAAATATCTACGTAAGTACGAGAAACATGAACCTTTTAATAAATTCCGTTTTTGTTGCAAGCAGGTGTATCCTTTTAAAACATGTTACAAGTCTTTATGGCCGAGTCGAGACAACATTAATCTTAGGAATTATTCATAAAGTACAATAAAGTAGTTCAATTTTAGTTATCATCAGTTTCGAAGTCAGTCCCACTAGGCAAACGGCTCATATAAACTTTAATCTATACAGATATATAAAGACTATTATATATCTCCGAAACTACTTAGCCGATTTTAAAAATTATTTCACTGATGTGTAGAATGGACTGTTGGGCCATCCCAACAGTCCAGTCCAGTCAGATAAAATATAGCCTATAACCATTTATAGGCTATATTTTATCCCGGTAGTTTCATTAGTACACCCGTGCAAAGACAAGACGTGCTGCTAGTCATAATACAAAACCGAATTGCATTCTAATTTCCCAACAAAGATCACAAGTACATGCAAACTCTGGGCTCCTGTCACTGTCACCCACGCGACTCTTGTATATTTTCCCACGTTGTCCACTTTACTTTGGCATCTGATGTATCTGTCCCACTTACAACTATAGGATAGGAGAGAGATGGAGTGGATTTAGTATGCACGGTCGTTCTGGACTATTGTGTGCTATCACGGGTTTTAATGTTTTAAATCGTGTTTATGTTATTTGTTTGAAGTGTAGGTATTGATTTTTTTGTAAGTATTTTATAAATTGTACCTGATCCTTAAGTATAGTATGTTGCTTATTGAAATACATACTTAATTTTAGATACCTACATAGTGCAATTAAAAACATTGTAGATGTTATAGTTTCGGACTTGTCAGCCCTAGGTTTGGTTTTGTCTTCAAATCAGCATTTGTCGCTCTTTCACGCAAAACTACTAAACGGATTTAGCTGAAACTTATCATGATGTTGTATAACACATTGGTTTTAATCCAGGTATCACGCGAACGTAACCGCTGGCGAATAAGCTTGTTGGTAAGAATCATCTTTTAAAAGAAACAGTCGCTAAACTAAGTGTAGAAAAGATGCATGGATTGTGTGAGGGATGACATGAGTAAGAAAGGTGTGAGTGCTGAGATGACGTCTGATAGAGGGAAACGGAAGAACACATGTTGTGCCGACCCCACATAGTGGGATAGGGGCAGGAAGAAGAAGAGTCGCTAAACTAAGTCAAATCCCTGCTTCTATTGTCAACTAAAACCACATTTCTCAGTCGAGTTTGCAAATCAAGTTATAGCGACGCGACATAAAAGAAAGTAGATTTGAGACCAGTCGCGCATGTGAGTGACATATCTGTCTCGTTGCAAAAATTTGCTTAGTCGTTGCGAGAGCAAACGGCTATTTCTAGCCCAAGAAGCGTACAATAGATATTTATATTACGTGTAAGTATAGATAATTACAAAGGAGATGAAAATTATAAATTATTTATTAATCATTGATTAATAGAGACGAACTAGACTCTTATTGTCCACAATGGACCACAGTAGCTCACGATAGGGATGAGTGGAGAAAAGGAAGGGAGACCTTTGCCCTGCAGTGGGACAACGCTGCAGGCTATAATAAAAATAAGTCATTGATTGCTGACTGTTTCCACTGCTGGCGAGGGTTCCCCATTTTGTCGCTGAGCGACAACAGAAATTTAGTCCATGGTATTGATAAACCAGGTTTTTTGTAGTTTATTTTAATAAGACGGTTCATAATTTTATTATTTTATTATTTTTAAAGTAGGGTTATATATATTATTATAACATGGCCATATGTAATATTGATTGAGGATGCAAAAGTAGTGAGCATTTAATTAAGTAGGTATAATTTATTTTTTACAACTTATGGCTTCAAAATGAACCTGCCAGGATCAATAAAAGTTAATACACAGATGCAAAAAAAGTTTCACCATTAATGCAATGTATTTTAGCGGTATAAACTTAAAACCCATTCAAAAAATATTCCGAGAGTTTGTGTAAATGGAAACTAGACAATTGTTACATTTTCAATTCATTATTATTAAATTACAGAAAGGATTTGATAAGAAATTCTTAATAGATTAAAATGCAAGCATGTTTTTGTGTTACTTTTAGATACCGGATTTGGCCAATTTTGACAATGATATAGCAGAACCTTGTTGAGTTAAAACCTTATGAAAATGATTGCTCTGAGGTTAAAACAGTGTTCCTTACAATGAACGGCCGCTTATTAACGGTGACAGTATTGAGACAACCCAAAGCGAACCCTCTAAAATTCTTTGGCCATTAGTCATCAGGTAACTGTATACTGTCGTCGGGAATAAAAAATAAACTAACTTCAAATATATAAGTTATGGGATCGACGTAATAGGAGAGTTTTTGTAAGTGGAAAAATATAAAAATATGAAAACTGCTTTTTGGTAAGATGAGAGTTTTCTCGCTCTCAGGATGATTTGTTCATAGTTTTGCATATTTTTAATGATTTCATTCTAGACAATTTTCTGTTTCTGAATTAAAAGAAAATGGATTGTCTCATGAGACTACTGAGAGACAAAATTGGCAACCAACAAAATGTACTAAAATGTACGTTGTAATGAAGACAAGTGGAAAAATTAAAGAATCAGAAATATATTAAAGAAATTGGATTTTGATGCCGAGTCACGGGGCACAACGTGTTTAAATCCAGCGGGTTCTACATAATCTCTGCTGGTAGGGAAGAACATTTATTTACTTTAATTAAAAAGATAATTAGAGATTAAGAATCCAAACGAAGCGTTTATGATATACCTACAGCCTCTGATAATAGTTTTCATAAAGACATAAAGGAAACGCTAATATTGAGGCACGCTAGGAGTCCTAGACTCCTATAAAAACTAGCTTATGCGTGGTGAATCTATAATTGCAGAAAAAACAGACGTTTGTGTCAATGATCTCAGCTACAGTCAATGATGTAGTTTGTTATAAAAAACAATCAACTAAAAATTGATGATAACTATCCGAAAACACCTGCAGGTGTATGGTATAAGGTTTAAAATTATTTTCTCAAAAAGAATTACAAAATATACTTACAGAAAAAACTATAGCTCAGTAAAGGTTTGTGTCCCTTTCAACATATCGTCGTGTCATAACCTAAATAAAGTTTTAAATATATCACCAAGACTTCTGTGACAAGGCGTGGTAACTACCATTTTGAAAAACAAGCCAAGTGTGTTTGGAAAAATCGTATCAGTGGTATAGGAAAGCGTCATGTCGTAGTTATTTAGATAAAAGACTAATTGATACAGGATTTGTACAATACAAAATGTAAGTAATTTATAACTGGGCAAATGACATCACTACCTGGCAGCCTGAAGGGCCGCGTGGTCGCGGTCGGCCGAGGAAACGCTGAAGAGATGAACGGAGAGAATTAAGGAAAAAAAAAAAGTTTTTGACAGATAACGTTGTTTTAGTTTAGCGATAGATCTACGAATTCGGAAGTTGAATAGGGGAAGCGGATGTGAGAGCCTGCACACTGTTTTTCGAACGAACAGTCACTTCGCGTTATTCTCAACTTTGAAATAAATAACATGCATAGGTATCTGTTGTTGCCAACAGTTGCTATCTAAACACGAAATCGATACTGATAAATAGATGTGGTTAAGCACTAGTAGAATGCAGTTGAGGTCGTCTATGACAACTCCTGAGAGAAAGTGTTGAATTTGAACGTTTCAGATTGTTTTTTTTTTCTTTAATCTGAACTTTGATGACGGCTGTTTTGTTTGAAAACAAATGAAACGTGCAGCGAAAACCAGCGTGTTACAAATATGCGTCGAACAAAATACAGGCTTAGATTACACTTTGTCTATACTAATATTATAAAGAGGTAAAGTTGGTTTGTTTGTTTGCTTGTGAAGTTTTGGAGGTAATCTCCGAAACTTCTCAGTCGATTTCAAAAATTCTTTCACCAATGTTTAGAATGGACTGTCAGGATAGTTATAGGCTCTATTTTATCCCAGTAGTTATATTACTTTACCCGTGCAAAGCCGGGACGTGTTGATAGTCGGTCCTCGTATGAGCAAGCCAACTCTTTATCTACAGTAATTCGTTAGTAGAATATAGGAACCGGGCGTAAAACTTGTTCTGTAGTTTCTCAATATAAGTTGTGCTAGCGCTACAAATAATCAATGAACATGAATTTTATAACAGAAGGATTGTAGTCGGTACTCAGTTATTATTAAGTTACAGTATGGCCATCGTTATATTATGCAGTTTAAGCTTACCTATTCTATAAATAGATCGATTTTACTGCGTTCGAAACTTCGAATAGGTCACATTGAATAATATAACCTCCTCTTTCTCTGAAGTCGGTTAAAAAGTAAAGGTCCGTACGTTCGATCAACTCTTATCTAGCTCTAAGAACCGGTTGGATAACGCGAAAACGTGCTGTTTTGGGTCTGTGGTCTGTATTAACAGTAGGTATATAGAAATTCGAATTAAATTGTAACATTTTTAACCTTAACAAATGGAAAAATTGGTATTATAATTTTTATTAAGTACCTACGTATTTTTTGTTTATGTCTGTTTTGTGAATTTGTTCCTTAATAAATAAATAACTTTTTTAGTACCTACGTTATTTTCTTTCTTTTCTAATTTCTCGCACCCTCGTATATCGAAGATTCTTTATAAATTAATAAATTAAAAATCGGTCTACTGTTGCGGAAAACAGCTAAATAATAAAAAAACTACCTTTATATTTAGGTATATCATAATCTTAAAAAGTATACAATAATAATAAATCGAATACATTTAAACGAGCAACTCAACAAAAAAATCTCAATTCCGGAAAAAGAAAGCATTTCATGTACCTACTTAGTGTTAGTTTTGGTTTTAGGGCGATAAATGGATTTAAATTATTTCTGTAATTTTTTAAAAACGTCGTTTCATCTTTGTTTTCAGTCAATTCATTCTGGGCAATCGGTCATCTAATATTTATAATAAGCAAAGATTTCGACTAGAAAACTCTTCCTTTTTCGAAATCGTTTAAAATAGCTTAGCTTGATAACTTTAGATAACGCTGTGTGAAATGTCCAAGGATATTTATTTAGCTATTTTGAGATTATAAAAGCTGATTATTTACTTTTTGTTCCTCAGAGTCCTTTCAAAAACAATGCCTTGTTTTTACACCTGCTTAAAGTTTTATCAGGGTACCTTTTATTCCAAGCATTTGTGTTAAAGGTGTTAAGTAATAAAAACCTTATCTCCTGGACCGGATGCTTTAAAATTAACATTCACGGGTTTTTGTGATAGTGTTGTTTTTTCTATTGAATTTGGATTACTATGGAGAAATGAAGGTGTAACCAAAATAGGTACATTTCTGGCAGAAGCATTTTAACGTGACATCGAAGCCCATCGACGCTACTAGAAAACATTTTTTTTTACGTTTGCTAACGATGTTTTCTTTCACAGTTTAGAGCTTGCGCGTATTTTTTTAAATGACGTCACGTCACCTTTCATATCAGTAATTAATAAAAATAATAATTGCTCATTTTAATATAAAATAGACGAGCATAATTATAGAGGACGTAAAGTAAGTACAAACTTACACTATTTTAGTCTCCGAGATGTAAAAAACATCAGGGGGGCTAAAAAGCATTTAATTTCATTAATTGTTTAGCATTTTCACCAAAATTTGGTAAAATGGATCAATTTAAGCAATTTTACCAAAGTTTGTTAAAAATTTTGAACAGCTTAGCAGAAATGCTCGTAACGGTATTTTTCGCCCCCCAGAAGATAGGGTGTAGGCACGTCTAGACTTATACATGTTTTTTTGTTTATAAAACTGACGTAGGTAAAGTTTTGCTTACGTCCTTGATTTTGATGATATAAGAATTTATCAGTTTGACATGTTGTACGTAGGTTTATATTAATTTACACGATATCGATTGGTCATTCAATGAAAAAAGCCGCGTAGGAGTTTAATTTATAAATATAAAAAGAATAGCACAATTTTTCGATATGTCTGTGGTCGATGCTTTTGTTCTCAAATATATTTTGTCCAAAACACATTCACAAAAGTAATGATCAAGACGCGTTCACCCCTATATATTTTCGTTTGAATAATTTAATTTAAAAACTAAAAGTTTCGCGTTTATCTATCTATTTCAGTATATATAAAAGTTTAGTATACGATAAACCAACTCAGCTCTATACAAAAATATACCGCAAAACTCCGTGACAACGCTAATAAAACCAGCTCCAACAACACAAAATAGTCCTCACGATTTCTAGAGTTTTTTTCAATCACTTCACACGGTCAGCGTGACCGGTCCCGACAAAGTCATATACATTACTGCAAACGGTGTAGCAGGTACGATTTCATTTTCACGGTAACACCCGACCGTGGTTGGAAGGCTTCGATGTCTCAGTTCGGATCGCGTAGAAGGCTCGCGCGCTTCTTGGTAAGGTTATACTTACCAAAAGAACATTGTACCACATGGTAAGAGAGAGATGACCAACTGAGCCTTTGGATCGGCGAGCACAGATAATCCATACTCAAACTCAAAATATCTTATTCAATCTGATCCTATTACAGACCACTTAGATTAAAACTAGGGGATTCTAATTCTACTGCTTATTTTAACGCGACTCTCTACACCAGGGAAAGAGGCAAGCAAGAACTTGGTGGTGCGACCCTAGCATTGTTTTTAGTGGTCCAATAGTATAAGCGTTTTTTCATCCATATAATTTATTCACCAATGTTTTTGGTTTTTTTTTACCAAGTAAGTACCTATTACTTCCAAAAACAGTAATAAAAAAAAGGCAAAATTACTACCACGATAAGGTTTATCGCGTCCTATCTTAGGTAGGACCTTTCCGTTCTGTGAACTATTAGTAGATACTAATTCACGTGACACAATAATTTGGAGAGTCCCATCGGCGCACTACTCTTTGTCTGTGACGTCACGTTTTGGAAATGTCAGCTACTCGGTATCTTCTCTCTCTGTCGCACGGTCCCTGTGGACCGATCCAAGGATACACAGTGCACTCGTCGGTTCACTGCTCCCGTTGAGACGAAGCCTACTGCGCAAGAGTTTATGGGCTCTTCATTTTTTTCGTTGGGAACTTTTTGAAACTACTTTTTACTATTACCAGGTAAACAAGTTGAAAAATTTTAAAATTAATCGACTTCGATTTCGTGGGAAGAAGTTCTTGCTTGTGCATTTCTGTTCACAACTCCGAAGGTCCTAATCATGCTCAAAATTTTTATACCTATTGTACCCTTGGAACATCTAATATCTTTTTTTAAAAGACAATTTTTTTCATAATTCCGAAGATCCAAGAATACATCAAAATTGTAATTGAAATCACCATTGGATTATCTTCTTTCCGATAAAAAAACAAATCATTAAAATCGGTTCATAACAGACAAAGTTATCCGCGAACGCAAAAAATATATACCGTTGAATTAAGAAATTCCTTTTTTGGTCGTTTAAAAACATGAACCACGGATCTCTAGATGTGTGATGTTAGACTCGCACTTACCCACTCGATTTTTATTCTCATCGGCATCAACGAGTTTTTATACAGACAGCTGGTGCTATTAGCCTGTTCGCAATTTATTTTAATAGCCTCTGTAAATATTTGTTTCCAATCACCTTAAAATAGTGTACCCTTTACGGGTTAATTAATGGACGTTTTTATGTAGTTTCTAGTTTTTGTGGACGAAATCTATTTAAAATTAGCACTATAACGACTTTGCGGCAAACATTGTTACGATAAGCTTTAGAAACTGAAATGTTTGGTGAAGATGTTGCCCGGTTTAAACAAGAAAGTGGTATAGTACATCATCAGTGGTATAGTATTCCATCCTCGGACCATGATCAAGAACATCAAACGTATAGCATTCAATGTAGGGCTACTGTTTGACTAAACTAATAAATCCTTTGAAATAGTTGACCGGGTATGGATGTTAGTTTAAGACGACTTTAATCGATTAACACCCTAATATTGAAACGCTAATTAAAGTAAGAGCTGCTTCTCTATGTCATAATTTGACATTTGTCCATACATCTGTCAGAATATTATTCTGACAGAAAATCTGAATTCTTCAATATTAGGGTGTTAATCGATTAAAGTCGTCTTAAACTAACATCCATACCCGGACAACTATTTCAAAGGATTTATTTATATTATAACTTTCTTACCGGTTAACACGGCCTTAAATATGTATTTATTTTCTACTCAACCCTCCACTAAAGTTTACGAATCTAACATTACACGGACACTGGCAAAGTTGCGACAAGTCAAGTCGCAGTAGCCACAACAAAGAAGTGAAGTGAAATATGTATTTAAATATTGTTTAAATATTCGGGCATAATAGTCCTGGGACTACTAAACCCAGGTTTAGTTAAGAGTAAATGAGTACTAACCTGGTCCTCATCGCGGTAATCTATGATGTTGCTTCTGAAACAAAGACGGATCGAGTTGAGCAGATGGTCGTGAAAGTTACGTGTCTCGCTAAACACACTATGCCGAGATTACGCGCGTCTAGTAAGTTCTGTCGCGTAAGTTCGTGGCTTCTTTAGGCGCTCCGCCTGATTGCAGCCGAATTTCCGCTAATTTACGACAGACTGAAATTTGTCACCAGTAATTCAAATAGCATTGCAGTCGTAATCATGCCGAAATACGGTCGCTTAAATTCGACATAGTGTGTTAGATGCTTAAAACTTCCAGGCACGTACGCTCGTGCATAGCCATAGTTGGAAAGCACTTTGAGTGACTATGGAATTCGGTCGTGCAATGACCATACATATTTGAAGTTACACCGCTCTGTACGCCATTAAAATCACTCTTAAATGGACGGCGTTGGTTATTACTTTGAAATTTGTATATTGTCCTTACTTGTCAGCTTTTGCTATTTAACGCCGCTGATCGATCAATCCGGAAAGAGCACATAAGATCTTGTCGTATGTTTTATTAAAACTTCTATTAGATAATCAAAAACCTATAAAATATATAGAGGCATAAATATGTGTCAAAAACTCAACGATCAAGAAAGTCTACAAGCAATTACCTGGAACCAATCTTCTGTATGACCGGCCGCTGCGCTGTGCTGTCATGGATACGGACCTGCGTAGGATCTATTTCTTCACACTCATCGTCATCATACTGCATTTGACCAGTCCTTCTAGCCAAGATCGAGTCCATAAACGGACTGTAGATCTGACCAGACGTGCCCAGAATGTCATCTATATCCGTGTATCGCGAGATATATCTCTCCACACCTTTCTGGAAGTTAGCTGAACTTCTGCGTCTGAATTGACAATTGTTTTCGTAAGGCGAGTTACGGCCACGGTAAATTTCGTTTTCTTTCGGAGTTTCCAAGCCTTCGGGGCTTCTTCTAGCACCCAATGGTTCGTCATCAGGAAGGTGTAAAGGAAATGGTGGTATGTGGGTTGGGATGGAGTATACTTGGACTTCCTCTGAATCGGAGGAGTCTGAATCTTCCTGTGGCGGAGGGGTTGGAAGTTTTTCAATGCCTTCTGGAATGTGTTTGTCACTCGCTAGCCACCACGGACGTTCACCCGACTCGATATGTCGAATTCGTCTCATGGAAAAGTTTCTGTCAGAGCCAGATTTGCTTAGGCTTTGAGATCCGGACTTACTCAACTGTGACCCAGACTTGCTTAGACCTTGGGTTTCCAGCTTGCTATTTGATGAATTTTCATTGCTTGTAGCCCACCAGTCTTTTTGATCACCCGACTCTATCCGACGAACTTTGAAAAAGTTAAACTTTTCGCTTTTATCACTATCGCTCGAGGATTTTCGGGGAGGCGTGAGACGTTCTATGCCTTCTGGGATGTTAGCACAACTGTCTAGCCACCATGGTTTTTCGTCATCAATAAATTTACACTTCTTCAATGGTTTGTTGGAGCTGGTGGTATCGGAGCTATTTATTGGCTGAGCTATGTTACTTTTATCTTCACTGTTTGTGTCCATCCACCATGCTCTCTCTCCAGATTCGATGTGTCTGATTCGAGGAATGTTTACATCAGACGGCGTTCTTGAGTTTTCCTTACTGTGATTGCTACTTTTCTTATCAGACTCTGAATCCATCCACCAGGCTCTTTCACCTGAATCTAGAGGTCTGATGCCTTTTAGTTGGATAAGGTTGTCATCGTTGGAAGCAATAATATTTTTACTTTTACTTGATTTATCGCTTTCCGTCGTAAGATTTGATACGTCTTTGCCAGTGGATTCTGTTGTTGATGTTTCAGGCCATCGACTGTTTTCGCTTGAGTCTGTCTGCCGCATTTTGAAAAGATTTGTCACCGGCGCCAGTGCTCTGATTAAGAATGACTTGGCTTCTTCATTTTCATTCTTTTGTAAAGGAGAGGAAAGTCTCGCTGATCTATCAGTTGGTAGGGATATCTCATCTGCAGAAGTTCTGGAAGCCTCGTGAGATTTCGATTTGGATATTGTTTCATCTTCACTTATTGAAGACTGCGTAGATAAGGTTATACTTGATTCTGGACTGTTACTATCTCGCGACTTGGAATGTTTTAATTTTGATGGCCCGTTGACAAGATTGCTACTTGTTGTAGTTTTTGAAATACTTTTTGGCGTAACGGAGGATTTTTCGTTTGTGTCACAACCTTGATCTGAATCAGTAGAACTTGCAGATTTGCTTCTTTTCTTTATTATTTTCTTTTTGGAACCAGAATCAGAACTTGAATCGGTGCTGCCTTTCCGCGTTTTAGTTTTTTTAGGTCTTAAGACACCCTCAGGTTTTGGCGCCTGTGGTGGTAGTTGACTATTGGTTATTGTTACCTCTGGGGATACCAATTCTGTTGACGCAATGGGGCTCTTGGCTCGTTTTAATTTCAAATTCACATTTATAATTATTTCTGACGGATCGTCACCTTTGGTTTGTTCATAAACTGCAGTGACTATTTCTGGATTCATGTCTGGTTTGTGATTGATTTTATCACTGTGATTTTCAGAATATGGTGAACCACAAGAGTTTTCTTTTGGCGGTGGTTCTGTACTTCTACTTCGGCTGCTCCTTTCATTGTATGAATTTCCGCTAGAGTTTTCTCGCATATTTGAATATTGGGTAGAGTATCTACCTGCATACCCAGTGTAACTATTAGTACTAGGTGTATATAAAGACCAATTATTAACATTAGTTCGTGCAGTGCTTCCAAATCGGCTTGTTCTCGTAGGATCATCTAATCTATCTGATTGAATTTCTTTGTCTACCATTTCTGGTTTCTTCTTCATTCTGGTAACTGTTTTCTCCACTGTTTTCGCCAAATCAGCTCTTCTTGTCCGTACATAAGCTGAGGAGCCTGGTGGGGTGGGTGAAGTATGACGAGTTATTATGGTTATAGTTTCAGTCTCATTATCATCATACATTTGTGCAGATCTACCATTTTCTACTACGTCTTTAACTGGTTCTTTTACTAGTTCTGGTTTCTCATAAATTATTTGTTTAACAGGTGACAAAGATTTTTCAGCATCAAGTTTGGGAACATCGATGTGGTTTATTGGAGAAATAGGGGATACAGAAGTTCGTTTCACAGTCGGCGGGCTCTTCAGGTAGTTGGTAGATAGTCGATTGGCTATAGCGTATCTGTTGACAGTAACTTCGGGCTTCGTTTCAGTTCGAGATGCAGGTCGTGTGTAGCTAGAGCTCCGAGGGTACAGCTTATAGCTTGACAGGCTGCTGTAGCCTGTAGACTTGTCACTCTTACTTGGAATGTCTTTATCGCGATCCGGACTGGGATCCCTTTTTTCTTTGTAACTCTTAGTTCTTCTTTCAGGGCTCAAGTGTCTGGAAGTTCGACCGATACTGTATTTGGATGATGTCGATACTGGACTGGGATCTCGGCTTTTAGTTGATGTGATAGAAGGAACAGAGAGCTTGGAGTAATCTTTCTTTTCATACTTTAAAGTGGGTTTTTCGGTTTTGTTGTAATTGGCGTATTTGTTTGCAATCGCTGTGATTGGTGATTCCTTTTCTGGTGGATTTCGTTCTGAGTGGAGTATGGGTATACTGGAAGATTTGTATGAAGGTGTGGTGGTGTATTTGGCAGTGACAGTTGTTGGACGATCGGTGCTAGATGCTGTGCTCCTCCCAGACTCTCGATTGCGTCCATACGACGAAGAGTCATACTGAAATGAGAAAGAGATATTGAAATAAATGGGAATTATTACTTAGCTGCGTTGTTATCAGCGGAGAATAGTTCCCGTTCCTGTGAGAGTACCGGGGTTTTCTTATAATGTTGACATGGTAGGAAAAGGCACGTCCCAATTCACATTTGATACAAGCTCACATTCACACGTTCGCCATGGCAGGCTGCAAGCTAATTGCTGCTTAATAGAATGTTCACTGATTTCCTCACGAAGTTCAGAGTTCGTGTTAATGAGCATTGATTTTTCAAAAACGACACATCCTGTAATTGAATATATCATTCGAATCATTCGAACCTGATTAAAGGTTGAAAGAACACACTACTAACTGATCCGAAACTCGTGTAACAGTACCTATATTCAAAATATTTTATCTAAAACATTCGAGTACATTAAAATATAACGCAGCGGCTGTGATTGTAAATCAAGCAGTAAATCTATATTGAGATCAATATTCCTCACTCAGCACTATCACATATAGAGTCGTTAATTTCACAGCTTTATAAATAGCTAGAGAATGCATGTATGCATCACAAGCGGAATAGTTTCATAACCAGTAGAATCGGTTACGTTTTTTAATAAACTTTTATAAAGCAAATATTCCCTCAACTCTCCAACTACCTCTGTTCATTGAGATTTTATGTCAGTCTCTCTCTGTCAGTTTGCTCAATGTAGCAGAATTTAGTGACGTTTTGATGTTTTCATCCGTTTAACCCTCAGAGCAATCATCCTGCTTCCTCTATGGTTTAACCAATGATACTGCAGCGGATGTCCGTAGAACTTTCGCTATAGCAACGTTGTTATCTGTCAAAAAGTTCAGACATCCGTACGTTGGTTATAGAAATCGAGCATTAGAACTCAATCGAATATATAATAATACAATGTTCAATTGTACAATTATTTTGTAATATCACAAGTGATATATTTTGCTTGGCACATCACTATTACTGGTTTAGCACGGGCATGGTATTCCACGATATATTCGGCAAGACAGTTAGAAAAGCCGTTTATTTAAGATTAAAATAAACCTATACTACTGCATAAATTTATACCGTGCATGAAGATAACGGGGGGATTTTATGGAGCCCCTTGCGATTTGGTGTATTTTAAGAAGACTGATTAATAGTGAGGAAAGGAATTTTAAGATGTGATTGTAAGAATATCCTTTGTTGTTTGAACTCGCAACACTGCAATGTTTGGATGGATCAGTTAAATATTTACCTATGTATGTATTATGTTTATTATAGTATTAAATTAAACCACTATTGGTATATCAGAAAAAAAAAAATTATTATTAAAAGTTACGGCTCTGTTTTATAATATGTATCTAAATATGTTTAGGAACTGAAAACAGTTATACTGTACAAAATACAATTAGATTAAGCTGTGCCACGTAAGGATGAAACGATCTATAGATAGCTCAACTGATCCAAACCACTGTACGTGGCCAAGATACTGGCAGCATTGCATTGTACTTACATAGTTCCTAAAAGACATGGCTGCAGCTCATCAGCTCGATTCCATCTGCACTAATTGGTAGCCAGTTTCAATTGCTCTTGTATTCCTGAAACGAAAAGGTATTATTTTTATTAGACAATTTTATGCAGCGTCAGAAATATTTTGCCTAGTCTTAACGGGACTAATTTCCTGTGACATTGAGAGGGAAAGGGCTTGCCCAGCACCTTAACTATCCTCTCAGTTTAGACGGCCATATCCAGGAAAGACAATTGACGATACGTGCAGGGCTTCCTCATGATGTTTTCTTTCTCCGATAACTCGTGTACGGTAAATTCGTTTCAAGAAAAAGTTTATGGTATTTTTTTGTTAAACATTTTAAGAAAAAAGATATTGGATTTCGAAAAAATAAAGTTTCGAAAGAATAAGGTCCTTTTGGTTGTGCTTCGTTTGTATCCGCCAGCCATCAGTTTTAAACGCAAAAACTATAGTTTAAAGCTAAAAAATCATGCATTAACTTAGCTACAATCGTCCTGTAGAATTATTTAATCCTACCTGTATCTAAAATGTTCTTTAGAAATGTTTATTTCGTTTTATGCTTGTCCAACATTTCGTTTATTGAAGCTCATTTATTGAACGATTTATAACATGTCCAATTGGCCTGCCTAATGAGTTAAAATCGTAAATTACACGAACTAATTTATATTGATTCGATCCCAATGTGTCATACTGAGCGCGTTATCTAAATAAATGTTTCCATCATAGTCCTAAATTATCGTCGATATTATAATGAGAAAATAGTTATATTTATTTAATATATTTGAAAGATCTTTGATTTCCAGCGTAGAGCCTATTGCCCATGCTAAAGTTCAGTGAAGTTACAAAGGTCCATTTTTGTTTTTCTTGCCAAATCTTGCAAGGGTGGCTTTTGCTTCTCTCCAGCTTTTTGTCCTTGGCCGCTTTAGGCCAATTTGGAAGGCACATAAGACCCGTCCAGCCATCTCGTCACCCCTCCACCAATCCCACCTAAGATTCCTTAAAATAACTGAGTTTTTCCCTCAGCGTTCTTCTTATTTGGCGCCACCCTGGCTAGACTCGCAGGATAGCAAACCGACTTTTTTGGGGACTGTATCACCTATTTTCAGTAGTAGACTTTTTACATCCGTTATATATAGATTTAAGTGCAATTACAGTGCTGTTGACCGGAGTTGCAATCATGACACGGTTCTTTTGGCTCAAAATAGACTTCAAATAGTTCCGGATCGACCTATATCGGCCGAGTCAATGAACAAAAGATTGTAAAGTTTTTCTGGCAGCTCTGCTACTGAATTCTAGTATTTATTTACAATGGAACACGGTTGGTTACTAATTGAGGAAATTTGATTTTGTATTGGCATTTGGCTTATAAATCAGACTAGATTAGTTGTAATGAATTCTGCTTTTACAAGTTTTACGTACTGAATTTCGATATCATAATTTTATGTTTGAATGTCGTTGATTCTCGGGATTTTACCACTGTAAAATATACACTATGTTCATTCGAAAAGTTCATATACCTACCTACATGGGTAAAATATTATTTTGAAATCGGATTAAATTAACCCTCTACAAACACGCAAAGAAACAAATTTTCCCTATTGATGGTATTGTTATAGAAGATAATGTTTCTCTTCATTTTAAAGTTTTATTATATACTTATTTATATGCGTTCACTGCCCTTAGTACTTTCCCGTAATTACATAATATTTTACAGGCGGGAGAATAGAACTATTTCTGGCTCTGTCACTTTACAAACCTGTTGTCTAGATTAATGCAAGCTTCTTAATAATTTATTGCAGTACTGTATTCACGCAGTTTCGCAATGGCTCACACAATTTGGGCGAACGCCAAGTGATTGGACGTGCCTTGACTACCGCTTTAGCTGTCTCCACCGTTTTGGACAACCTAAAGCTTTCTTTCTAATGTGATACCTTTCTAGCGTCGTTGGTCTTGCAACCTGTCACGTATAAAATGTTAACCTTTTAGACATTACCTATGTATACATAAGATCTCAAAAATATAGTACATATTCTATTTGGGACGGAGACAAATCAATTAAATAAAAAACCACTAAAATCGGTCCAGTAGCCGTTCTTGAGACAAAATTGTTTGAAATCCCGATATTGCTTTAGGTATATATTATAAAAGATTGTCTTAATATTTTGATCTGATATGAATAAAGTTTCTAAAAAATGCAATACCAATAAAATTTAATATTGGCAGAGAAAGCAAAATACTGTCATAAAATTTACGACCTGTATACATATTAATCAACTGTCTAGTCTATACTGGTCTATTCTAATATTATAAGGAGGTAATGTTTGTTTGTTTGTCTGACGGAGGTAATCTACGAAAATACTCAGCCGATTTCAAAAATTATTTCAGCTATATGTAGATTGGTCCGTCGGGATGGTTATAGGCTATATTTTATCCCGGTAGTTTAGTTGGTAGACCCATGCAAAGCCAGGACGTGCTGCTAGTTGTATATAAATAAAACCAGATCTGATAAAACTTCAAGGATGATCGGTAAAAAAATTTTAAAAGACTTTAAAAAAAGTGGAGGTTCTGAATTCGGCCGTATTTTTAATGAGCTACCAATAATTCACCGAATTACTCTTGATCGATATAACTGTTCATAGAATATATATTTGGTAAATAGTGATTTCTATGAACAGTTATATCGATCAAGAATTCGGTGAATTATTGGTAAGTACCTAGCTCATTTTTAATGCGTGTGTTTTTTTTTTTGACACATTCCATAGAAAAGTTTGAGAATCTGATGAGTATCTTTGGAATTATCAGAAATGCACTCGAGAATGCAAGAAATTTTTTTACGAAATTCAAGTCATTATACAACGGGAAATTACTCATGTAAAAATATTATCGATTTAGATACCGACAATGTTTCGATTCTTCCGGAGAATCCTCATCTGGGCATGAGTATGGTCACTCCTCGCGGGCGCGTCTCACACTGTTTGAAAGTGAAATTCAAGTCGTTATAATATTTTCAATTTTGCCACTTATTCGTTTTGTCAGTAACATTTGTGTAGGTATACCAGATGGCTAGAAACATCGTCAATTGTCATCGATGAATATCATTGAACAACTTGCTTGCCACTTACTTGTTTGACTTGTCTGACATACCCTTGAATATAATCCGAGGAAGTTTTAAACCGCAGGGCGGCCACAGCAATGACCATCCCTTCCGTTTAAGAGTACGAGTAGGTACATCCTATCCTTCCTACTAATATAATAAATGTGAAAGTTTGTGAGAATGTACCTATAGTGTGTTTGTTATTCTTTCACGCAATAACGGCTGGATTTGCGCGATTTGGTTGAAATTTGGTATGTTGATAGGTGGATTAATTTTACATAGTAAATTTACATAGGCTACTTTTTATCCCGATATTTTCGCGGGAACGAGACTTACGCGGGTGAAACCACAGGGCGCAGCTAGTTATGTATAATGTGAAATGGCCTTATAATTATAAATTAAAATATTATTGTGGTTCTTTCGAACGAAAGAAAAATGTGTTTATTTCTGTAGGACCTCAAGGATCACTTAAAAATGTAGTCTTATAAGCTTGGTGATTATATTGCCTGTTCCAACGCAAGTTAAATAACGTTCTTAATGGTTAAGACGACCTTAAATATAATAATACGAGTAAAATTAGCGTTTGAGTATTCGAGAAATAGTCTAGCATTGAAAGTAAAACGTCAGTAACGGAGTAAACGTTGCAAAATATTAGCAACAGTTTAACACGTGAATCAGAGCATGTGTACTGATCTCAATCGTAGACTTACGTCCAGTCTCAATAACCTATCTATCCTTTAGCTATCTGTTGGTAGATAACTTCCATACAAATAAGTAAACAAAAATAAGTATGCGGTTTAAAATCTAGTCTATGTGCATGCACGCTTAAGTGTCTATAATTAAGTAAAGAGTCCTATGTACCATCCCATTAATTTAAAAGTGAAAGTTTGTAATGATGTATAGATGCATGTCCAAGCAATCTGTGATCCATGCATTTGTAGCACGCTGCGAATTAGCACAAACGAGACACAAAAACACGTACTACGAGATAAAAAAATCGTGTGCATAGATAGATATACCTACTCCGAAGCGCGGAAGCGCTCTGCTTTGTCCCACTTGCAGTCACCCATTTAAATTGTATGGGTCAGTGTACAACCAAAACATTCATTTAAATACTAAAACGTATCGTCTCTAAATCCTTCAGCGCTTATTTCGCAACATTCGAAAATAAGACATAAATGAATACTTTACATTTTCTTCTAACAAATAATTCTTTGAACAAAATTCACTTTTCTTAACTCTTTTATGAGCGTTCTAGTAAACATAGTGACGTCACGATTCACGAGCCCACGTGGCTGGTGTCCAAGACATGGTGAGTCACAGGTTTTGTGGATAGATCTGGGTGTTTTCTTCTTATTCTTATTCTTCTTTAGCTGGAGTGTGGTTGGACAGTTTTGGCTAATTTTAATCTTGAAATATTTGTGCAAGAAAGGGTTTGAATTGCGAGAAAAAACTGAATTTAATGCAAAAATAATTTTCAAAAGTTCATGCCGGTACGTACGTACCAATTCATCTTGTGCGTTAGTTTTCAATAGCGAAAAATCTTTTTTCTTTTCGTCGAATTTCAAAAAATAATGTAGGAGTACAAATTATTAGGCAGAGATTAGGTTAAATAAATAAATGAATAAATATCCTTGAACATTTCACACAGTGTAACTGTAAAATGATGAGCTTCCGTCAGCAATATTCGGAGCCAGGTGGCTGCATGTCGAAACATCCGTCATCTTCGGAAGGATTGCATTATATTTATAATTTGTCGCAGGAAATTTGAGATCGGATGTTTTATTAGTTGTCCCTACGACATTTTTTAGAAAACCAAATTGTGGCTTTTACAAAGGGAGGCCTACACCCAGCAGTGGGTACCTATGGGCTGTGGATGATGATGATGATGTTGTGACACCTTTCATTCTAATGCGTACAATAGTATTCGCGTGAAAGAGTTACAAACATTCATCCATCCACACATCCCGTCACAAACTTTCGCATTTATAGTATTAGTAGGATTGGTAAGATATCGTAAAGTAAGGTTTCTTTTCAGGACCACTTATTCTTTATTTGACGCACGTTGTACTTTGACCTATATGTTATTTTAGAACTTTACCTAAAACTCAGGAAATACAGATAAAGTTTCCGGTAAGAGCTCTTTACATCGTCGTGGAAGGAAGCCAGCATTTATTCCAAAAATACGTTGAATCTAATTATAAAATGCTCGTAAGTCGACCGATAGTAATTACAAGTGCTCGACTGCCCTACATTTAGTAACATCAATAATTAAATTTCAGAGCTACTTAATTTTGATTAGAAAACATTTTCTTATGTATTTCAAAAAGAGTGTTTCAAAATAATAAGTACCTAGTAATTTCATCAGCTGCCTGCCAGTCTAAGTTTGCAATAGTAGCATAAATAATCCTCCTCCTTAGTCGTTCCCTCACAGTTGAGGATCGTGACTCCGCGCAAGTATTATTTTTTCAATGTTTTTCCTCCATCTGCCTCGGTTTTCGGCTTGATGGAGAGCGATATATAAATATATAGCATAAATAATAAAAATAATAAATAATAATAGGATATATAATTTGCAATAATAGCGGCCATAAATAAAATAGAATATAAAAAATTCAGTTCCATCGGTTTAAGATTCTACCTAACCCACATACTTTCATACAAACATTGCAAATTAAATAAAAGCTTTTTTTTAACTGTATTGTATTACAACTGTATCTCAAGGAGCGGTAGAGATTTCTTTCTTAAAAAGGCAGTTTCGAGCATTTCTGCCAACAACTTATAAAAAGCATGAATTTCATAAATTGTTGTTTTGTTGGCAATGGCTCAAATTGATCCATTTTACCGAAGTTTGGTGAAAATGCTAAAAGATCTCTATGTATTTTTTTTCAGAACAATTTTAAGATGTCCAAGGGGGTAGTCAGAGGTGTGTCTAAATACATATTTGGTGCATGCCCACATTTTTCAGAAGTTATCTTTTCACGCATGACAGGTTGCAAGCCCATCGACGCTGTCATAAAGCTACTGGTTTCCTTACAATGTTTTTCTACACCGTAGGTAAGTATAAGCTCGTGAAATCTTTCGATACAAAAATCGCATTGATGCACGGCCGGGTTCGATCCCACGATCTTCGGATCGAAAGTCGAAGTACTAATACACTTGATTAACTCGGTTTTTAACATATTTTATAATGATGAAGGCCAAAATGCTATTCAATAAATAAACATTTAATCATTTATGTTGACGTTAAAAACCAGCTACTGTGGACTATTCGCAAGCCGGTTTATGTAATTGGAGCAGGTTTGGAGTAGGTACTTTGCAGATGGTTTAACTCAATACTGTTTCCCGCAGATTCCTTCGCTGAGTCTGGTTGGGCGGTTGAGATGTTTTTTACAATTTTTATTTATTTTATCCGTTGGCGAGTTGCTGATTGTTGAAGATAAATAAATTTAAATTGAATCCGCATTTTATAAGTAAACTTAACTATACTCTGTTCACCGAGTCGATCGCAAAATAAAGCAACTAAATGTGTTGTCCATAAATTTTGGTACAAAGGTAGATATTTTGCTAACGTATAAAGAAACCATTGTAGAAGAATACATTACATAAGGCAATGTGAACTCGTCCTAGGCCCGTTTTCGACGCCAATCACGTGTGTTTATTTTTCAAACAAGGTTGTAACAAGATGTCAACGACATTTTACATTTCTAAACATTTTAATATGGCCAATTTTTTTACTAATCAGATTTAACTTAGGTAGGTACTTCAAGAACCATCCTATCATGATCACGACAGAACAAACCAAAAAATTGCATCAAAATCTGTTTATCGGCTCAAAAGAAATGTTAACAAATAGATCAATCTCAATAGATCACCAGATCCATAGATTTAGTGAGACATGTTTTACAGACACAGATGTATTTACAACAAAAAAACCATGTAGTATATCAGTCATCAGGTTACCATAACACAAGCATTAAATTGCTTATCTTGGGACTAAACGACGTTGTGTGGAATGTCCAAGAATATTTACTATATTTTACTATTTACAGATGATTTTGTTTTAAAGACTCATATATACGAGTATTATCAAGGACGATAAACTACATATTCTAAGATATTACCAACTTTTATCCCTTCATTTTTGTCGGATGTTAATGACGTTTAGAAAAAGTCGCATGCATCGACAGTGCAGCGTAGATTTAGACGTAGCGGTCGCGTGGCACAATCCAACGCACCGGCTAATTATAGATACAGCAACGTTTCATGGCATAACAATTCTATACTCTGTCCACCGAGTCGATCGAAAAATAAACAAACTAAATGTGTTGTCCATAAATTTTGGTACACAGGTAGGTATTTTGCTAACGTGTAAAGAAACCATTATAGTAGAATACATTTCATATAAGGCAATGTGAACTCGCCCTAGGCCCATTTTCGACGCCAATCACGTGCATTTATTTTGCTAACTATTCGATCGACTCGGTGAACAGAGTATAAGTATATTTATACGCCATCAAAACAACTTACAAGAGTCAATAAAACACGTCAACTTCAAAACATTGCCTTGATTGAACTAAGCCGTGACGCAAAAGAAATGTGTTATGTAAGAGTACAAAACAAGAAAAATAATCTACTTTTCAAATTAAAAACAATTCTAAGAAGTGTTAAATAAAAAAAACAACTTCAAAGTAGGTTAAAGGAGCACGCTTCACATCTCTAGACTATCTTCGTAAAAGGTTGAGAGATCCATGTTACAAGTCGAAAACTTAATTGATTGATTTGGACATCGCATGAAAGCACAATATACCTACCTATCTATCTCACAAGTAATTTTTATTCTATTATTACCTATTGTTTTGTATAATTCATTGCACAGAATCGACGGCACGACCCGTCTTGTTTTCGAAGAGCAAATTGACATCTCATTGTGCTCAAAGAGGCAACATTTGTGTTAGGTTTTTATTACAAGAAGGTACCTCTTAACCCTTTAACGACCAAGATTTTTTTTCTTTGTTTTTAATATTTTTCGTTAATAATATGGATACAGGGTTTATATAGATGTCAAAAATATAAATTAAAAAAATCATACTATTATCGTTTTTGAGTTATTGTATGTATCAAATATGTTACGTTGCGCAACATACAGAGAAGTAGGACGTCGAAAGAGCGTATTGTATTTGTTACATTGCCCTTTTTAGGGGTCTAAATAAATAATATAAATACTAAAAAAATAAATGTTTTTTGGTTCAAATTACAATAATAACATAATTTAACGAAAAATAGGTAAATTCTACTTAGAACAAAGTCTTAAAAACTGTTTTTCTTTGCCAAAAATCACAGATGCCGGTAAAATTTCACACAAAGGACATTGCCCTATGCTTATTTACAGCATCAGCACCTCCCACGTTCATGAAATACGGGTAGATAGTCTATGCTATCTCTATATTGCCACAAGGAGCATTTGGTTGAACAATATTGTAGGCGTACCTGCCTCCTTCTATCAATGGGTGAGGACAACCAGAATATCAACAGCTCTATGACCCTAAAGAAACCTGTACTGTCGGTCATTTACTAGCTGGTGCTCCTCCAAATAGTGCCTCAAGTGCTGGCTGCTAATGATGGCATTATTTCGGAGTGGTGGGAGGTGATGGCGATGCCTATAATTGAACAGGTCTGAGCAAACACCATTTTTCAAGATCAGGTGCACTAAAGCCGTCTTTCAGGAGATCAGGACTACTCCTAACTGGCAGAAACCCCAGAAAAAACGCGTTAGAACTTGAGCCAACTATAGAGTACACTTTGCAAGGACTGTTGGGGAAATTTCAGCAGCCCCTAACTTAACTTTTAGAATGCAAACATGAAAAAGGCTGTGCTCACAACTGTTTGCCGGATGGTAACTTATGACACCCTACTTTTACTCACTAAGATGGTCCTCAGTGGAAGCCCTTTGTCGTCTAGGGTCTACTTGAGCTAGGAAAGGTTTTTCCTTTTTATAGGTGCTGAAGAATTCCAATAACAGCCTAGGTGAGAGAGATAATGGAACGCAATCCTGACGGAAAATAAACTAGTTTCTTGACAATATTTTTCATGTGATTTGAATTTGGTGCTGGAAATACTCTTTTGAAGAACCTGGAGCCGAAGTAAAACTCTTGTTTAGAAGCATTGAAATTTAGACCCCGGAACTGTGATGCTTCTATAAAGGTTTCAAATGACCCCATGTTTTCTATGAAAACCTGCTCCATTCATATTCGCGGTTGTCTATAGGTAATACCAACAAAACTTGAAATAATTGTACTACTCATGTTGTTGAAGTCCTGTATCAGTCTATAGAAAGGTTCAATAACCTTTACAAGAGCTAAAATGAGAAATTAATCATGTAGCCGGTTTATTAGTAGTTGCGCAGCGTAACACCCGTAATACATCTAGTAGTAGAACTAGTTTACCGTATGTTGCGCGGTGTATTACGGGTGATACATACATCTAAAACTATAAACTAAATAAAAACAAAACATAATCTTATGCCAATTACGGATGATACAGTTGAAGACAATTACTAACAAACAATATCTGATGTAATATTGATGAAATATAAAATATCATCAATATAATGAATAAAAACGTAACAAGCGTCCTCGGCCTTATCGGGGTGGCTTCATAATTTTGTATTTTATAAAAAAACGGTGAAAGGGGGTGTCTTTATTATTTTAAAATAAGATGCCTATAATATTCCCAATGATACAATAAAGTTATTTCAATCAAATATTGTTTAGTTTTTGAGAAATATTTTTTTGTTTTGAGTGTATCAGCTCCAACACGATGCGAAATAAAGGGTTAACTATATTATTTCAGAAAGTTATTTCTTGTCTACTTGGTCAGAAACGAAAGACTAGCATCGCATACTCGCATTATGCTAAGAAAGGACCCTTTCGCAGACATCTTAGTTTTTTAATTTACAGATTGTGATGTTTGTATTTTGTATGTCTTGTTGTGAATAGAATATTATCTATCCATCTAAATATACCATTTTGAAGTCGATATTCATTGTTATAAAAAACTAGCTGCACGGATTTCCCGGATTCCCGTAAACAGTTGTGTATCATGGTGATTCATATAGTTTGTGTAAGAATATTATTCACTCATATGTTTATTGTTCTGCTATCCGTATTGGTTGTTTCGACTGTAACTTTGCCTGAATCGGATCTACGTTTAAATCCATTGAGTCATGCCATCAAACACTAAATAGTCATGCGGAGCTGCAAAAACTCGCAACAGTTGTTGGGATAGCCAAATGGAGTTAAAAACACTTCGTGTAAACATGAACCACTGGATTTGTAAACAAAATTTATTTCACCTTGTGAATTCAACCGCGTTGGTTTCAAATACAAGCTTTAAACTGCAAGGCCGAGACCGACTGCAGACTGCAAACTGCAACCACAGACTGCAAAATACTGGGGATTGGGCTCTCAGAATAGATAGAAAAAAAGAAATATGTTCTCTAGGACCAAAGATCACTTAAAAATGTACAGTCTTGTAAGGTGAAAGACTTTTTGAAATCAGCTGAGTTATTTTGAAAGCCGCTCTTGAGTTTAAATCAAACCAAAGTCATATTTTATTTTGGCCAAAACTAACGAAGAAAATAGATTTTAATACATGAAGATGATTGAACGGCTTATAAGTCTCGTCTCTCAAAAATACGCCCACTATTTAACAATAAAAATATATTTTATTTAACAGAAATACATAATTTGAAAAGAAAGAAAGAAAGAAAATAATGTTTATTTCGTAGGACCTCACGGATCACTCAAAAACGTACCTTATAAGCTAGGTGACTCTATTGCCTGTTCGTGAGAGAAAAGATGTAAGTTTAAATAACATCTTAGTTTAGGCACAGTTTAGGTAATATACCATGATACACCCTTTGCACGACAAAATGTTCACAACACAAAAATGTCCGACATAGAGATACCTACCTACCTATTTATGTAGGTATGTCAACATTGCCCTACGTAGTACTCTCGTCATAAGTTTTTTTTTCTTAAATGTTGGTGTAAAAGGGACCGCCTACGTAGCGTAGAAAATAGGTAGGTATAACAAATTTTATATATCGCTTTTTTAGACAAAAATCAAGTTCTTAGTAAAAGATTGTAGGGGAGAGATGCAGCGGATTTCACAACCAACACAAAATTGAAGTTTATCTCATCACTTTTAAGTTCACATTCGAACGTTTTATGATTGCATTCCGAATAAATGCGAGAGTAAATACAAATATGAGTTTTATTAAATTTACGTTTATTGACTAGTTCCGCCTCACCCCGTTCCACGTATCAAATCGAATACTCCGAATAATCGAATAATCCATCGCTATAGCTCAACACTAAATTTACAGGATATTTTGTTGCACTGCGAAAGTAAAACGCACTGCACTGTACCTCACACTTTTCTTACAATAGTGATGTGAATGTTGTATTTTCACGATTGACACACATAAATGTATTTTTGTAAGAACTGACCTGGTGCGTAGAGACGTGTGCACGGTAGGGCGGGCGGCGGGAGACTGGGCGGGCGGCGTGTGGGCAACGGGCAATGCGCTCGAGACGGGACGGGTTCAAGACGACTTTAGATTTCCGGTAGTTTACAGGTCAGAAGTTGTCACTAGTGAAACTTACACGGAACTAACGTGGACATATTCGAGGTGAAAGTTTCAGAGATGTAAAGAATTTCAGTAAGTACAGGGATTGTCGAACTTATTAGTATGGTATGTGATAGTTCACTATATACAGAACATAGTTGCCCCCCGATTGTCTAACTTGTATTACATTGTTGCGAATCAAAAATAACAGCAATCCGCGAAAACACAAACATTCACCTTTATAATAGGGTCTTATTCATAAAAACTTGACAATTTAAGTAATAAGTAAGTACTTATAGGTTTAAATAAATTTTTTTTTGTTATTATGTATTTTAATCTAAAAAAATACTTTTCTGACAGTTTTCTATAGAATAAGGATTATTATTGATAAGTACTAAACGCAAACATAATTCCACTCGATTTAATTGCCTCCCTGACTACGCTTGGGAGTTAAACCTCTTTCCACCTACTTGGAAATTTTCCTTTAAGTACCTACTTCATTTATTGGAGTTTCTGAGAAAATAAGCTTTTTAATAGGTTTCTTCGTAATATGATGAGGTAGGTAGAAAAAGGTAATACTTAAATATTGAAACATTAAAGCATTTAAAAAATTGAGAAAAGTTTGGTAGATCTTTTATGACATGCTTATTTTTAGATTAAGAGTGAGAAAAATGTTTTGGTTTCAAAACTTTTAGATGTATGTCCCAGGCACTACCACTGTAGTGCCTGGGACTACTTAACGGGACACTTCCCGTTAAGTGTAAGGAAAGATTGCCTCCTGAGAGCCCCAGGAGTTCTGATGCTGTAAGTATAGATTATCTAGAAATATGTAAGTACTTAAAAGTAGCCTACGATAAAAAAATCACTCAAAATGATTTGCAGTGTTTTGGTAATAAAAAAGCCTTTTTTTAATGTAGTGAAATATTTTTTACTCCTTGTCTAAAAGCAAGAGCAATCTTTTGATGTGCAGTTTTCTTTAAAGTCCTGGATTTTTTTTCATATCAGTTCAAGAATCTCGGAATTAGAGATAGATATTTATTACCTTCTTACCATATTATTACCTTTGTGTTGGCTGCAAGTTGGTTGCCTAAATCTTGTCTCACAATCTCATTATTATCGTTACATCCTTACCTTACCTACTTATTCCGAGATGAAAACGATCCTACTTTTCTAGATTGTTATATAAATAATCGCGAAAATAACAGTTTTCTTGAAATCTTAATGAAATAATTATTATATCATGATTATAGCTAGCCCAGACGACAGCCACTCCAGTTGACCCGCGACCACGGGCGGTGCAATCCGTCTTGAAACGTCGGGATATATAATAAAAGGTAACGTGATAAATACCCGGTTATATAATGTATAAAATGTAGCCCAGACGAGTTTTTAATGAAGGAAATTACTAAGACAAATTTCTCATAATTGAACTTTTCCACGTAGCGCGTAGGTATTTTGTAAATATTTCCTGTATATAATGCTAACTAAGACAATGATTTAGGCACCGGATAAGTAGCCCAACTATCTGATTTCGAGTTGTTTAACTATCTTTGCTAACCGGTCAAGTACTCGTAGTTCATGCAAGTTACCGAGGGCGGCGCTGCGGTGGATTCTCATACATTTTGTGATACTTGACTCGGTATCGAGGATGATATTATCAATACTGCAGTAAACTGGTGCTAGGACCTCTGTCATAATAACAAGGATTGTCGTAGGTAAGTACCTAAGTACCGACTACTATATCCCGCCGAGCGTAGGTACCTATAGGTAGGTAATTAATACCTACTACATCCTGGCGCTCCATGGTAGGTACCTTAGAATGATTTAGTAATGCCTAATTGATTAAGTTAATTAAGGATGAAGAGCTTTTGTTAAGAGACTAGCAGCACGTCACGGCTTCGCACGGGTGTACTAATGAAACTACCGGGATAAAATATAGCCTAGATCCATCCCGACAGTCCATTCCACAAGTCGATGAAATATTTTTTGAAATCGGCTGAGTAGTTTCGTAGATTACCTCCGTCAAACTAACAAACCAACAATAGGTACATTTTTAAAATATTAAGAAGAGATGAGTTGATTGGATTGAATTGACGTCCTAAATGATTACTTACTGGAAGCAGCAGCTGTATAACGTATTTTAATATTGTATTTATATCTGTGATAGGACGGAAGGGCCGCAGACTCTCCCTCTGAGTGCCGTCCCATCTGCCTGCTGGACGACGTCGGCAAGTTGTCAAAAGAATAATTGCCGGTCGTCTATGCACGCATCTGTGGCAGGAAGGTCCATTGTCGGATTACCAGTATGGTATCCGACATGCGCGTTCGACAGTGGACGCGATACTTCGCTTCCCTGGTTCTTGCCTAATTATTTATGGACTAGGTTCTTGACTGATTCTTTCCCTGGTCGTGTAGGGAATTGTATTGGATCAGGCAATAGAGTCACCTAGCTGTAGTAGTTCTGTAGCTGAGATTCTACAGAAAAAAACACATTTTTCTTTCTTTCTTTCTTCGTCCGTACAATTAGTGTCCAGGTATTGTAAGGCGGAAATCCTCCCGCCCCATTGACGATGTCCACCATTCGGCCTACTTATATTATTGTAATAAATAGCAATAGGTAGGTTATAAACTAAAAATTAAAAACCAGATTTCTTTTGAAGTTTTATTGCTTTTTTTGTTTCTTTAACATAAATAGCATTTATTTTTAAAATTATTAAAAGTTACAGTAACAAACGTACAATGTATTGCACCATTAATAAATAATAATATAAAATAATTCTTTAATTTAAACTACTGTACCACAGTACATAACATAGCGCCGGTTGACCTTAAAAAAATATTGAAAAGAAAAGCTTATGATTGGTTCCTTTAACGTTGGGACGGTTGGTCGACGTTGCGGCGTGAGTGTAGACACAGTAGGGCATGCCGCCGCGCCAAGCGTCCGTCCCTGTTCCGGAATTACCCGAAAATACCCGACCGGAATCGCCTCCCAGGTGTTAAGATTTGGGGGGGGGTCCTCACTCTGTGCTGAGGGCACGGGACTCCTGGACCAGGTAGACCTGGGAGCCGGGGACTGTGGAGGTGGTGACGAAGGTGCGGTGCTTGGCGCGGATCAGTGTTAGGTTGCTCTCGGCGACGTCGGCGCGGTCTTCGGCAGCCTCAAGCTCGCGCTGGAACCTTCGCACCCGGGTCACGCTCTGCTGGGAGAGACCCTCCTGGAAACAATGTCATGATCAGAGAAATTCATGCTTCGTTTCTGTTCTTTCTATCGCTGGTTATTTGGTTCAACGTTTCTGATCTGATACTTATAATTTTTAAGGCAAGACAGTAGCTTTTTTACAACCTAAAAAACCGGAGCTTTCAATAGGTACTTCAAATAAATCTAAATACATATTATTTTGTCAGTTCATGGACAAAAAATAATACGAGTACCTACAAAATACGGCTTATTCCACTAATGCCCGTTGAATATCCGCGCCAACGGGGATTAGTGAACGTTTTGTTCACTACGTATGTACTGGTCTTGCTTGCAAATAAAGAAAGCCACCTTCTACCTTCTGCCTCGTATATATCAAATATACCTACCCTATTAAACATCTGCAAAATGATCTATAAGTAACTTAAAGCTCTGAAAGAAATGCCTACCGCTCCCTGGCATAGTTTTCTTTAGCAAGCTTGCGTAGATGTTTTATGCGAAGACGTATGGAATGATTCATTGGAATGTAATTTGTTAGCTCTTAAGTATGTTTAACTGTCTGTCTTCCGAATAAAATAAAATAAATACAGTCGTGATCATATTTCATTTCATTTAACTTACCTGTTCTGTCAGCTGTCTCTTGTAGATGTTGACCTTCTGCGCGGTCTTCTCCAAAGAGTCCTGCAGCAGGACAATGTTCTTCTGGTCTTCCTCGCACTGGATCATAACCTCCTTGAGCTGGCGTTCCTTCTTGCGGAGGATCTTGATGGTCTCAGCGTGTCTCCTCTTCTCTTCGTCCATTTCAACCTCCATATCCTTGATGCGGGCTTCCAGTTTGCTGATGATGCGCTTGCCTCCGACGATGGCGTTGGTTTCGACTTCCTCCAGGCGGATGGAAATGTTCTGAAGGAGATAAGGTTATAAATGAGATTATGGTCAACGTTACGGCCAGCTCCAATGTTCTATGCGTAGCTGCTGTGCTAAGAAATTTGTTTTTTTTCCCAATTTGTTGTTTTTTTTACTCTGTGCTGGAATGTGTCAATAAAGCTTTTATCTATCTATCTATAACAAACTCTCACCTTGACTTCAATCTCGAGGGACTTCTTGATGGCTTCAATCTTGACAATCCTCTCCTGTTCTTCGTGCAAGTGCTCGACGGTGTGTTTCAGTTCAGTCTGAAATATGTAATAAGTAAATGTTTAACCTCGTACATTGGTTTAACCTTAGTACAAAAAATTATATAGGGATTAACTCAGCCCTTCAAAGTGGCCTATTCAGACCGCGGCTAGAGAAAGGTCCGGGCTGAGTTGACCAACATTTTTAAAATCACTTTGCAAATCAGTAAACGAGTGTTTAATAAGTACAAATAGCTAAATTATTTTAGTTTAGTGTAATAATTGATGATTTAATATACCTACTTAAAGACCTTTCGACATTTTATGTGTCGGCTAGTTTCTACTAATAAGATCAACTGCATGACATACAGCCATCTTTTATCATTACTCACGTTTTTCTAGGCACGTGTTAGTTTTATTGAGGTGCAGCCAAATGGTAATTAATAAATTAAATAATTAGTCATAATCTAAAACTGGATGAGTCAGATCTTCATACAAAGTTGCAATGAATTTTGTGGCATGCCTTGGCAACGTGGATTAGGCGGCCTAAAAACTCTGTCACCAGAATTGACCACATGCTCTTGAACAACTAAACGAACGTGGGTTGACAAGAATTTTGATTTAAGTATTACCATTTGAGCACCAATCAATATTTTAACTAAGTAGGTGCTCAAAGTGGTGCTTTTAGTTTAACCGTGATCATGGCGCATGCAACTGTGCCGAAATATCGGGAAACTCAAACAACCATGGTACAACACAAATCATGGTAATTATCTCGTGTCAAGTGTTTATAATGTTTATAAAATAGGTGCTCAAATTTAATATTTGAAAGAAAACAAGCAAAAAAAAATATGAAAAAAACAATTATACAACTTAAACCGTAAATAAAACAGTCGTAGGTAGTAAATTTTTAGCTTTAGCCATTATTATAGTTACGTGAAGAAATCGTTTGAAAAGTTACCTGGACGCGCTGGTATCTCTCATCACACACACGCAGCTCCTTGGTGATCTCGTCGTAGTCAGCGGCGACGGCGCTCAGCTCCTGCTCGATCTTGGCCTTGCTGGAGGAGAGGTTCACGTTGATGACCGTCAGCTCATTGATGCGGGTCTGGGCCTCCTCGAAGGCTACCTCGACGGAGCGCTTGGCGCGAAGGGCCTGCGACATACAAAACAAATAAATATCCTTGGACATTCCACACAGCGTCATCTAGTCCCGACCAAGCTAAGCAACTTAATGCTTGTGCTATGGTAACCAGATGACTGATATAATACTTAAATACTTTTTTTTTTAAACATACAAATTATAAATAGAAAACACCCAGACACGGAACAAATATGTATCTGCAGAATATACAAACATTTGTCCCGTAGCGGGGATCGAACCCGCAACCTCCGCGTCTCAGCCGGGCGTTTGCCCACTGCGCCACAGAGGTCGTTAAAACAAAGACCACTTAGCTCTTTGCTTCCTGGTAGAGAGAAGAGTTGGAGCAGACAATAGCTTTCAAAGAAACAAACACAATGTTTATTTCTTTCTTTCTTTGTTAGTCATGTCAAATTGTCTTTTAAAGGGATGCCTTTGAATGAATTAAATCTCCGTGCCCAGAGTTGGCTTTTGCTCATACAAACGAACAAGCTTACACCCAAGGCTTAGATAGTGAGTTTTTACTAAAATGAAGCTATAGTAAACTGTTTTGCAATTGTTCTATTGCTGGACAAAGGTGCTCTTCTGGGAGAGAAAATTAGACATGTCTTGATAAACCAGGACAGGAAGGGTTTAGCTAGTACCAGGGTTATCTACTTAGAACATCACTTAACTTCAATAGATAAAACATTCAACTAATAAACAAGCAAGGTTCTACCATCTAATGATATAGTACTTGAACTTGAAATCAAAACTGGCATTGAATCTAAATCCGTCTGATTTATAACAGAGTGGAGTAGATATCAATCTTTTAATTAAAAGTACTCAACCTGTCTATTGGCAAGACGTTGAATCATTGATCTTGTAAGGGCTGAATCAATAGACTTTGCTTCCCACAACATCACAATAGTCAATTTGTCAATTTGGCAGAAGAGTGAGAGGTCAGCTGCTGAAACGGGATGTCTGTCACATAGACTAACGAGAAATTAATCAGGTTTTGGCAAGTCTATCTTTAATGGATTATCTAATGTATTGTATCCCGTAGTATCTTCATCACAGAACAATTGAAACTCGTGAGCAGTATGCATCAGCTCTTATTAGATCGTTTAAATTATGTGACGTTCTAGCCATTAAGATAGGATTGCTCTGAGAAGACGACCGCTAAAGGCATCAGCAGAGCAATTATAAAACCGTAAAATAGGACAAAAGTTAAAGTCCTGAAGCAATAGGACCATTAAATGAACATTGACCCAAAATAACACACTGAACAGAGTTACAGCCGGTTTCTCGAACGCAGATCAACTCCAAATCAAACTATAGGTAAACCATGCGACAAGTGTCAAATCAGCTGGTGTAATTTCAAATTTCAACCTACTCGTATTAAGCTAAACCAAAGATAGATAGATTATTGAGATAGAACAACATGAACAGTACCTGCTCGTAGTTGCCACGGATCTCCTCAACTTCGCCGGTGAGGGACTGTATCCTGCGCTGGGCGACTCCGTACTGGTCAAGTGTCACTTGCAGCTGCCTCTGGACCTCGTCGTAGTGGGTCTGGATCTCGGTGAGCTGAGGACAATAATAAGAACTAATTTATAACATAAAGTACGGTAAAATAAAATGTAAAAATCATAATCAACCTTAGAGCTCTTCCCTAAGGAACCTTCTATCCACTAATATTATAAAGGATTAGTTTGTTTGACGGAGGTAATCTCCGAAACTACTCAGCCAATTTCAAAAATAATTTCACCGATATGTAAAATGGACTGTTGGAATGGTTATAGGCAATTATCAATTAGTTATAACTGGACTATGGGATTTATTTAAGTACCTATAGGTAGACGAGAAACAGTGTACTGACCTGCAGAGATTGCTTCTTGATGGTCTTCTGCAAGTCAATGTTGGTCTTGTTAGCGACATCAAGGGACAGCTCCAACTCGGTGATCTGAATTTGCAGCTTCTTCTTGATGCGGGTGATCTCGGTCTTCAGCCTGGTCTCAGCCTCGACCACGCGGGCGTTCAGCTGTTCGATCTCAATGCTAGTCTGCTTGCTGTGGACAATAAATATTATAAATAGGTTTTTCTTTAGAAAAGAACGTTGAAGACCTCAGTTGTAGTGGCGTATACAAGCCTGAAGTGAAGATGGGTGGGAAGTTTGTATTTATACACACTACACTGAAATATCGTGAATCATGGTATATATCCCGCAAAATTATGTTGTCGAAAGAGAGTGATGGTAGGCACCATTCTCTTGTATTTTAATATTCCAATCTGCTTACGAGAGACCTTTTTTAACCAAAAAAATTTGAATTAGTTCCGTAATATTTTATTAATAATTAAATACGTTTAAAGATGACGGTGAGTGGTATTTGATCTATTCTTGTGTAAAATTTTTAACTTTATTCACCTGTGGTCAAAGCTCATGCACGTATTCAATGATTCAAACTGCCTGATCGTCTCTTTCAGGTCATTTATCTTTTCCACATAAGAGTAATCAATAACTGGGACCTCAGTCCTTATGATAACACATTTGGATACCGGTGACGTGGCCCGAACGGTGCGAATGGTTTCATGAATCTCTTCAGATAATTTGCAATCAGATGTACTGCGTAGCTCCGACGTGCTACGTAAATTAGACTCGGAGACGACTTGAGACATAATATTCTCAGAAATCCTAGCAAATTTACGATCAACTGCTTCTTTTCTGGCAGTGAGATCCATGTTCCTTACTCTGCTTTGTGCAACATTCTTTCTGCTTTCGTCTAGCAGCACCTGAGCAATGGCTTTTGCTGATTTACCTCTGTACATCATAGCTTTGCCTCGTAGCTCTGATCCAACGTTCACTGCTTTTTCATAAAGCTCTAACTCTCTATCGATTTCCTCCATTCGTTTCTTTTGTCTCTCAGCCCTGAACTTCTCTCTAGTGACTAGTTTCTTCTTACCCTTTGAAGCCACACTTTCCACGCCTACGTGCTTAGTGACATTTGCTGCTGCAGCTGTGGCAACCACTGAAAATGGGCTTCGTTTGCCAACTTTATAAACGTTCAACTCACGTTTTGCAGACTCAGCAATGTCCTTTGAAATACGTGACACATCTTCTTCCGAATAAGGCTTGATTGTTTTGTCAAACCTATACTTTTCGAGACCTCTTTCGTTATTCCAAGGTAGGTGTGGTGGCTTAGATTTTCCTCCATGCTCTTTGTCACTGATGTAATCTATCATGGGTTGGTAAAAGTTGATTCCATAACCGTAGTTATCTTCGTAAACAGAAGTCGGAGGCTTATTCCATTTGCTACAGTAGTTAGGCACTTTAACTGGCGGCATCTTGATGAAACACTGAACACTCTTAGCAGAAAACTGTTTTATATTTTTCGAAATTCACTCCGCCCGACATGCAAGTCAAGGCGCGAGGTCGTGCAATTGGAGGCGTGAGAAAATGGACACGGTCTTTTGTACATTTTCCTCGCACCCGATTGCCAATGTTCATGCGATCATCGCTTATACTCGCCAATCAAAAGTGCCGCTAAATATAAACGGAAATGTTGCCAATAGAATTCCGATTATACTGAATACCCGATAAGCACTTGATTTCAGCGGAGCGGTAGTGTTCATCAGTTGAGTTTATTGTGTTTTGGGAGTAGTAACACGTTTTATTAGACGATAAGTTACACAAGACGATCGGATATGGTTTTCTGGTGAGTTGATTTTGTAAATCGGCTGTCAATCTTGCTATTGGCATGATTCCACAGCATATTTGGGTCACGGTTGCGATTAAAGTTTGCTTGTCGCAAGTTTTGATGACACTAGTCACTCAGCGCGCAGAAGTGAGCGGGGCTGCGTCGTAGCTGTTGAAAGACGCTTTGTAGTTCCGAGTCTGATCGCCTTGTGAGACCATTCAGTACCTATGTTGTTGTCAGTTGAGTGAGCATTGTCAACAGAGCGGTGAGTTCCTCAATTTATCATTGTGGTTGTCAGTTGCGTTATTGAGCTATCTTATTTATAAATTGCTATTGAGCTGTGCGTTTGTGACTTTATTGTTCAATTAGGTTTAATTAAATTGGTAGTATGAAGGTAGGTATTTGCAGGGAGTTGGGTAAGAATTAAATGCTTACCGGATAGCCTCAATTTCTTCCTCCTTCTCCTGGAGACGACGCTCAGCCTCGTGACGGAACAAGCCCAGCTCAGCAGTCAGCCTCTGTGCGCGCTGCTCCTCAGCCTTGCGACCCTAAGGAGACAAAGACAAATTAGTCACCACCGTACCTTATCTAATAAAGATTCATAAGCAAATATACAAAGTGAGCGAGATCACTCACTTTTTATATTTACGACTCAATTCTGTGCTTATTAATTTTGACTTTACATCATCAGAGAGAGACTTCAACATTTTGCGAAAAAAAATATATGTTTTTGTAATTTGAAGACGTGAACATGCTACATAATTATACTGTTTCATCTTAATATAAACATCGCTCTCCATACCATCATTCTCTATTTTGAATATAATTATTATAATTTTATTGAAGTGATTGTATGGCGAGCGATATAAAAATGTTATAGTAAGTATCTACACCATCTGTGACACCCTTAACTTTGTTTACGAACATCTATGGAAACTACCTTTTGTCTGAGACAAAAGATATTTTTTTGGTCGTGTTATTGGCATGACCCATAATAAGTTCGAGGAGTTGGCAAAGGACTGTTTGTACTAAGTGAGAGTTCAAGGTCGACTCGCATAAATATAGTAATCTGATTGTTTTATTTCAGAACTGGGAGTAATGGGAAACACAGCGGGCACAATTTTTTACTATATGTCCCGTCGAACTTACAGAATTCGTAGCATCATCATCAAAAAAGCTACCGGTAAAAAATGAAAGAGAAAATAATGAATTACCTAACTATTTGAACCCACGTCCTTAAGATCGAAAGTCACTTTGCCACACAGCTCCAAAAGATAAAGTTTTGAACGATATATTTCGACAGTGCAGTAAAAGATGATGCTTACAATGTTACACATTCTAAATATATATTTCTATTCACAGAATGAGATAGGGAACTCTGGCTAGGCACCGTTTACAGTGTCTGAATCCTTGCCAAAGTCTTGCTACTATGAAAATAGCGTGTATTAATTACCGTCTCGATAGCTACGTCCGCTATTTGATTTGATCCTGAGGTTACTATTGCAGATAACATCCAAGTAACTACAGTTTAGATGATGCTGCTTGAGCTTTGAAGTTGTTTCTAAAACGTCATTGTAACTACACTAAACTATAGACGATGAGTTTTTCGTAAACTTTATTTAAAAATATAAATTAATAGAAGACATCAATCACTACCAAAGAGTAAGATCAACATCACAACTGTAAATTTTGAGTTTAGAACAGTTTGACCTTTGATAAACGAGTAATAATCTGCATTACTATACTTAGATGCCACTAATTATTGCCGCTACTGAAAACCAGCACTTCATCGGCCATGGTGCTGCTGAAGCACATGCTGAGGGGTCGCCTTATTTTCCTGTCACTCGTTTGTAAATATTTTTGATTCTTAATTATTTGTGTAAATTTATTGTGTATTGATGGGAAACAAAACTGTTTTATTC
This sequence comes from Xanthorhoe spadicearia, assembly GCA_947086425.1. Classification (NCBI taxonomy): domain Eukaryota; kingdom Metazoa; phylum Arthropoda; class Insecta; order Lepidoptera; family Geometridae; genus Xanthorhoe; species Xanthorhoe spadicearia. The sequence goes on along the minus strand of OX352194.1, from coordinate 2,357,666 downwards.
TATTCTAATTGCGGACCTTGCGGTTGCTTATCGTAAACTCGTCGTTTCACTTCAGCAATCAATAATAAAAGGCCTACGTCACTACGGGCCCAGCATGCAACAAGTCTTCTCATCTTTGACAATATTTTCTCTTCTATAAAATAGTATTACCGCATTTCTCAACTCGAAGTAAGTTTTACTGTTATTTTAAAATAAATATTCTTGGACATTCTACACAGCATCATCTAGTCCCAACTAATGCTTGTGTTATGGTAACCATATAATACTTAGATATTTTTTTTTGTAATCATATTTAAAAAAGAAATCAATAGAGCACTTTATATACCTTTCTCCGTTACACAAAGAAAAAGAAGAGTATATACGACCGTGTACTTACAGCTTCAGCCTCCTTGTATGCAGCAGTGAGTTCCTCTCGCTCGTTCTCAAGACGGCGCAGCTCGAGTTCGAGCTCGTGAAGACGGCGGGTCAACTCTGTGAGGTTAGCGCGGGCGTCCTGCAAGTCATCTGAAAGAGAAAAACAATTACCAAAACTGGACTATCACCTATGACAAGACCGACAAGACTGGAGCAAGACCTAAGGGAATTGACTTCGAAAACACCATGAAATGGAAATACTGAAGGAACTTCACGATGCCAAAGCATTTTACTAAGTAAAAAAATATTTGCTGGCATTTCGATAAGTACCACCTAAAATAAAAAACTTTAATCACAACTGCATTATAACTAACTGTATATATAACAACTCGAGACAAATATTTGCAGATCACACATTTGTTCCGCAGCGACATACCTCTGTCTAATTTGTAAAACTACATAGGTACCTAACCTACATCTGAATAACTCCTAAGACGTTCAAAAGGATCTAAAAAATTACACAGAAATCTGAACGGAATGTCTACTCCCTGGTTAGTCGTGATCATATTTAATTTCTTTTATATCTAACCATCATTATATTATGCTAATATTTCACTCACCACCAAGTTTCTTGTTCTCGCGGCCGAGAGCGTCCTTCTGCTCGCGGGTCTTGTCGAGCTCGTGGGAGATGCGCTGGATCTCAGTGATCTTGATGCGAAGGTCACGCTGGGTCTGCTCGTAGATCTGGACGGTCTCTTCCAGACGAGATTTGATCTCAATGTTGACGCGCTCAAGCTGTTCGGTCCTCTTTTGCAGCTCCCGAGCTGTTCCGTTGGCCTTCTCCAAGTCAATGATGAGAACCTCGACCTGTGAATTGGGTAGTTAAAAATAGATTTTATGGCTGCAGAATCGATCAGGCGTTTTATGAGTTCTTGAGTGGTGTAAACTATCATCGCTACTACAAGTACTTTAAATGTATGAAATTATTAGTGCATGCTAGGTAACGGGAGCGCGCTGCGCTGAATCGTCATCCATGCTAAACTTGACTCGGCATCGAGGCCGTCCTTTTTTCCACTCGTCTCAAATTGTAAAATATCATCATCACAGCCCGCCTTTACTCACTGCTGGGCATATACCTCCCTCAGCCTGTGCCATCTTTCACTATCTTGCGCCAACTTTTTCCATCATTTTTCCGCGACTTTATTGATGTCGTCTGCCCCCATCTCACGGTGGACGACCAACACTTCTAAGTTCAAGTTGTGAAATATTGTAATTGTGTATAAAAATGTTGCCACCTATTCGATTTGTGATAGGTCGCGCCACGTAAAAAGAACGCGTAGGCGATTTTAAGGAATCTAGGTCCGATTGCTGGAGGGGTGACGCGGCGTACTTCAAACTAATTGTGCTATTGGTTCGTGAGCGATTGACCCATGTGCAAACATAACCCCTCCCGTTCCCCTCATCTCGTTACGTGGCACGACTTATACCATGCCTAAATCTTACCTCACTCTGCAGACGGGACTTCTGCTTCTCAATGTTGTTGATCTTAACAATGAGGGTCTCAATCTGTTCCTCCTGCTCCTGGATGCGGATGGAGTACTTGCGACGGAGCTCCTCAATTTCCTCAGCGCGAGAAGCGGCCTCAGACTCGTACTTGCTACGCCATTGAGCAACTTCGCCGTTGGACTTGACGAGCTGGCGTTCCAGGTCCAGACGGGCCTCGGATTCCTCTTCCAGCTGGACGCGCACCGACTCCAGGTCGATCTCAACCTGGTGGAGTAATATGACTTTAGTAGACATTAAAAACAGCGTCATCTAGTCCCATCCTAAGCAACTTAATGTTATGGTAACATGATGACTGATAACAATAATTCACTGTTTCAAAACAGCATAATAATGATGGTTGTAAGACTACTCTTTAACCCATAACCTTAATAATAATAAAAATATCCCTGGATTATTTTCACAGCTTCATCAGTCCCAAGATAAGTTTAACTCTACATACACCTAGGTATATCAAACTGATTGATTTTTGGATATTTTTCAAAGAAAGACATAAATAATATTGAATGCTTATTAGCACGTATACGGTAAGGTCTACTGACCTTGAAGCATTCAATAAGCATTTTTGCATTTTTCTTAAGTTGAAGAAAATATTTTATAAATGCACGAATAAACGCTAAAACGCTCAACGCTCGTTTAAAGGTATATAATATAAATATTTAATAAAAGTTTTCAGTATCTCGTTTTACATTATAAGATAAGGCCTCAAATATTTAATCAGAGTTTCCCGTCTAATATTGTCAAAGCTTACCTGGTGAAGGGTGGCTTCCAGAAGTGAGCGCCTCCTGTCCTCATCCTCGAGCCTGCGGCGGGAGTCCTCAAGCTGGCTGGCGAGCTGGCTCTTGAGGTACACCACGTTCTCAATGTTCACCTGGAAATAGGAAGATGTCAGTTTCAGAGAGAAAATCTATCATCTTGCAAGCCTTTTCATCTTTCATTATCAATGGGCTATAACAGATCGTAATTCGATTCGTATATATTGGCAATTTTGCTTACACTTAACGGGACACTGTAGTGGCTGGGACATTGTTACTCTTTCATATACTGAAAGGATTTGGCTGACTATTGCCGTATATTATGAATGTATATTATGTGTCAATCATTGCGGGTCAAATTATGTTGGTTAATCTTCCGGGTTCTGTTACCATTGCATCGATACAAATATTGGGTGCATTGATCCAAGTACCGGATCGGATCAAACGTTCTTATCTTTACACACCTTCAGGTCCTGAACTTCCTTGATGAGCTCAACATTCTCCTGAGACAGGCGCTGCTTGTGCGAGGTGATGTCTACGATGGTGCGGTTCAACTCCTCGACTTTGATATGAAGCTCGCTGATGTTGACTTCGAGCCTCTCAACAGTCTTCACGTAGGTGTGCTTCTCCTTGGTTACGTTCTCCACTTGGGCCAACAGCTCGTAAACCTCGGCTTGGAACTTTGACTTCTCCTTCTCAGACCTGGTGACAACGAGAACCGTGATGCAATATCGGGAGACATCATACATGTATAAAAGTCGCTCGGCTTTTCGCTTGTGTCGCTTAGCTTATTCTAATTCACATAGCAAATATACATGATACGAAATATATCATTTATATTTGGTGTTTGAGTAAATGACATGGCCTTACCTGGCTTTGCTTTTGGTAAGCTGGTCGATTTGTTCCTGGAAGTCAACAACGATTTCCTGGTGCTTCTTCTTGAGCAAATGAGCGGTTTCCTCTGACTCAAGGTGGACATCTTCCAGGAGTTTACGGAGCTTAGTGAGTTCGGTGTCGCGTTTCCTGTTGATCTCGAACTGAAACATTTACGGTTTATTTCAAAAAATGTCCCCGTACTTCTTTGAACTAGAACGTTTGGGGCTCATGTTTGAAATGTCAGTTGGATGGTGATATGATTTATGCTCGATTTCTATAACCGTATCCGGAGGTAGATCACCATAGCAACTTTGTTTTTACAACACATAATGTGTGAAACTTTTTACAGATAACAATGTTGCTATGGCGAAAGTCCTACGGCCATCCGTAAGTTGGTTATAGGAACCGGGGGTTAATAGAAACTTAACTTGAGAAGACAAAATGTAATCTCGATATATAAATATAAATAAATAAATAAATAATTTAATTAAAATACTTTTGTTTTGAAAAGCGTACTGGAATTGTAGATGATAGACAAAAAAACATAACTTCTTTAATCTAGTTGTTGAAATGTGATTGAAATATAACTAAACCCGTTAAAAATAATTCCCAACGCTCATAGCCTCATAAGCATTTTTGTAGGTTCTCTAATTGACTGATCTTTCGAAGTTTCGAGAGATCATAATCAATTCCCAAGGAAAAGCAAGTAAATGGAAACTAATAGGGAAATATTAATAAATATTCTATAACGTTTTAAAGAGTCTGAAATGAATGTGAAAATTCTGAAATAAAACATAATAAAAATCGCAAGGCACAAGTTTATCGCAATAGCATTGTACACATTTCGCTTAGCAATTTTGTGTAGTTCTTTTTGTGATGATTTGTAAAAAACAAAATATTTTTCTAAACTCCTATGCTTTTAAAACTTCTTTCTACTTACTTCATATAAGTCTTTTCTAAATAGAACATTTTACGCCGTTTTTGTGCATATCTTTCAGCAAAATTATGATTGATATTAATACAACGGGAAATTACTCAAGTAAAAATATTGTCTATTTAGACACCGACAATGTTTCGATTCTTCCGGAGAAATAATTTGACAATATATTTACTAGAGTAATTTCCTGTTGAATTAGTATAATGTCTAGTACAACTCATGATAGTTTTGAAAGTGAAATAATTATGATTCATTAGATTTTTTAGGATTTTGTATTTTTGATGCAGTTTGTTTACTCTTCTTTGTGGATTATTTCAATTTAGTAGACGGTTGTTGTTTTGACAATATCTATATTCTGTTTATTTTTTCAGGGTCGTATAATTATTCCTCATTATAAATAAATAAATAAATTCACTTGTGATGATGATTCATCACTCATCTCAATGATTTTGTTGTTTTCATCATTATTTAATATTTACTTAAGGTATTTGTATGTCTCTAACTATCGCCGCCGCCATATTTATTTTATTACTAACATAGTTCACCACCATACTCAACTTTCTTACTCTTCCTAAACTACACAAAATAAAACTAAGTTATAAATAAAAAAATCTTCTTCACAAACAAACACTTCAATGTTTTCAAATTCCAAACGCAAACACAAAGTGGCGGCGCTACTTTGACGCATTCAACCACCTTAATATTTTTTTTTCTAGTTTATCTTAAAGTTTAATTATTTATAATAGTAAGTAAATAAATGTGGATCTTTACCTGACTTTCGGCTCCGCCTTCAGCCTCCTCCAGCCTCTCAGAGAGTTGAATTACATGGACGCTCAAATCCGCTTTTTCCCTCTCAATCTGAAATAAAGGAAATATTAAAAATCCCATACTACTTTATTACTTATTAAAGTTAGTAAAGCAACGTCTTTGTCTGTTATTTATTTTATTATTTTTTAAACTTAGTTAATATTTTGTTAGTTATATTGTAGTGTTATAACCTTTCGTTCAATTAAGAGTATAAATTGTTTTTGTACTAAAGCATCAATAGGTCACGGTTTGTTTTGTTTATATCTTCATTTTATTCTACGTCATCAATAACCAGATCTCCGTCGGGTTTGCTTGAGCTCCCAGACGTTATGCAATACCGAACGTCCTTCGCATATTTCAGTATTGTGCCACCTAATTTAAGAATCTCGTTGGTGTCTCACGTTCTGAGTAACACGGATATTTTCGCCGCCAATACCGCGTTCTATTATTATATTTCAATATTGTGGCATTCTGAACGGGAACATCATTTGGCCCAGTTTCAAAAGTGAGATCGGAGAGCGTGAATTTGAGATTTGAGAGAATGCTTTCGTTAGGTGGCTAAATATATCGCGGTGGGAGCGCGGTGTGGTCGCTTTCTCCCGGCTGTCAGTGCGCGGGCGCCGCTCGCACTGCAATCTCCAGAAATAGACCACGAACCTATGATTACATGATCTGACTGATTTTTTTTATGTTACGAATTTAATATAACTCAATGCAGTTATGAATGTATAATTTTTTTGATTTTGATTTATGTATAAAAAATATTAAGATTTTATCAAAAAATAAAAACAAACCACTCTTTACTTTTTACATTTCAACTAAAATGTTGTTGAAATTCACAAGAAAATTTTTATTTTTTATTTTTTGTTACTAAAGTTTAAAATTATCTATACTTAAATATTTAAAAAATAATAAAAGTTATTGTTATTGCACTTTTACAAAGGGTGTGAAGGAAGCGATAAAGCTGGGCGGGCGGTATTAATAGGTGTGCGCCCCGCCCACACCTGCGCGCCCTGTATGGCGGCGCGCGCGCATATCACATTTCGCACGAACGCTTACCCTCTGACGCAGCTCTCTTTCGGATTCCAGATCATCGTGGAGTAGACGAATCTTGTCCTGAAAAATAGAAGGTATCGTATCATGTCACGCACACACTTCACAAGCACTGCACTGTGGGACGGTCGGCTACCTCCAGCCTGGAGAGAGCACTCAGGTCGGCGCTGTACTCGATGTTCACGTCGGTGGTGCCGCCGCCGCTGCTGCGGTAGGTGTACTTGGAAGTCTTCGCCACGGTAGACATGGTCGCTGGGTCGTATCTCTGGCGGTCGGCGCTACGTTACCGGTCGGGCACCGTTCGACTAGTGAGAGCGCGTGCGGGCGGCGTGTGCGCGACGCCGTGCCTCGCACCCCCCCTGCCCACTGCTTGCCCCCCGCATGCCCCCCCGCGCTCCAGGGCGGCCGGCCGGCTGGAGCTCGCGGATCGTGTTACCACCCCCGCGCACCCCCCTCTCAGCCTTTTATAGACACGCCCGTTCTGACGCCGTTGCGGTTCTCTTTTATTTGTTTTGCCTAAAAATTTGGCGAAACCCTTTAAGTCCTAAAGGCGATACGCCGCGCCGCGCGCTGGCTTCCTGATTCCTGTCGGTCACTGGCAGCGCCCGCGCCGACCAAATGCCACCAAACTGTTGAACTTAACAATGAACTTCTTGTACTCTTTTCAACCCTCATGACTACACGATGTTTACAAACATTAAATTAATCTAATTTTGTGCGTTTATTCAGCGCATTTGCATTTGAATTTTCAAACGTTTCCGTGAAACTCTCTATTTGTAATGTCTGGAATGTTGTCTCCAGAAATTGTAATATTTCTTCTTAATATTATTAGTATAGTAGTGTAACGCTTGATATGATCTCGTAGCACTTCGTAGAGCCTCTACGGTGCCATAAACACTATTATTATTTCAACGTATCATTATAAAATCTGCTCTCAATTGATTCAGCTGCATGTCATGATAGAACAAGACACAGATATGAAATGTTAAATTTATTAGACAGCTTTTGGCTGCATTATATAATTATTTATTGAACGAGACAACTCAACCAATATCAGAGTATAGTTATCAACAAATATGTTCTTAAAATTATTGACTGGACAGTATCATTACCAATATCATGGTTTAAGAGTAAAAGTTGAAAATTTTATGCTTTAACAACACTCAAGCGGCTCATAAGGCTGTCTGCTCATCTAAGATAGCGTAGTTCTGATGCTATGGCACCAAAGTACACCAAAAAATAGATGTAAGATTAGTATATTTGGAATAAATTATTTATTCTTTAGGTAAACAAGTCCGGGGTAAATAAGAAAAATAATACAGGGACATTAGTTATAAATGTGGGAAAAAGGTTTGCTGAACAGATCTATTGCCATTTAGCATGTAGAATGCTGCCAGAGTCTTGGGCACGCTTTCATATGGCAGTGGCTTGGATCAGTTGAGCTGCTTATAGTTAACGATCCTTTAATAGCTCAACTGGTGTTAACACAACGGTGTTTAGTAAAAAGTTATGTGCATTACGTAGTAACTATATAGTTACACTCCAAGTTACAGCCTTTAAATTATCGCTCCCGGTTTTTAAGTTGTCAAGCCATGAAGCCTCCGTAATCAGATACTATGTCACATGAACTGATTGCTTGTTTTCTAGAAAAACATAATTACCAAACAAGAATAAATAATCTGGTAGTGCTACTGGTGAAATACTTTTTATCCCGATATTCCCGCGGGAACGGGACTTATGCGGGTGAAACCGCGGGGCGCAGCTAGTAATTTATAAAGCAACGCACATGATGAAGTAATAATGACAGAAAATGACTAATAAATTACAAAGTTACATGACGAAAATAAATCATTTCGTAATTCAAATGTACATCTAAAGTACCGTTAAATCTAGTTATCTAATTATTATTGCGATGAAACTAGGTAATCTATCTAAATCATCTACACTAATAATAATATTATAAAGAGGAAAACTTTGTTTGTTTGTTTGTTTGTTTGGTTGTAATGAATAGGCTCAAAAACTACTGGACCGATTTTAAAAATTCTTTCACCATTCGAAAGCTACATTATCCACGAGTAACATAGGCTACTTTTTATCCCGATATTCCCGCGGGAACGGGACTTACGCGGGTGAAACCGCGGGGAGCAGCTAGTAAATTATAAGTATTATTACTGCAATCGTCGCTTCAGGGACTACGAGTACCTAATATTAAATGTTTGGTTGTTTTGAAAAGTTTTGTGTATTTGTGTTTTGTTTTGTACCTTCTTATCTTGAATTTAACTTCTTTTAGATTTGACTGTTAATTGCTCAAGCTCATTCAAAGCCGGAGGCGATACCTAGCCTATATCTTTACTAATAATATAAAGAGGTAATGTAGGGTTTGATTGTTTGTTTGATGGAGTTAATCTTCGCAAATATTCAGCCGATGTCATCAAATCTTTAACCGATGTTTAAAACAGACTTTCGGAAAGGTATAGGCTATATTTTATCCCGGTAGTTTCAGTCAAAGCCGAAACGTGCTGCTAGTCAACAATAAAATGGGCCGCGCGTAAATTACCTGCATGTGAATTGCAAAACTAGCGTTCACTCGTTTCGGTTGAATCGTCGCGAGTATGAGTGAAATGTCAAGTTATTTTCAGTAGCACGATACAGAGCTGCATATTAATCATAAATTTATTTTAAAAGGTAAGTACAATTCTAAGCAAAACAACGTCGCTGTAAAGACCATCGTTAAAATCATCAAAATCTTTTAGTACTCGTTCGTACGAGCCTAGCGCTGTAGCGGGGGCGGACGCAAAAAAACGAACATATTATTATGAAAAAGATCGGTAGTGTCCACACCGAAGAGGATAAGATAGGCGCCTAGCGCGGTAGCTACCATTAGGGATCCAAAATTTTGTCACATTCTGATTTACGGTTGCATTGAGACACTTATTCTATTATGAAGTCGTTTTAAATAAGGCTTGGTATCAATTTCAATAATCTCCTGAAACAATTTTCCATCAGCTTATATCGCCCACTTGCGCACACGCAGGTGGGAAAATTATACAGTTATATTTATACCTGCGCAAAGTGGGCCGAGATATTTTCCTCTCCCTTCGCCCCTCTCCAGCGGATATTATAAACGGGCAATATTAAGCGATTTTGTGGCAACTTTAAACAACAAACCAACGCTTTATTGGATTTTTTATTGGATTTAGGCTCGAATACTCAGATTTGTATAGTAAAACAAGTCAAAGTATCTTTATTGTAAAACGTCTGATGATTTCATAGATAAGCACCACTTACTTTAATAAGCGTTCCGGTGTTCGTATAATATTATATTCGCAGTTTTGAGTGCAAACTCATTCTGCACTTAAACTGTAGCAAACGCTTTAAAACAGAGATAGTGTAAAACAGATTTATTTTTTATTATAACCAAGCAACCAAAATGTATTTTAACCCTTTTACAGCCACTATGACCCTCGGCAGTGAACATCATATGCCAAATGTAGTTTTAGAAAGAAAAGGCGCTCAAGCGGCTGGACGTATTTAAATGAAATTTTGGGTAGTAAACTTACGTAGACAAAAAGATTACAAATAGATTTGTGGGCAATTCTGAGATGGGAAATAATAGTCCTATGGCTATAAAAGCATGGCAAATAAATGGATGGAGTTATAGAGAGGAGGCCTACCCAGCAGTAGGTGCAACCGGGCTGAAATGATGATGGCTTAATAAGAGTTAAATCTGTTCCTGTGTTTTCATGATTATTGCAAGAAAAAACAACAAATAAATAAATAAATAAAATTATTTAAATCACTCGTCTACAAAGTGTGAAGATATTTAATGGTATGGAGCTACGCAATAAGCTGTGGTCCGTGAGTCACCGTCCGCTGAAATTATGACTGAACTTTACGTTCTCCGATGATCCGAGATACGTAAGCGAAAATATTTTAGCTGACTTCAAACAAGGAACGTTCTATGTTTCGTCGTATTCTTTCACAGAATAGAGATGTAAGTCAGGTGGACCAATTCAGAAATTTCTTATTTTAAAGGATTTTTTTGAAAATCGGATGAGGATCTTAGGTTATTATTATTATTATTATCTTAGGATCTTATGAACAGAAATGCACCATTGATTTCAGGAAGTTTCTCTCTTCTTAAGAAATGTAAGTCGGTTAAATAAAAGTCCATTGATGCACGACCGGATTCGATCCCGCGATCTTTTCATCGAAAGTCGAAGTACACCACTTGGCCAACACGGCAGTGTTGACACTGTTTGCATATTATAGCAAAAGATGTAAAGACCTGTGTCTATGTATGCTTTATCATTAGTCATTTGTACGGATTCCTTTAGTCACTTGTGTACAGAATGTTCCAGTAAAAAACATTACCTACTGTGTCATTGAACAGTCAACGACTTAATGTCCGATATAAGTTTATTTTGATCTTTACGCCCGAAACCGTCATTAAAGAGTCACTGGTAGCGCTGCCAACAATTTATACACATACAATAAATTGTCTGACTTACATAGTTAACTTCTATAATAAATGTAATATAAACTTACTACTAGCTTGCCTGACTTGTCCTTTTAGCTTGTCCTTTTCCCAGTTTCTAAATTGTGCAACGCGTCGAGACAAATAAAATATCTCGATAATGTCGAACTGCTAAAGCAGGAGAGAATATTTTGTCAACGACGAGAACGCAGTTGCAACTGATCAATGATCCGTTGGGAACCTTTTGTTTCATCAGATACAACCACAAACGAATCATATGATCAGATGGGAATAGCCAATAGACAAGCTAAAGTGATTCCTGAGGTACCGATATAAATATTTTTCTGTCCATCTTATTATTGTTTCTAAATCTCAATATCAAATCCAAAATCCGCTGAAGTTGAAATGAAAGTTGATTCAACTCGCCTTCAGAACGATCAATACTCAAGGGACTGAAGAAAGAAGATAACACCGTTCGTTTGTATGAGCAAGTGGCCAACTCTGGTGACAGAGTTTAAAAAATAGCGAGTTCCCGTGTCTAATAATTATATTGTATAGTCTAGACACGCTTTGGGTCACTAAGAACTCATTTTTTTGTATAAGAACGGTATTTTCTGAAATCGCCAAGAGCGTGAGAATCGTACCGGTATTATCGCCGTGCCACCGATTACAATCTTATTTATAAAAGCTTGTCAATTTAATATAGGTAGGTAAGAATGTGTTAGATAACATAGGTTCACTGATCGAATATGCAAAATGGGTTAACAATGAACGTGTAATGAACACGGCGATTTCATCGCGACGATATTACAAGTTACAAACACACGATAAACTTGCCTATGGAGGCTTCCTTCCAAGACTATTTTCCGATGCAAATGCTAAGTAATTCCGCGTGTAAAACCTAGGCTAGGCTAACGCACAATGACGTGTTAATATCACGATTAGTCGCTGCATCAGAGCAAAGAAACGCATGATTGCCAAAATAAAAAGGTGACTTCTAGGGTTTAATGACCCGGACGAAGCAATGCACTTTGATGCCAAAAATGTATAGCATGCTTTTAATATTTGTATGTAGGTTAGGTACCTATAGAGGTGTGCATCTGTTAGAAGCTCGTATTACAGATTGTTGATGGACCCGATCCTGTTAAAAATAAAAAAGCTAAGTTTAAAGTTTCAAAAGTTGTTTGTAAAAGATTCGCTTATAAAATTTGAAGAAATACCTAGCTCATAGTGATTAGACCGCTCATTGTGATTCTCTTCAAATGTTCTTTGAATCCGTAATTTGTTTTCATGTGACTACCTATACTATGTGGTGTACAATAATGTGAATAGTCTCAGGAATATATCCTTCAACGAAAATACTCATTAGATCTTTAAAAAATGTAATGGAAATACTAATATTTTTGGAAATACTAATTTATTTTCTTGACATAATATGTCAAGAGTATAAAAGATTATACAAAATCGGTCCAGTATTCAAAGAGTAATCGGTAGTAAATATACAACAAATTATTTTATTTCTATATTCCATCAAACTAAAGTCATTTATTGCTTCAAAATAATAAAATTTATTCCCAAAATACGGTCTTTGATTTCAAAAACTCGTTAACGCTGTTACAAAAATAGCCTGAAATCCCGAAAATTCAGGCAAATTCAGCGGTGGCGTAAACATGAATCACTCTGAAATAATCATATGACTCACGCCTGCTTCTACTCCAATATGTAGGTAGGATCTTTTAATTATGTGAAACATTTAAGCCGTGTTGGCTTCGTGCAGTTAGGGCGTCGTGGCTGAGTTTTTAACGTGCCATCCAAAGCACGGAAACGCTCTGTTGGTAAAGGTGGGTACAGATTGGTGCAATGCAACATGTAATGTAATATTCTGCCTTACATTGCATGTTCCCTGCTGCCTTGGACGTGTGGCGCGCGCGGTATGCGCATTGACTACGAATCATTCGAGAACATCTGTTCCCGCATTTCGTTACAAACACTAGCCCTGTTATTTTCAATACATTTCCGATTTCGTCCCACGCATCTTTCTTTAAATTTTGTTTCTAAAAGTTTTCATTTTGAGGGTTCCATAAAACTTCCCTTGTTCTGTATTCCTCTATCAATAAAAGTGACTCGTCATCACTCCACGCACCCTCTTTCACCGCCATGATCGTTGCGCATGCAAACGAAACGAACAACCGTCCACGGCTGATGCACGCGCACACTACGCGCCCCTTTGTGTTCGTACTAAAAACCGACAAATCTCGGATCGAGCCGCGCACGAGTTGTAACGCTCGGAGCGTGCGCGACCCAGGCGCAGTTCGTGCGCGCGAGGCGTCCACACTGTGGGAATTCTGTTACATTGCATGATACAGTGCATCAATGTGGACGTCAAATTCTTGCATTGCATGTTGCATTACATGTTGCATTGCACCAATCTGTACCCACCATAACGCCACTTGCGGTCACCCATCCAAGTTCTGGCCGCTAAGAAAGTTGCTTAACTTCGACGGTCTATCAAGATTGTGCATGCAAGGTTCGACACGAGCGCTGTATTGGTATAACAGCTCATTTTTCAACCATTTATTCGACTTTAGTTCCAAAGTGGTTGCCACGAAAAGTGCTTTTACTGATGACGAGATATTTTTAAGTGACTTCAATAAAAGAGGTCTACTGATATGTATTCGTATTTTTTGAGGATCTGAGGAAATCCGAGGGTTATCGGAGGATCTCATAAAAGCAAGAGTAAGATATTATCTTTCACAATGTTAGGATCATAGTACGCTTTAAAAAAACGAAGTTAAGAACTCATCATTCAAAAACAAACTCAAACAATTTTTGATCCAAAACAGCTTTTACTCTATAACTGAATTTATGGAAGACTAAATATAGGTAATAATAAGTAGGTAGGTCAAAAAAACTTAAGTAACTACAATAAGTGCCATATTAGAATAAGCATGTTGTGATATTAAATAATTTAATTAAACATATTTAGCTTTAAGATAATGCTAAAAGTAGATATATTTTAATGTTAGATAACATTGCGGTGTCCCAACGGGGCTCTTGTTGCGGCCAAACCTAGCTTAAGACCTAATGTACCAACTTGAGACAATGAATAAAGAATATGAATATGAATAAATAAGTATTTTATTATATGCCAAGCAATCATATTATGGCATTTTTATTTTAATAAGGTACTTGTCATCGCGCTTGAGACGCATACTGATTACAAGATGTCCCAATTAGGACGTATTCCTAATTGGCGAGTCTTTACACAGCGCTCATATTTGACATCTGCGTTATTTAATTATTGGCTAGTATTTGATTTATTCTTCGAAGTTTTGGAACAAACTAGTTACCTACAGAAGGTGAACACATTCCTAAGTCTCAGAATAGGAGTCGTAGGCGTCTCGACTGTTTTGTTGTTTAAATTAGCGCGGCCGACGCTCTGGTAGCTTATTCCATATTGTACTGGAAAAATATCTCGTTTCATGCCATGGTTCTCATAGAAATTAAAAATATTTTCAATTATACATTACTTAAAATATGTATACCTATCAGAAAAATTTAAATTCCTGAATAAACATAGGCTACTTTTGATTTGGGTATTCCCATGGAAATGTGAACTATAAAAATAAATTAGGTATACCTACTATCCTCGATACCGAGTCAAGTATCACAAAATGTATGAGAATCCAGCACAGCGCCGCCCCCGGTCACTTGCATGAACTAATAATTTCATACATTTAATTTACTGGACCCGTTTGTGAGCAAAATAATATTATGAGGACTCGAAAATGAATGGAAGTGCTTTCTGCAGCTTGAGTAAATAATAGTAGTGGTAATTCTGATACCGCCAAAACTTAAACTAAACTAATTAAGGATGTTGTCGTCCCTTTCATAACAATCGAAATAAAAAGGATGGCATCATTTTTAGTTAGTTAGTTTAGTTTAAGTATTGGCGACATCAGAATTGCCACTAATGTCTTCGGCTATACTATATTTTTTGATTCGAGCTAATAGGAATAAAAATAAACACACGTAATTGGTCGTCAAAAATAATTTTCTTTCTCGTGATTGGCTAGATTTGACAATTGACAATTGATTTGACATTCTAGCGAAACACGAGAACGACAATTATTTTCGACGACTAATTACGTGTGTTTATTTTTGTTCCTATTAGCTCGAATCAAAAAATTGAGTATAGTTTCCAATTTGTTTCTCTTCCTTGCTATGACAAGTCTTTAGCTCTGCCAAGTGTGCCACTCATCTCACTAAAATTACATACGGATGTTGTACCTATACTCGTAGATGTATAAATAAATTTCCTTCCTTCCACTCGACACCACCAAAACGACACCATCGGTGGTGTCGTATGGAATCACTAGTCCATACGACACCACCGACTAATAGTGAGGTTACCTACATACAAAGTTGTTGATATGAAAACTCCAATTATGTTCAAGCAGTTTCATTAATGAGGTATGTTTTTTGATAAAGTTTAACAAACAATGGTCGGATCAATGTATGTGATGTTGTCTGATATTTATTTATTTATTTTAATGAACTGGGAGCTGTTAGTCAAAAACACGCGTTTCTGAACATCACTAGGGTGGTGTCGTATGGACTAGTGATTCCATACGACACCACGGATGGTGTCGTTTTGGTGGTGTCGAGTGGAAGGAAGGATAAATTTTAATACCTTTGGACATGACACAGCCTTAGCTAGTCCCAAGCTAAGCATTTTAATGCTTGTGACCGCCTCCGTAAAAAATGGGTGTCTTTGACGATAAAAAATTACATTTGTTTGTATATAACTCCGAATATTATCAAATTGAAGAGTGAGAATAATATGGAACCAATAACAAAAAAACACAGACTCAGATATAGATCTTGTATTAAAGATGTTTGTTACTCTTTCACGTTATAACTGCAGAACAGATATACTTAAGCAAACTTAGAATACATATGTAGTTTATGACCTGAGGCCCTAACATGTGCAACACGAGAAATCATCTCGTCGTCGACAAAACATTCTCTCCTGCTCTAACATAGTACTTTAGAGCAGTCTGACATTATCGAGATACATATTTCATTAGTCGTGTCGAAGCGTTGCACATTTTAGGCCTACTGGAATAACATTGTAGACTACATTTCCACCAGGTTGGCCCTACGCGAGCGAAGCCGTGAGCAAGTAAGCTAGTAATGCAAAATTCGTTTACCATGAAACGAATGTACACCAAAAAAAAAACCATTTAGTCACCTGCAAGCGGGAAAATTCGTTCTCAATACCAATTTTAATGCAGTGACTCGAACCACTTGTATTATAAAGTACCTACCTATTTATTATCATGAATATGTGTCATTAAATAGTGGCGATAAAGATAATGAAAAATAGATATAAATAAAAAAAAGTCAGGCCTTTGCATCTATAGTATAGATGATTTATACAGCGTCAGGAGGCTGGCAAGCAAGGATGCGTTTTTAGGCCGCCTAAAGGCCCTGTTAAAAAAAACTCAGGTCTTTACATCTTTAGGTTGAATTTTTTTTTTATAAGTAATGTATTTACAGTCCACGCATAGTATGCGTCAAATAAAGATATAACCGGATTGACCGAGCTTTCTCGCTTTTCTTTTACATCGCTCGTGGGGAAGCTTGCAGGCGTTCTTCATAGATCGTCGAAGCAACGTTCTGAGCGGTCAGAATTTGGATGGGTGACTGCAAATGGCATTATCAACTAAGAGCTGCCGTATTTCAGAGGGCACGTTAAATTGTCGGTCCCGGATTTTAAAGTCGTTAAGCCAAACCAGGGCCTTTAGGCGGCCTAAAAACGTCACCAGAGTTGGCCACTTGCTCATATGAACAAACGAACGAACGATTTACGATAGGTAGTACATTCTGGTTCTAATTGTATTTTGTACAGTCAGTAAATAAAGAAAACATTATTTTAAAACGACACAGTCACCAGCGTGAACATGAACAAGTAAAAGTAACCTGGTTCTTAGGTCATATTACTAAATTAAATGTATATTAATACATTCTATTTTTAATATTATTAATCGTAATGAGTTTTAATTAACGTCTGACGGCAAACACACTCTTGGCTTGTCTGTGTATCTAAGGCAGGGTTACATCAGTCCCTGTCAGTGGTCCTGTGGTCCTACATTGTACACCTGACTGTACCACAGGCGTTTTTTTTTCTTTTCGAGGTCCACCGATAACTGCGTACAAACACGATCGTTTTAGTTTCAAAAGATGACGACCAGTGCAATGAAGAAAGCCCGTCTTATTTTTATTACCATAATGCTATATTACGTCGGACGTCTTATGCCGGCCACACACGCTACGGTGCATCGGAGAGGTCGACCTGCGCAGGTCGCCTGTGCAGGTACACCGGAACGTGTGTAGGGAGAGGTCTACCGGAGAGGTGTACCTGACCCTATTGTCCGATGACCTGCGCAGGTTCTTTCTCTGATAGACCTCTCCGATGCACCGTAGCGTGTGTGGCCGGCATTAGCAAGCTTCGCCACGAGCGCTTTAAAAATTAAAAGGGACCACAGAATGCAATCTTAGCCTAATAAATGGCAATGATGCGTATTGTGTTCAAATGACGTCACTTGGCAGTAAGATGCTCACATCAGGTCGCTGAGAGGAAACGAAACAGGTGGGATTTAGCTGTAAATGCAAAAAACCTACCTACAGCTACAGTCATCCAAAGATAAATCAAGAATAGGTAGAGAATGTTAGGAGAAGGTAGAGGTGGAAGAAAATAGTGTAGATGCTAAGAGATTGTGAAAGAAGTTACGAGTAGATGAAAATTAGTAAAGGTTTGGTCATGGTACGGATGAATGAAAGCCGTATAAAAGCCCCTCGACTCTACAAACCGAAAACAATGCAATATTCAATCATCGCAATATGACAGGAAAATTGTGAGATTTGACAGAAAACATGATTTCACTGTTTAATCCTCAGATGAATCTGAGATCAAATCTAATAGAGGGAGAGCCTAGACCGAACTTTTACATGGATGAAACCTTACATGCTCAGTAGCGTCATGTGCTTCGAATAACCTGCGTGTTTGTGAAGCTCCACGTGTGACGCCTGGGCAGGTAGCAGATCAGAAAGATGACTAAAAATAAGTGCGACTTAACTTAAATTAACATGTCTGATTTTTATATATGTGTTATTATTATTTATTCCAATTGTAACACTTTAATAAATCTATGAATTTTTCTTTTGATTTAAACCCTAGTAAAGTTGAGTTTACATTACAAGAAACGTTCAAACTTCAGCAATATAACAAGTATTACTATAGGCGCAACAGGTGACGTGAAGGTGAGGAAACGTGCAGTCCGAGGCGTATATTTAGCTCGTACGAGCAGCTTTCGCAACGCTAGCGCCCCGTCCGGCCTTGTAGTCAAAGAACAATCAAACATGCAGACGGCAGAGATCTGGATTGAATCTAGTAATGCGATTCAATAACCAACATACAAAACAGATGTCCGTAGGTCCATCACCATAGCAACTTTGTTTTTACAACATAAAATGTATGAAACTTTTTGGCAAAAGTCCTACGGACATCCGTAAGTTGATTATTAGGTCCGGACGTAAGAGAGATGCCACACGAGCGCTCTGTTGAGATAATATTAATGCAGATTTGATGTAATTTATGTTACGTTTCACGACAGTCAAATAGGTGTCACATAAAGCCTATAAATTATAGACCATTTTTATATGAAATAGCGTACTCGAAACTTTTGTAGAACTTATTCGTACATTGTGAAACAGACCCTTAGTACAATACTACTGGTCAAGTAGAGACGTTGTTGTAGGCAACTAACTTTCAAGATTTTACCCAAATGTCTTATCTCCTCATCTCAAATCTGTGTCCTCATCTCAACCACGGCTTATATTCTGGATGTAAGAGGGAGAATCGTTTCTTTGTTATGACGTGGCAAATGAAACATTCTTAATAGATTAACGAAGGTCGCTCTCAATATAACAGCAATTACCCGCGATTAGTCTACAATACAGATTGGTTTATGAAAAAGCTTTCGAAAAAACAATGAGAATTAAATGAAACATGATCATGATGGCCAGTTCCACCACATTCAAAGAATTTGTTCTGGGCTTCCAGTTTGATTTATTTAGCCAATATTATTTTAAAATGATAAGTTCCTACCAAAGCAAAAAAGACAAACTGGATTAAAAGTAGAGCACTAATTACTCTTAGCTTGTTTAATTATGTTTCATTTTTAATCGACTTAAAAAAAATAATGAGGTAGGTATAGTTTATGTGGACCCGTAACATAAAGAATTTGTTGAGGATATTTGCATAAACAGAAATGTACTGCCTCGAGAGTGTACGAAAGGCTATTCTAACAAAATTGAAAGTAAATAAGTAAAATTTTTCATTTTGCAACTATGGCAGTTAATTATTATTATTTATTATATTTTAAGTTTATAGTGGAGTATTACATGATAGCTCCTGGAGGTAAAAGTAGTTTTCGTTAAGTATACTTACTGTATTTATTTATCTATTTATTTATACTTTGCACATATTTTTTTAATATTTATTATATTTATATTAGTTAATATTTATTTATTTATTTAATTATGTCTGGTTTACTAGGGAGGTAGTTGTACACGTAAGTACACTGTACAGTCTCCCAATAATTACTGGTTAGACTGGAAGAGAACTCTTTTTAGGGTTAAGTTCGCCTGTGCGATTACTTTTATGTCTATTTTTGTTAAGTATATTTTTATTATTTTATCTGCAAAGTATAAATAAATAGATAGGTACTTAAATAAATACAGTATACTTAACGAAAACTACTTTTGACTCCAGGAGCTATCATGTAATACTCCATTATAAACTTTTGTTTCCAAAAGTTGTTTGGAATCAATATTATTATAATTATAGTTTCATAAAATCTACAAATTTAAAAGTAAGCTATCTTGAACATCATCATCATTCAGAGTCATAAGTAATATCATACAACTGAATTTAGGTCTATGCGCAGTCACAGCGCCGGCGCCGTGCGGTTTCGTGCCTGACTAAAACAAATCCATTAAATCCAGATTTTGACTTAACGAAGTTTGCCGGGACAGCAATCTACTCGTTTAAGTAGGTACTTACCTACCTAATATTAAAATGAATCGCATAACTCAACAACGCCTGGACCAAAATGGCCAATTCTTTTTTTTAAATGTTCGTTGAAGTTCAAGGATGGTTTTTAAGGCGAGAAAAATTTGAATAACTTTTATCCCGATATTCCAACGGGAACGGGACTTACGCGGCTGAAACCGCGGGGCGCAGCTAGTATTTCTATAAATTATTGAGACCAATTTTATGCATAGAGCGCCATCTCTTGAATTTTTTCTAAACTAGTTAGAGCACTCGGCACGGCAATGAAAATTTACCAGCTATGATGGTTTTATAGTTTAATTGTCTCTGTAGAGATGGCGTTACCTACCTTCAAAATGTTTAAAATATTTCACTAAGGGCGAACATAAAATTCCAATATAAAAATAATAGTAGGTAGGTAACCTATCCTATAACTCTACGACCAACTAGCGCATCGTCCTAATCTATCAAAAGCTTGTTCAGCTGATGTAGGTAGGTAGGTGTACAATTTCTGAATAATATTTTGCTTAATCAGTTGGTGATAGATAGGTCCTAGGTATAGTAGTATCCATGACGAATGTACGTAATTTAATATTATTATTATGATATACCTACTATAGGTATAAGCTACTTATACTTACCTACATAAATGGGTACTTATTATAATCATTTACGAGGGCCTATGTCCAGTCTCAATAACCTATCTTTAGTTTTATGTAGACGTACACCTATAGGTCGCCTAAAAGCCTCTGTCAATGACATAACTAACGACTTTTATAAGCCGGGACCAACAATTTGACATGAGCGCTTAGTTGTTAATGAAAAAAAAAATAAGTACTTTATTTATCTATTGGACCGTATTTTTTTGTATATACGTTCGCTGATAACTTTTTCGTTTATGAAAGAAAGAAAAATGAATTTATTTCAGGACCTCAAAAACACTCAAAAATGTACAGTCCTATAAGCTGGGTGACTCTTTTGCCTGTTCCAACGCAACTCCCTACACCAGGAAAAATATGAACCGATTGTGATGATTTTGTTTGTTGGATAGGAAATAATTCCAAGAGTGAAATGTTTTGAGGATCTGATGTTTTTTCGGAAATAATTTTCAGGATGGTCCGTTCGTCGAAAAATATATTGTCTATTTCGTAAGACCTCAAGGATCACTCAAAAACGTGTACCTACAGTCTTATAAGCTAGGTGACTCTATTGCCTGTTCCAAAAAAACTCCATACAATGAGGTCAGCCAGCTTAGCTCTCGAAGTATAGTACCTACCTATACGGTTACCAGCTGCATACCAACATGACAGCAGTTCATTTTTACCCGATTACAGCATAATATTGCGAAGCAAAAAAGTTGTGATTCTGAACGTTAAAGGGAAAAGCTGCGCACTTCATACCATTGATTTTCGAGTGCTAATGTGCTATTGGTTTGTCGGCGAGTGTATGTAGGTACCCCACATTTACCCTCAGCGTTCTTTTTACGTGACGCGTATTATTACTTGAATTAGAACGTAATTTCCTTGATATCCCGGTCAATTAATAGATTTTTTGGTATCGAAAATTATGCACCTGAGCTGAACGTAAATAAAACGTTAGGAAACCAGTTAGCATTGTTAAAGGCGAACTGACTGACCACGTGGAATACAATCTACAAAACAAAACGTAATAATCTAATCACCAAAATGTAGGTAGGTACCTACTTATTTCAAACGTGACTCTACTACCTACTACTATTAGTATTACTACCTATTATTGGTATCCAAAAACAAGCTGTGAAATTATGTTGTTACCACTGTTCTTGGAAAGATAATTTTGAAATGTGTCGGTAAGTACTTTATTCTTATTAAGTCTAATCAAGACCGGCTCATATCAAATATCACATAGATCACGCAACTCGTTTTGAATAAACTAAAATACCCAAGAACATTCATCTATTACCTACACACATTCGTATTAAAATAAAACTCTAAACCAAAAACCTTTAATTATATAGCCGTTGTACATCTCAAAGCCATTAAGAGTTTGTGTACAGCAAATTTGTATAGCTTGAAAGCTTGAATAGAACTCGGGATCTTGCTTTCATCCCGTCTGGCGCGCAAGTGCATTACCCCCCCTCCCCATATCCCCTTCACCCTGCCCCTTCCCCCGGGCGTCCCTCGAAGGCTTACCTGCGAAGCAGCTTCATGATATAGCCTCAGAAAACCGCTACTATCTGACCAAAGAATAACGCACAGTAGGGATAGAATCGTTTTTTGTGTCTCTATACTCGCTTACGAGAAATCTGTACTAATATTATAAAGAGGAATGTTGGTTTGTTTGTTTGTTTGACGGAGAACCTTGAAGAGTCTTTTACCGATTTGTAAAATAGACTGTTGGAATGGTCTCGGTATCATGGACAGTATTCAATGCTACGGTAAACTGGGTGATAGAGCCTCTGATGATCTGAGTCAGATCTGGTAGAGTCGGGTTTGTTTTTCGCGTTGCCTCAGATCTCATACAACTATACAACATAATTTAATACTCATACTTTTACTACTAAGGGCAGTCTCTTCTAGACGGTCAGGTATAAGTACCTACTAGGATAGGAAGTCATAAATTGCGAAAAACTTCGAAAATGTCTGTCGGAGTAAAACCTACCTGGATTTAAAGTAAAGCAGCCCATGTGCTAAATTCAAGTTTCAGAAAAAAATCCGCAAAAGAGTAGATAACATCCACTCTTTTATGTTAGCGGGGGTCAAGATATCACATCTGTGCGTCACGTTCTATGACGTGGTTCGACAGCGGCGTACGCGCCGATCGGCAACGTCAGCCAGCTTGCCTTTGAAAACGAAGCGGTGTGCACGCGTCTTTAATCATGTTTGTGTAACTGTGTGACTGTGACTGTGACAATGTGGAAATACTTTGTGCTAGTGCTTGTGATTGGCTGCAATGCAGAGCTCCAGGAAAGAGGTAGGATAAGGTTTTTTAAATTTCGAACTCAAAACTCTCTATAAAACTCATTTAAAAGTACTTACCTAAATACTGTAAGTAAATGAGTTTTGAAATCGGTTATCAGAAATGTTCTAACAACCTGTATGAATGTAGTTTAAGCGACTTTATGTGTGAAATATTTGAGAAAACAAATTGTGAAATAGCATCGCATCGCATGCTTAAAGTTACGTTAGAAATTTATCTGAACACAAAACTCTTAAGAAGAGGCTTTGAATGATGTAATGTATGCAAGACGATTGTTTATTTTGCTAAGTTAATAAAGACTTCAAAATAAACAAGACGTACCTAGAATGGAAGCTATTGAACCTAGGTATGACCCTGTATTCCTACATTTTCAATTTAAAGTCTGATTCTGAATATACTTAAAAACAAAAAACTATAGAAACAGAAATAATTAAAAACCCACTAAGTAATAAAGGACTAAGGTACTTGAAAAACAAGACACGACTAACGACCTCAAAACGAAGTAAGTAGATTAGTTTGTCTAAAGAAATGAAAGTCAAAACTTAACATAGTAACTTAAACCTGGGCTAAGACGGCCGTTAGAGCTGAATTTAAATCGCTTTACTTATATTTTTTTTGAAACCGTATAAATGACACTTTAGTCCAATACTTATTCATATTAAACCAGTGTAGTCCAATACTTATTCATATTAAACCAGTGAACCTATATTAGCTAAATAAAACTGATGCTATCTCTTTTCGTTGACATAGGAATAACAAGAATACAACATACTTGAAACCTTTATTAAATTGACAAATATTTATGAATAAGACCACCAATATCTATCAATTCATAATATTCGAGTAAAGCGGCTACACACGACCCTAAAATCACTGGCAATATCGGGACAGTGGTGGGGAGGACCCTAGATCGTATCATAAATAGCCTGGTGTGTAGGCAAATCGTACCCGATTTTTTTCGTCCCTAAATCGCTACGGGCGAGCTCACGATTCAGGGACGATGCGAACTCAGGACTGATTTTTGCGCAGTCTGTATAAATGGTTCTGTATAAATGGTGTCACCATATTGAGGAGCTCTTCAAAACACTCAATATCCATTCTTAAAAAGTTTCTGAAATCATCTGCTTCTAAATGTCTCATGACGTTCATGGCGTTTCATTAACCAGTTTTTAACCCAGATCCTCCTTTTTCGTCTCTGTTTAGGTGGCACCGTAGTAAGTGCCAAGACAATTCCTATTTTCTGCTGTTTTGAGAGCGTCGGCGGCATTTCGGAAAAACGAGCAGTCTGTAGCACGGTCGGTTACGTACTGACAGGCAAGGACGTGTGTAGAGTAGAGACAATTTTATCGCCGATTCAGCCCCGATTTCACTGTCTCGACATTGCCAGTGATTTTAGGGTCGTGTGTAGCCGCTTTAAGTGTCAAGCGATAGCAAGGTACTTGTCGGCTTTTGGACATTTGTAAAATGACTCACTAAAAAGCAAATAGCTTTTTCATAAAAAGCTTCACAGAGAAGGAGATTTTTCAATTAACTTCGTAGATTTCATAGAAACCATTTAGACCCACAGGTTTACAAATAAACTCAAAAGTTGAAATGTTTTGATGTTAAACTTCAAAGAAGGAAACAAAGCGTTGCTTCGACAAAACAAAGGAACATAACAATATGCTATCAATTTTGTTACATCGTGAAATGATTGTACCTACGTACCTACTCGTAAGTCTACACAACGCAGTCTTCCGCGTAAAAAAAACATGCTTGATTTTTATTAAACCGAGTTTCATTTGACTGAATAATTATTGTGGTTTTATTATCAGAACGCTTCCGTGCTTCGGAGGGCACGTTAAATAGACAGTCCCGGCTTTTAAAGTCGTTAAGTTAAGACGGAGGCCTTTAAGCGGCCTAATAAACTCCGTCACCAGATTTGGCCACTTGCTCATAGGAACAAATTAACAATTTGACTGAAAAACTTTACGTAGACGTTTATTTATATCGTGTAGGTACGAGTATATGATGTGTGCCGCCAAATAAAATATGTATCCTACTATCCTACTATCCTATCGTATCCTACTATCCTATCCTTCTTTCCTAATAATATTATAAATGTGAAAGTTTTTGAGAATGTATGTATGTTTGTTATTCTTTCGCGCAAAAACGGCTCGACTGATTTGGTTGAAATTTGGTATGTAGATAGGTGATACCCTGGACTAACAAATAGGCTACATTTTATCCTGATATTCCGAGAACGGGACTTACGCGGGTGAAATCGCGGGGCGCAGCTAGTAATGTATATTTTTGAAACACATTTGATTATTCATCCCCATTTTTATCCCCTATTATCTTGTAAACGACTTAACCCATTTCTATAAATCTTTAAAGAACCACCGCTAGATAACCTGCTTTTCAATTTAAATTGGAGGTAGGTACGGGCAGACAGACGCACATGATAAACTTAGTATAGATGTTAAACTTATAACACCCCTTCATCTTGTTTTAAATATCAAGTCGTATCTGTAATATCAATGGTCTAATTACTAAGTAATAGAGATTTTTTAGGATGATTACTTTTACAGTTGTCAGCTCATCAAAATATTTTTAAACGGTAGGTAATTACTTAAATGGGTCAGTACAGTACATACCCGTGTTTCTATAACAGATGTACCTACCTACTTTAGAAGATATTATTGGGTAGATATTTGTCATATTTTTATGAAAAAAAATATATTTACAAACCATAAGCAGTAAGCAGTAGATGCACCAGAGTGCAGAAAATTGGTCTCTTCCCACGAAATAGAAGTCAGTTTTCAAAAAAAAAAAATTTTCAATAAGCAGTAACAATTTCATACATTTACTAAAAATTTATTCTTTTCAATTGGAATGTAGGTTTAATTTTAACAAGACGATGCGACATGTATCAAACCCAGTCATACAATTCAATTATTGCATGATTGGTGTCCTGGTGCTGGTTTCCTGATACGTTTCTCGCAATAGAATTAGCCCCCTAGACCTAGACGTGATTTAGTCATTAGATTTATTTACTTACATCTTGTAAGCCGTGTTAGCCGAGTTGGCCGACAATGAAAGAAACAGTGTTTCTTTCTCTCTTTCAAGTAGATAAAAGAGAGAAAAAAACACTGTCAGATCAGAATCAGAATTCATTTTTTTTACAGAAACAAAACTACTAAATATTTAAATAACTTCTAAAATTCGAACCAGTAATTTACACGGTTAGGCGATTAACATAAAAACTGTCAATGTCACTCGACCATAAGTCGAAAGATAAGTCGCGAAGAAATCGCCGTGTAAAGTCACGATCATAGAGAGTGTATAGAAATACGTGGCACGACTCACAAGCGTACATCACCGCAAGTTTCACGCTTGTAGAGACAGCCTAAATCTTAATTACTGAAACGCTTATTAAAGTAAGTGGTACCTACATATCTAATCTGTCAAAAAATAACTTAACGGTTAATACGGCCCTAAGTATTTATAGCCTTTGACTATTCGGGCGTGAATTTCAAATGGAAATGAAATAAAAAAAAGACGTGTGGCACTCGGGGACTGCCGCGGTAAAGCTATTGCATGCCACTTAGAGGCGAGTTGCTGAACTAAAGTGACAGCGTTAGGTGATTTCATTACGGAATTTCTGGATTCGGTCTCCACGCCAAGGCACGCGATAGAAGCTATGCAATAGCTTAAAAATTAAGTATCATAATTATCTCAACAGTCTGTAAAACTTTAACCCTTACCAGCTGGAGTACAACTCGCTGGCTAGTGGCTGGTGCATATAAATGTTAATTGACAGGCCATGAGAGAAATAACTCAATCAATTATAAGAACCGGCGTGAGGTCGATGCTCGCTTTCATTGCTGTAGATGATTTTGTGTTCATGGGAATTGTAGAGCACATCTTGCGGTAAATTAAGGCGAGAAACAAATAGGCAATTTTTAGGTTTAAAACCTAAAACGCTTTTGTGGGTGCTTATGTTTGGCGTAATTAACGTTTTGATATAGAAAGACTACCTCCTGGTAGAGCATCCAAATTAAAAAAAAACGACTTTTATGAAGGATCATACAAACTAAAATAAAACGTGTTGGCCAAGTGGATTAGTACCTCGACTTTCAATCCGAAGGTCGTGGGATCGAATCCGGCCGTGCATCGGTGAACTTTCGCATTGAATAATTTATAATCTTTAACACGAGCTTTAAACGGTGAAGGAAAACATCGTGAGGAAACCAGTTAGCATTCTAGCAGCGTCGATGGGCTTGCAACCTGTCTCGTGTGGAATGTTAACTTGTACCAAATAGGTATGTATTTGGACATACCTCTGACTACCCTATTAGACATCTTCAAAGGATCTAAAGAATTACACAGAGATCTAAAAGAAATGTCTACTGTTTCCTGGGATATAGTCGTGATCATATTATTTCATTTTTTTTCATTTCATACAAACTAACTTCTTGTAATATTAGTGTAGATTAAAAGATACAGATTTATCAACTTAACTATTCATAGGTATACAAATTATAAAACGTAAAAACAATGCAAGGTTTTAAAGCTTTATGGCTATTTTGAGTTGACTCTCATGTCAATTTTAACTGTACAACATAGATTTAGAAGCCATTTGAGCTACTGTATGAAATATCCATACAATTTTGATATTTTGACATACAAAACTCCGACAGAAACGGGAATGAGGCGTGGATTGCACGGTCCACTCATAACTTTAAAAATCGGTTCAATATTGACGAAAAATAATTGGAAAACATACATAAATTAGTTTAAATTTTAAAATACAAATAGTTGAATTATCCTACTCCTATTTTGAAGTTGGTTGAATAAAATGAGTAATGGGCAGCTAAATAAGGAAAAACTTCATAAACATAATTAAATTTTTAGCTATTGATTCATTCATATAATAATAACTTGCTTCACTTCGTTGTACGCAGCGTTCCGTCTTTATTTTTTATTTGGTCTGAGGTGATAGTAATAACTTTACAAGATTGAGATAGCATGTTTTGATGATCGGCACGAGGTGCTTGTACTTGTTGTATTTCACTTTGTAAGCTGTGATGAGTTGAGTTGCTATTCAAATAAATTAAATATTTGCGTGGATCTTCTATTTATTCTGTGGTATAACCGATATCAGAAAATTCAGAAATAAGTTTTGAGCACAAACAACTTCTTTTCTTATTATTGTTATTTTATTAATCATTACCTATTCGTAATTAACGATGCAATTAACATAAACATTTATTTTTCTTGGTATTATTATCTGGTATTTATAAAAATAAGAAAAAAATAACTTAAGATTATCGTTTACAATTGACTCTGTTTTATGCTCGTTGTTTGCGTCATGGCGAGTTTGTGAATGTCACTAGGTTAAGCTAAAAATAAATTATTAAATCACTGGTTAACTAGAACTTTATATTTTTTAATATTATTTATACACAAATACTTACCTAATATTGTGTGTCATTAAAAGAAGTTATGAATCATTAACATACATACAGCTTGTCGTCTAGACGCGGCAGGCTGCTGTCGATAATTTTTCCTTTCCTTTTTTTTTTTCATTCTAGACTTGCTAAGAGGGGCTGGCCTCTACTCTACAAACCGAAAACGATGATCATGACAATCATCGCAGGTCAGCTGATGTTTGTTTATCTTCCGAATTCAGCTTTCACCAGCATAAATTGACCTGCGATATCCCGCGATTTTACCCGCATTGAATGGTTCCCGGGCCTATTTTCTACTTTAAGGTCAGCGATATCCAATACGTACGTACACTAGACCAATTCTGATTTTTTTTAATTTGAAAGTTCTCGAGGTGTACGAGTATTTCTGTTCATAGCTCCGAGGGTAATCATAACAATTTTTTTATAATTCATTTGTTTCGGAAGTGTTGTCTGTCACAACAAAAAATAACTTTTAAAATTGGTCTTGTATAACGGACATCGATGAATTTACAGAAAAAATAATGGTTCGGGGAACATTGATTGCGGACAACATAGCGCAGCTAAATGTCAATTTATCTAACCTGTTCAGATGGACACTGGTTATTCTAGATTTCTCTTCCGTCTCTATTAAGGCTGTTCTAGCTAAGACCTGAATGAAAACTTTTCTCTACGATTATGATTCATGTCTGTACTAACTTGTATACTCGTATCTATCTACTCGTAAACAGAAGCCCTATCACCAGTTTGCCGTAGCATTGATTACCTCGATACCAAGTCTCTTTTTGTCGTCTATCTCTAGTAGGTAAATCTTAAGTCTGGACTTCTGGAAATGCTTTACATAATGAAAATAAAATAATTGAGGCAAATACAAGAAAGATTACATTTTAAACTATAGGTACATTATTATTTAATACATAGTAGCAGTATACATTGTATTATAACCACGAAATCTGTAACGCTTTTGAAAAGTTAGGAAACAAATAAAATAAGGTAATTATAAGCGTTTTAATCGTTTGACGACCTCTGTGGCGCAGTTGGGTGAACGCCCGGCTGAGACGCGGGGGTCGCGGGTTCGATCGCCGCTACGTTTGTATGTTCTGCAGATATTGTTCTGTGTCTGGATGTTTTCTATCTATAAGTATGTATTTAATGTTAAATGTTAATGTAAAAATGTATTTAAGTATTATATCAGTCATCTGAGGGCTGATTGTGAACCGTTTTTTGACAATGCCTGCTTTCAGTTTCCGTCAAATTTGACAGATTTACTATAGGAAATCTGTCAAATTTGACTGAAACAGCTTTCAGTTTCCGTCAAAAAAACGGTTCACAATCAGCCCTCTGGTTACCATAACACAAGCATTAAGTTGCTTAGCTTGGGACTGGATGACGCTGTGTGGAATGTCCAAGGATTATTTATTTATTTATTTTATGTATATTTAATAGATTACATTGCAGTTATTGTGCTTTTGTCAAAAAACTTTTTTACCGGCCGTCATGTGACAACTACAATTTTGAAACCATTCATTTTCTGGAGTGTCGCGCATCCGTCCGGGGTCGGGAACGAACCCGTAACTACGAACACTTGTGCACGCCACGGGATGTCTGCTAGGGGTGTGTTTTTTGCAATCTACTTATAAATACAGCATCCGTGTTATTGACTTAACGGAAGTTAAACTTTTTGATGAATTTAGTTCACGATAATAATGGTAATTTTTTTGTGTAAGTACTCAACCCCTAAAAACTAATAATAATATGATAAAAATGAAGGTAAGTACCTCAAACGCTGCTCAATTTGTTTTCATATTTGACTAACTGTTCATAAAATTATAATTTTTAAATTTGTTTTCGTATAATTATGTAGGTATAACTGATTATAAATTAAAGTATCACTGTTTATAATATGACGTAAATTAGGTAATTTTAGAACTGTCACTCAGAATGTCATTTTGTTTTAACCTTTATTGAGAACGAAATAAGAGCTCTCGAATTTAGGAATTTTAATTTAGTCTGTGCCCTATCGAATTACCACCATTACCTACCTACTTATAATGATAAAAATGACGCCGCTTGTTTGACTAGTGAAATCATCCAAGCTAAGCGTAAACTGAACTCGATATCTGCCAAACAATATTCGATCAAACACTTTGCTTTTTAAAGTCCAATCTCCACTGACATTGTTAAATGAGGTGCTGACATGGTAGTGACTGCTAAAACAATCTTTGTTTTGTTAGTAGGTAGGTACTTATTTTAAATCATTTACACTAATTAGGTAGCTCTGTTATATCGAACAAAGGCACTGTTTGTTTTGAGATGTATGGTTGTATGCGTTAAACTAGCGCCGCCACCTATTTTACGAGTATGTCAAAACTAGCTGCTCATCTTTGCACTGCTGTAAACGAACACCGGGATAACATAAGAAGTAGCTTATAGCTTAGCATTGCTGTTCAGCGTGGCAATTTGGTCAGTGTCTTGGGCACGCTTCCGTCTGGCAGTGGTTTGGATCAGTCGAGCTACCTATAGACCGTTTGCAACGGTCCTTAGGTGGCTCAACTGGATCTATTTGTATTTTGTACAGTTATGTAAATATGTATTAGTTTAGTTTCTGTAAATAAAGTTTTATTCAGTAGCTTACATTATGTTCATTCGGAAAGTTCATTCTATACATCGGTGTTTTTTTTTTAATTTCGGAGATTACTGTCTAGTGTCTACATACAAACAAACTAACTTTAAGTACCTCGTTATATTAATGACAGAGCATAGGTACGTTAACCAAATACAATTACTAAAAAAAATCGGTGGTTGACTGTCGAAAACCAACCATAATACATTATGTACTAAAGAAGCCGACCGCCTTTGGGTGTATTTCCTTCCCATCCCAAATACTCATGATTCTTGTTTCTTATTAATTTTCTTACAAATAATCCTCGCACTCATTTCAGAAATTGAAAAAATGTTGATTTAACATTTCGATGTTTACAAAATATTCGCGCGCACCTATTGTCCGCTGGTTGTATGAACTGATTTAAAAGATCTTTTTTAAAGCAGAACAAAGGGATTATTTTTATAAAAAGTACACTTTTTAATGATATCAACATTTTATTTACAAAAATGTAGCTTACTACAACTGCGCAGAATAGTCTAGATAGACATTACACATTTTGCTTTTAACGTTATCTGAAGCGTAAAACGTTCCGCAAAAAACCATACGAAAAATTATTTTAGAATAAACAAACATATGTAAAAACAGGAGCTGAAAAACAGAGGTATAAAAATGACATCGAAAAGTAAAATCTAATAGAATCAAAAATAAAATGTGCAAGTGGTATTCAAAATCCATGTACTTTAAATAGATTTAGGGGTAGACTAGAGTCTAGTCAAAAAATTGTGGTTCTGGTGTCTAGTCACTAGACACCAGAACCACAATTTTTTGATGAGATCACTTCAGTCAGAGTCGCATCTTTTAAACACAAAATTAATTTTCGAAATCGGCCCTTATTGCATTTCTGTTCATAGCATCTCCTCATCAGTTCCAATTTTTTGGACCTTGGGAGTGTGCATTTGGAAATTCTGTACTTAAAAAGACACAAGGTAAGTACTTAACCTACATACTTAGAACCTGCTCATCAGCTCAATTTTGGAAGAAAAAGGAGGATATGATGAAGACCTTAGCAGTTATGAACACAAATGCACCTTGTGAGTAGTAAGTTACTCTACTCCTTGGAGTCATTTTCATTAAAAAAATTTGCTTCTCTATAAGCAAACCTGTACAGCAGAATTAACAGAAGTAGTTTCATTCAATGGTTGAAGTATTATTATAATACAGACGATACATATCTGTTTTGACCTTGGCGCAACAACGCGTGTCAGTGGAGTTTAATATGCCATGGTAAAAACATTACCTACCTAACTACGAGTACAAGCCGAATTTGTACAAAACTAAGTTATAAAATCATTTGTAGCGGGGCGTTGATGAGAGGTAAATACTTTTCTGCAAAATGTCTGCTGATTTTATTAAAAACAAATATTTTAAATCAATTTTATTGTCTTGTTTAATGATTCCTGATGATAGTTCGATAACCACAGTCCCACATACCTGTTCTACGTAAAAATCCGTGTTGGACGAGTGGGATGTAAAAAGGTAATGTTGGTTTGTTTGTTTGTTTGACGGAGGTAATCACCGAAACTACTCAGCCGATTTCAAAAATTATATCACCGATGTGTAGAACAGCCTTTCGGGATAAGAGATAACGTTGGTTAGATTGTATAGGGAGGTCATTCCGCGCCGCGCGTTTTCGTCAGCGCGATCTAGGATCGGGTCATTTTTACTAGCGCCATGTAGTAGGCTATATTTTTATCCCGGTAGTTTCATCAGTACACCCGTGCAAAGCCGGGACTGGACGTGTTTCAACGTCACTCAAAGTCATTTCAATCAGACCAAATGGGGTCGGACCAAGTTTCCCAAGCCAGATAAGATCGTTTCAACTGTTTATTAATTATGGAAAACAATGAGAAGTATTGTGCGCAAGGGCAAAAACAGGTCTAAGACAAGGCTTCATGCAAATTAGGTACAGATAAAGTGTTATTGGAACGAAGGATGTACCATGTGCTTTGCAAATGCAATTCGTTTGTAAAAAGTTAACGGAAACATTCGCTTTTTATAGCCTTACTAGCAGCACGTCCCGGCTTCGCACGGGTGTACTAATGAACCTACCGGGATAAAATATAGCCTATAACCATTCAGGCAGTCCTTTCTACACATCAGTGAAATAATTTTTGAAATCGGTTCAGTAGTTTCGGAGATTACCTCCGTCAAATAAACAAACAAATTAGTATAGATAGTATAAATATAGAGTTTGTATCTGCTTGCATGATAGTTTAAATAATAAAACAATTAGATAGGTGAGTGATTTCGAGTAAAAATTCATTTGAATAGGGACTTTTTAAAGGACTTAATATGTTAATTCGAGACCTTTCTAACTTCACCGGACTTTAATAACGACTCTTATGACGTTGTGGCTTATAATTTGCTCGTAGTTACGGTCAAAATGGCGATGATAGGACAAGTGATAGGATAAGTACCAGAAGATGTACCAAGATGATCGGACAAGTTAGACAGAAGAGCGTTACTTCCAGCGTTAAATCATAGAGATGTTTAAATGCTGGAACGAAGCGAGCTTTTTGCCAATGAGATAGAGCTTTAGCGAGCTACGAGAAAACTATAAGTACATATACATATAAATGAAACTAATAGGTACTACTAGAAATCACTTTTCTGGTACCTAACTACTTGTCCTTCACCAGGATCATTCTTCTTTTTTTGTCAATGAATCTACTTTTATAAATTAACCGCAGCGGTAAATACAGTAAGTACTTAGGAACTATGAAAAATGTAAATAGGTAGGTACCTATCGACTGAAGATGATTCTGTCACGCGATCCATTCAATGAATCATTGTGCCATAAGCTCAAGACAATGCTGTACCTTTATCATTGACCTTTTTACTAGTAGGTCTAGGTTTAATGAGCAAA
Organism: Xanthorhoe spadicearia; assembly: GCA_947086425.1. Classification (NCBI taxonomy): domain Eukaryota; kingdom Metazoa; phylum Arthropoda; class Insecta; order Lepidoptera; family Geometridae; genus Xanthorhoe; species Xanthorhoe spadicearia. The sequence continues at coordinate 2,323,787 of OX352194.1, read as the reverse complement.
ACGTGACAAAAGAGTAGGTATTGTGATAACTTAGAAACATAATACACAATGCGTTTTAATGCACTTTTCGAAGTAATTATTACTCCAAAATGTTTTAGATGTCGTTTACGGGATTCATTAACAACTGAGATTTAAGTAACATTTATATATAACATACTTATTAATTTTTATATTAACCTACGTATTTAATTGGTAGCTTTCTTTAATCAATTGGAAACATGGACTTGACACAGAAACAAAAACACCATCTTATCTAAATTAATAAAAAATAACTCTGTACCTAATCTATCAAAATTTTTAACTAAAGATAATCCCTCGTACGTTCGTATTCATGAGTAAGTGGCCAACTCTGGTGACGGGGTTTTTAGGCCGGCTAAAGGCCTTATAGATAATTATTTATAGAATACTGAGTTCCCCGGGAGGGCTATAGAAAAGTGGGTCGTCCGCTTGCTCGATGGGTCGACGACATTGTCAAAACAGCAGGTCGTACATGGGTCAGACTGGCACAAGATAGGGAGGGTTGGCACAAGCGATGCCCAGTTGTGGGATGAGACGGGCTGCACATGATGATGACTGAGTTCAAGGTTCAAGGTCAAGTAAAGTGCCAAAACGGCTGGCAGCGTTACCTCGTTGGATTGATTGTCCTCTGTTTCTAAGCACTAATGTCGGGAAACTCATAAATCTTCAAATTATGGTAAGTATATATCCCGTTTTAAGTATTTATAATATTCAATACCATGATAAATTTTAAAGTTTTACTAGCATGAATGTCTTTTAAGAATGTATCCTAAGGATCCATGCCCATGAAATTGTTGCAAAAGTCCACCACAATCGAACTACCAACAACTTTCCCAAGATTAGTATACGTGTGAAACGAGTTGCAAATTTTAAACTCGCATTTCGAAATTCCTAGTGACAGGTAATTGTGTCTTTACTCTTTACCCTTTTTGTTTTATAATTGTGAAATTTGTATATCAAAGCCTTCACTTTGTCTGACTAGTTTCCCACTGGAGCTTGACCATTAGGATTGTTAGGGAATCACAGATAAAAGTTAGGGCACTTTTGTCCTGTGCTTGATTCTTTTTCTTGATGTGTCGAGAATAGGCAGTAGTCTCCTCGCTTGTATGCGTCGAACTAGAGTCATCGAGGCATTTGAGAATTTCTTAATTCAACGTAATGATCCTACTTCCTTCTTCCTATCCTACTATCCTATTTCCTTCCTTCCTACTATCCCATCCCACTAATAATTTTATAAATGTGAACGTTTGTGAGAATGTATGTATGTTTGTTATTCTTTCACGCAAAAACGGCTGGACCGATTTGGTTGAAATTTGGTATGTAGATAGGTGTAACCCGAGATTAACACATAGGCTACTTTTTATTCCGATATTCCCGCGGGAACGGAACTTACGCGGGTGAAACCGCGGGGCGCAGCTAGTATAAAATATTCGGTGGCGATAGTTTGACACATATAGGGCCATATATCCCTTAAAGCTCCTAACTCGCCCGCAGATCGTGCGAATCGTGTCCCGTTAGGTGTAGGTAGAATTGCCTCCTGACATAAATCATCATTGCCTCCTGACATAAATCATCAAAAGTAAGTAAAAGCCTAAGTAGCCTAGCCGAGTGAGTGAGTATAGTCGACAAAGAAATTGGTTTACCACTCTAAGGCTGAATATCATTTGCACGTACAAAACATCAAGGGCTATTTTCGCTTGACAGATTGACCTACTAGGACCTACGTCAGAATCTGTCATTCAGTAATCCTTAGCGATAAGTATGTCACTGGGAGATGTCATCAAAAGTGGTAAACCAATTTCTTTGTCGACAAACCTATAAAAACTTATTTTTTTTATACTCGTCTAACAAAAGTCTTTTAATTTTTACTAATGATTTCTCAAGTCGTTTTAATACAATTAGTCGAATTGTTTGAGTCAGCGCTCACTTATGAATTGGGATCTTCGTTGCCGAATTGTCCCGAAGTTTACCGAATACTTCCGAAGGGGAGATCGCTTGTCCGTGAAGCTTCAGCCAACCGTAACGAACCCGCGAACCTCAATAACTCGATAACCACTATCCCTGCAACCGTTACTCAGGAGAAAATTGTAGGAACCTAAAATAGTTATTAACCATCTTTAACCCTAGATAAAACCTTGTATTAGGTATAACGTTTAAATCATTATAGAGCAAAATTGTAGAATTAAAAAAACCGTAATAGCGAAGGGAAGCAAATTTAAATGGATGTGTCGAAGGCCTCCCTCTTGATTTAGATTTTTTTATTAACCGCTTGAGGTTTATTAAAAAAACATTAATGTAGAAAAACATCTGGTTACCATAACACAAACGTGTTACTTATGTGGGACTAGATGACGCCCTGTTTTAACATTCAAGGATACTTATTTGTTTATTTTACTAGATTTTGTACGTACCTACTGTCAATACGAATTTCAGTTAAAATAACGTTTTTAAACTCATGATAGAATTCGTTCTCACGGAAAACGAGTTTTGGAGAATTCTTAATTTAAATTTTAAATGAGACTTAATTATTGAATCGAAAATATTTATTGAATGTTTTTTTCCATACAATCAATTTCTATTTGTGAGATCTGAAATCGTTTATAAAGGTATTTAGGTTTAAAGACAAATTTGCATTTGGAGAAAATATTTTTTATGTATTGCAACTTAATGGACCAGTAAAGCTATATTCAATTTTCAAATCTCTATCAATAAGACCGTAGTGGATGTAACAGTACATTAATTAAATTACAATCTAGCCAATTAGGTTAAATTAGCAATTTGATTTGAAATTATTTCTATAACGTTGCTCAATACTAAGAATATGCCCAATAGCACGTTTCTTCCTGTCTCAATTTAAGGGCTTATAATTCTTGTATTTATAAATAATACTAATAATAATATTAAACAATGATGAGTAAAGACTTTGACTGAAACTGCGTAGAGTCACGGTTAGTTGTTAACGAAATCTTCTGCCTCAATGGCACTGAACCGTGTCGTATGTGTCATAATGTGTGAAGGTCATATTGATCTTCGGGCTTCGGTGGAATTTGAACCAAGTTTTGATTCATGTTATAGGTATTTTAAAAACCAAAAAAAATCGACATCATCCTACTATCCGATCCTACTTCCTACTAATATTATAAATGTGAAAGTTTGTGAGAATGTTTGTTATTCTTTCACGCAAAAACGACTGGACCGATTTGGTTGAAATTTGGTATGTAGATAGGTGATACCGTGGATTAACACATAGGCTACTTTTTAACCCGATATTTCCGCGGGAACGGGACACACGCGGGTGAAACCGCGGGGCGCAGCTAGTAATCAATAATTAGCTATTGGCGGTGATTCTGTGTGGCACTGGTTAAAAATTCCGAAATTCGAAAGCTCTTATTTCGTTTTCAATAAAGTTCAAAAGTTAATAACAGTCTGAGTGACATCTCTAAAACTACGTCGTTTGGTCTTGTAATGCTAAATGCAAATGCCTTTTCTTAGTATGATTATTTAGTTTTCAGTTTTGAATTGATATTAATTGGACTTATTTTGCATATCAAAATACATACATCGTTTGCCATAGAAGGCGCTTGGAAAAAATACTTTTTAGAGTGAAGCTGGGTATAAAGATGTTTTTTATATGGTTAATGTCCTAAAAGTTACGAAAATGCAAAAAAAACATAAAATAAAGGCGCTTGGACTGGTTATGCATAACTATCCAAATGTTTGTGAACAACGGGGTAAATAAGAACGACCAATTAAGCCACGAATCGTTTACTTTTTTTACCAAACAATTTATTGTAGGTACTTATTCAAATGCTATAAAAACTCTAGTGGCAGCTCAGTAGCTGGCATTTATAGTCCAAGGTGCAAAGCAAGATCTTGTAGGAGCTATGTCGACTATGTGGTGACTATCATTACTTCTGTGCCTATTTAGTAATGTCAAACAAGGTTATTGTGTTATGTAAGACATAAGTCGTAGTTAAGTGAATTATGTTGCTGTCTCTTTTCGTTGCCATAGGAGTAACAAGAATCATTTGAAGATGTCTAAGTTGGTAGTCAGAGGTATGTCCAGATACATATTTGGTACATGCCCATGAGAATCTGATACACTTAATAATTGATCTACAAAATCATCTTCCGATGACGCATCACACTAATAGTTTATTTCATCAATTGTGATGATTCAAACGCATTGCCACAATTATTGGAGCTCATCAGATACATTTGGATTCATCTGGTGCGAACTAGTAACGTGACGCTGCTAAATCAAATATTTACCTTCTTGGTATGCCTAGACCTTGGATGCAAAAGGGTTGGGGTTGAAGGCTTATACCCAACAGTGGGTCCCTAAAAGCGGACAATGATGATGAATGGCTCTTGGTATGGGAATAAAAAAAGGAAGATCGTATAAGCAAGTGGCAAACGGTGACGGAGCTTTTAAGCCGCCTCAAGGCCTCTTTCGACGCATCGACTTTAAAAGCCGGGAGCGACATTTAACATGCTTTCCGAAACACGAAAGCGCTCAGTTGTTATACACTAATTGCGGTCTTCCAAAAGTGCTGCTTAGAACTTTAACAAACTATCAAAAATGTCTTAGCTCGCTACGAGTGCTGAATTTACTAAACTTCAAAACGTTTTAATAAACTTATATCCATAAACTTTTGTTTTGTTCAAGTATCTCTTCAACTCATGACTTCTTTTTTTTTTTTTTTTTGATGTTCCTTGCCCAGGCAAGGATTTTATTAACTTTGAAATATTTTATGCACAATCGGATGTTCACGATTTCATATTCCTCGTCCTTACTAAAACACGTGTTTCATTATAAAATACATTAATTAATACCAACCAAGACACATGAAAACGCTTCTCCAACGGCGGCAGCTGCATAGGGTCAATTGAATGACCCTAAAGATTTAACCTGACTTGTTTAAAATGCAACACAAAGCCTGAAATCCAACACGCAGGGTAGGTACCATCTTAACCTGTCCGGTTTTTATCTTACGCATAGACACAAGCGGATAAATACAAAGTCAGTGGAGTTAAGAGAAGGCTATAAAGACTGGTTTCCTCTAAACTTGGTTGGATTTGACAGATGCATGGGAACTTATGCGGGTGGCCACGTGTGTCTTACGCCCCCATTCCGTACCCTGAGAAATCGGGTTTTTGTTACTATGATTTTGTTCTTTTGAAATCTGGCGTTTTTATAATATCCTTTGCATTCCTGAGAAACTCAAGTGTCTGTCATACGGATATTGCACATTTTAATCTGAAACCACATGTTTCAGTTACTTATAGATGCTTTTAATGAAAAAAGGGCACTCTGTTTGTTGTCATCGGATCTTCGTTTAACTGACTTGGTAGTAGGTTTTTACGGTAGAAGGACTGAGCTCCGAGACTTGGCTTTTTCAACGACTTTAAAATATTTTGATTAAAAAACTGATCATGATCATGAGTAACCATATTTGTAAAATGAAACATACACTGTAGAAGTTTTACTTTACTTATTCTTCAATTCAACTTTTAACCCAGGTAACAAGCGAGTGAATCCGCAGGCGAGTGCAGACCATATTTTGGTATGCAATAATACTTTTACTCGACAAAAACATATTGAGCGGCGATGAAGCGAGATGCCTTGTTCCCACGAACGCCTCGACTGGGAAACACGTGTGCTGGTTTACGCGGGAAAACTTGTTACAGTCTATCTGTATCTGTTTTTTTAGAGTTCCGCGCCTCTTATAATTAATTATTAGCAGCACGTCCCGGTTTAACACGAGTGTACTAATGAAGTTACCGGGATAAAGTAACCATCGAGTATAACCATCCCGACAGTCCATTCTAGATAGATAGATAGATAGATTAACACTTTATTGCACACCACATTTACATTAAAACAAATTACAGATACACAGAACATTTAAAGTGAAGTACAATGGGCGGTCTTATCGCTATGAGCGATTTCTTCCAGACACATTCGACACATCGTTGAAAGAATTTTTTAAATCGGTTGAGTAGTTTCGAAGACTACCTACCTCTGTCAAACAAACAAACCAAAATTACCTCTTTATAATATTAGTAGGTATAGATGAACTTTTCGGATGAACAATTTTAATACGATAAATCCCAGGTTTTAATAGTATGTAAGTGCAAAACCAGGACGTGCTGCTAGTTTATAATAAATAAATATCCTTGGACATTCCAAACAGCGTCATCTAGTCCCATGCTAAGCAACTTAATGCTTGTGTTATGGTAACCAGATGACTGATGTAATACTTAGATTAAATAGGTGATGGCTGATGTAATACTTAGATACAATTTTTTTTACATAGGTATACAGGTACATATTATAGATAGAAAATACCCAGACACGCACAAATATCTGCAGAACATACAAACATTATCCCGTAGCGGGGATCGAACCCGCAACCTCCGCGTCTCAGCCGAGCATTCGCCCACTGCGCCACAGAGGTCGTCATTATAAAGATTATTATAAAGATACGGAACCCAAGATGCGAATCATACGCAACACACTCGTAAATTTTATCATAAAAACACAAGTCAAGCTCATGTACATAAACATACCGAGTGTAGATTGTTTCAATAAAAAAATAAACTTCTTAAAAGTTTTTTTAGATTTTTTGTTTTTTGGTTAGCCGCGCGGATATAAAATTGTGGTTATGGTTGTCCAGTAGGCACTTAAATTTATTGTTTTAAATACTTCGATCTTGTTTTTTAAGAGAAAAATTTAAAAATCTTATCAAAAATAACAACTTGGGCAGGATTCGAACCTGTGCGATGTTAAAAGCGATCGTATTTGATCATAATGATAGTTTAAATTTTTTCTGCACCGTTATATGATTTTTGATTGTTTTTTTTAATATAGATAAGTTTGTTGTACATAATCGCGCTTAGGATGTCGATACTCGACGACTTTCAAAACAAGACGCGGTAAGAGATTGCACGTTATCTAGCTTTTGTTTTCTGAAATCCATCGCATTATCTAAAATAAGCCCTAGCAAACTGTTTGTTTAAGTACTATCTGCTTTTTAGTACATATTTGTTTTCTTTACAATATTATAAAGTTCCTAAATAGAGTTGAACAAATCACTTCTTTTCTATACTTAATTAAAAGTAATAATTATAAAGAGGTAAGTAATGTTGGTTTGTTTGACGGAGGTAATCTCCAGAAACTAAGCCGATTTCAAAAATTCGTTCACCGATTTGTTGAATAGAAGTCGGGATGGTTTTATGATATTTTATCCTGGTAGTTTCACTAGTACACCCGTGCAAAGCCGGGGCGTGCTGCTAGTATACTAGACAAGAACTACACAAGATAAATGGACAGACTTAAAGAAAGCGAGTTGTGATAAAACTGGTTGCAATAACGGTGCCGGTTCGATTTCCGGCGCGAGCTTGCCGATTGAAATGTTAAGCGATGCTGGGTGCGGCAGTCTAATATGTGACTTTTACATCTTTATTCAGTGCTTTTACAAAACACGATATGTTCACACTGTATTTCAATAACTGATGGATCAAAATCAAACATTATTTCACGGATGTCCGGACGTACAATAGAGCTTCCGATGTCAACAACTTGGCAATGGTCGTCTAATTCGTCCTCATGCATAAGAGCAACGCACTATAATCTTGTGAGACTGCGCAGGCGCACGCACCACCAAATGCAAGCTAAGGGCAATTGAAACTTACGCCGAATTGAACTTTGTTGCGACAACCTCGTGTTTGCTTTAACCGACTTTGAAATATGAGGTTGTTTAATGTTTTACTGGTTGTTCTTGTTTTTAAAAGCTTTTATTTAATTTGCAATGTATGGGTGTAAAATCTTACAATTAATCTTCCAACTCAATTTCGCAGATAGCTTTCACCGTTTGAGCCTAACTAAAAATTAAAAAATAAATTAAATGACAAAAACCTTTTTAAAAAAAGCTTTTATTTAAATGGTCTAAAAAATTCTAAAATTTTCTTTAACATTTTAACAATTAAGTAACTCTTAGTAAAATTTTATTTACAGAAACTAAACTAATACATATTTAGGTACATAACTGTACAAAATACAAATAGAACCAGTTGAGCCATCTAAGGACCGTTGCAAACGGTCTATAGGTAGCTCAACTGATCCAAACCACAGCCAGACGGAAGCGTGCCCAAGACACTGGCCGCATTGCCACGCTGAATAGCAATGCTGATTAAGTAACTTATAATTAACCTCGATAATAAAATAAAAATAAATAAAATAAAATAATCATTTATTTGCATTATAGAGGTGGATTAAGTAGGTACAGTATTTGAGGTAAAAGCTTAATAGTAAGTACTTATAAAATAAGATAACAGTAAAGTTGGCATTAAATTGTAACTTCTAGGTTGGCGCGGCAAATAGTAAGTACTTATAGGTAGGTATCTATTCTGTGTCGTACGTACTTAATGGATAGCAGAACGCCAACTTAGTTCGTATTTAAGGGTAACAATAGTTCGTTGATAACAATACAATGGAATAATAGCTATCAAAAAGAAAATTTAATAAAATAATAATTACAGTTCATAATTATTATAATCAAAAAAGCTTGTCGCGAGGTTATGGTTTAGTAGATAAATCGACACATCAGACAAATATCGTTAATGTTGCTCGGAATCTCGAAAGAAGCTGGCAACAACAGTCACTGTCGTACGAGCTCAAGCAAAATATTCAGATCAATAGAGCAACAGAGGCCCTACCATCAGTTTACTGTAGTATTGAATCCAGCGCAGCGCCGCCCCCGGTAACTTGCATGAACTAATAATTTCATACATTTGAAATACCTACTTGACTCGTTAGCGAGGATAGTTAACTATACAACTCGAAAACTCATGGTAGGGCTACATATCGCAGTAACTTCTGCTTCGCTTATTCACGTGGGTAATATCGTTCTACGAATCTGCCCTCTACTCTACAAACCGAAAACGACTTGCACGATGCATATGACGATCATCGCAGGTCAGTTTATCTTGCAAATTCAGTTTCCACCAACATTAAGCTGACTTGCGACGTACGCACTCTGGTGAATCGAAAAATAAAATTTCAAAATTCTAAAATTTTATTTTTCGATTTACAGAGTAACGCGTAGTGCGTACGTAACAAAGTTTCCTTGAGCAAGTAAACAAGCTGAATGCACAATTTTATATTCCGCTCAATATATGTAATTTGATTCAAGTTCGATGCCGAATTTCAAAGTAAAGCCATGGGCGGAATTTAGGAGGCCTGAAAACAGTCACCAGAAAGAAAGAAAGAAAGAAAGAAAAATATGTTTATTTCGTAGGACCTCAAGGATCGCTCAAAAACGTACAGTCTTAAAAACTAGTTGACTCTATTGCCTGTTCCAAAACAATTCCCTACACCAGAGTTTGCTTCTTGCTCTGACGAACGAATTCAGTTATGGGTAAACATGATCCACTTTCTCAAAGACCGCCTTTCACACAAAGGACGTCAGCTCGTCAAAGCTATTAGTATCCTTGTAATTATAATGCAAATCTAAAGTCTCTTGCGTAAGTCCGGAAGGTCTTATAATCATTTCCGCTGCCAGGAGAAAGCTCAGTAACTGAATGTAAGTAAAGCATGAAGTAGTTTTAAAATACGTTTCGATTATGCTTCGATGTATCAAACGAAACAAACTGATTGATATTTCTGGGATGTTGAATGTCTCAGTGCAATCAAACATAGATACATAAGCTTTTTGTCTTTTGTTTTTAGTCAACGGTGTGGTTCTGATGGGGATCATCACACCATGATTTTTGTTTTCTAGATCAGTACTAAGTGCTCCCACACAAATCCGCGATGCGACGCGATGCGAGCTCGCATCGCAGAAATTCGCATCGCAAGTTTCTGCGATGCGACGCGATGCGACGTCGCGCGAATTTGTGCGACAAGCCGTTTAGTAGGGCGATGTAGGAATGTGCGATGCGAAGCAGATCGCAAATTCTTGCGATGCCATCGTGCGAATTCGCGCGATATCGCAGATTTTGACAATGCGACGCGACGTCGCGGTTTTGTGTGGGAGCCCTAAGACGGCACGACGACTAAATTAATTATAGTTGATGACGGCTGTAATAAGACACCAACAAGTCATGTCACGACTACTAATTAAACGTTGCATAAACTGAGTCATGGCAACGTTATTCCCATAAATTTATTTTAACATCGATATTCCAACTCCGTTTAATACTGATTTCAAAATTTACCACCGAAAGAAAATCTAGAATCACACACTATTCGGTTGTTGCCTGATTCTAAAATCGAACGTAACATGACAAATTGAGTTGAATAATTTGAATTTGAGTTTTGAGTTTAATCGATAGTGGAATACTAGTCTCCTGCTTTGGTCTTTTTCACAGAAACTCAGAATTCATTGTATCACTGTGCTGAATAATAATATTACATTTGTTTATAACTTTACAATTGTCTTTAATAAATTGGAATATTTCAGGCCGACCAACTTTTTGTATTTGGTTACAAGTCGATACCTAACTCTGTAAAAATGAAATGGCAAGATTACTGGTCGCTTACGATTGCCACGAGGCGCTCGTGAATTGAATTGCACTGTGTTGCGTCGTAGTAAACTTTACTAAGTATATGATATATATCGCGTCAGGAGGCAATCTTTGCCTACACTTAACGGGACACTGTAGTGCCTGGGACACTGTTGAGATTGAATAGGCTTGCCCAGTACCTAAACCACTTAGCTTTCTCGTCATAGCGAGTCAATTATATATAGTTATGTAATCGCTATTTAAATGTAAAGTATTTAAATGAATGTTTTAGTGAGTCTTCTGGTACATGTTCTATTATTTATTCTGTGCTAATACGCGCGCTCGATTCCCACAACTCATGTGTACCAATCATTACTACCTATATGCAGAAACTCTATAGAATCGAACCTATTTTACATTTTCTCTACTCAATCAATGCAATTTACTTCCAAGCTTACCTTCCTTGTAATACGATTGGTTTTAGATCAGATTTCGTATTGGTATTTGGATGTTGGTTGAGGTAAAGGTATTCGGCGCACGCGCACGATAGCTTGTAATGCCACTTAGGGAATACACGATGGGTTTGAGGCCGTGTATGGTGTCTACTGAGATTGTTTAGGTTATTTTAGGATTGAACCTAAATGGGAAAGGGTTTTTGCGTAAAAAAATACTTACTTAGTTGATTTCGAAGACAGTCGTCAAATACGTGTTTGACCATTTCCATTTATATTGCTGTAGGGAGTTGCGCTGGAACAGGCAATACAGTCACCTAGCTTATTTTATGACTGTACATTTGTATGTAACCCTTGAGGTTCTACAGAAATAAACAAATTTTTCTTTCTATTTTTCTTTCTACTCAAATAAAAACGTCAATTCAATTGACTTTAGATGATTAAAACTTGCTAGCTTTAAGCAAATATGATACCTGTCGGTATGAACGTGCGCATGTAAGTCGATAGGTAAAGGAATCGCATAACACTATATGAATTCCTCTAATGATATCTGACCGAGTGGTTTCTAAGAACTCCTTCATAAAAATACGAACGTTGAACGTAATTTGTAAACAGATCTACAAAGGATAGAGTCTACTGAAGCGGTCTAAAGGTTTCGTAATCTTCGGATGTTATGTATTTGATATGTGTGTTCAGTGTGTTCACCGATTAATCCATCAATAGTGGACTTATTTTCATAATTTAATGGTCTGACTTATCAAGATTTGTAAATAAAATATAGGTTTTGAAATGTTTTTTTCTTGTTACTCGCAAACGAAAAGAAATATAGCAACCGATTTAGTATCGGTTTTAGCTAATATTGCTTTGGAGGGCACATTAAATTGTCGGCCCTGTGCTTTATTAATCCAGGCGGAGGCCTTTAAAACATCTTTATTCTGTGCTTAAGGCGGATAAAAACTCACCAGAGTTTTGCTACTTCACAGACAGATAATATATATAAGTTTTTATATTTTTGTAGGTTCGAATCCTGCCGAAGTCGTAACTTTTATTAAGATTTTTAAATAAATTTTCTGATAAAAATTTACAGACATATACTCAGACATTTTTGCATGTACGAGTTTATGCTTATTTTAATGCTTTAGTGAACAGTACCCTCCACTCTTTACTATTCTATTGTATAGCTGAATTTGTTTTGAATGCAAAGACAGGTTTGAGTCAACATGTTAATATCTTATTGCGACCCCTCCACTATTATCGACAGAAAACTTGACTTCTAACATCACACACATATCCTGTAACGATATCTACATTTAATATAAAATAAGGGTGAAAAGAGTCCACCCTTAAGAAAGCTCAAAGGTGTTCTGCTATGTATTTTCTGTATGTTTATATTCTTTTTTTGTATTCTTTGTAAAAATTCACGTTTTACTACAAATTTTGACACATTTTACCCATTTTTAGGGTTCATCTGTCCGCTCCCAGCTTGTTCAGACTATTGACACTAGAAAACTGTAGGTTGCGGTAACGATATACAATCATCTAAACAGTTATGTTGTATTAGTTCACATGATCTAGCTTGGTTTTTGCGGCTGTGTCACGCGGCCACCGTTTCTATTACTCGTTCATCGGCGCATTTGAACATAACATCGCAAATAAGTTATAGAAGGTACAAGTTTAAGATTTTGACGACCATTTTTAATATTGGCGCAATGGGCGAAGGCCTGAGACCCAGTTGTTGCAGGTTCGATCCCCGCTACGGGACAAATGTTTGTATGTTCTGAAAATATTTGTTCCGTGTCCAACTTTTTATTTTTTATTTAATTTCTAAAATTGTAAGTACCAAAATACTCCCTCAGAACTTCAAAATCTAAATAGAGTCGGTAGTCGGTTTGGTAATTTTTTCTTCATTAGTTAGTTGATAAGTAACCCGTGCAAAGCCGGGACGACCGCTAGTGAATGTAAAAAAACATAGGTACAGTAATAAAGAAAAGTTAATGCAAACTTTTACATGTGAACATAACACCAACTTATGTGAGCGACCGACGCGCGACGCCACGGGTTGAAGTTAGTAATAAGATATATAGTTCTTACCAACAGGAATTCTAGATGTTGCCTATACTATACTTGTTAAGTTCTGAAGCTCTTTCCTTTTAAGGTGACTTGTACTACCATTTCAAAGCAAGTCTACTGCCACTACTTTTTACATTGTGTAACGGAGTTGCAACGCTCAAAAGTAGCTGCACAACTAACGACATTATATTAACTTTGATCATATAGGTTCCTTTACAGTTAGTTTTTGAATAAAAAAATATATATACACGACTGTATTCCATTTTATTAGGGAGGAAATAATACTTTTAAGATCTTCTAGGTAATTTGAAAATCTTTGAAGACCTATTGGGGGTAGTCAGAGGTACGTCCAAATAAAATGTACTTTTACAGAACAGAGACATGCCCGCATTTTGCAGAAGTTAGCTTTCCATAAGTGCCAGTTTGCAAGACCATCGACGCTGTGAAAAATCTTACTGGTTTCCTCACGATGTTTTTATGTAAGATTTTAAATGTTAATAATAAAACGTATACAAAATGTAGGCTTTGTACCAAACGTAAATATTCGTCAATTCGTCAGGTGTACGAGACGAGTACCTACTTACACCATTTTCATAAAATAATCCTAACAATTACTACCATAATATATTCCTTTTTCACAGCACTACTCATTCATTTATTTGGTACATTGTTAGAAATTATTATTATTTTTGGAACAAGTCAACATGCCAATCGAGTTTTGCTAACCTTTCTTGTTCAGCTACTTCTGCGATACACCGTAATCCGTATGTAATTGCTATAAATTGAAGTGTACCGCTGCTGCCACTAGCAAAAACGGGTTTTATTTATTTTTAATGCCCACTAGATAGCTAACGGTCTCTAACTAAAGTGTCTGAGAAGTAGTTACCTACTACTAAGTATTATAAACGTTTATTTGCACATCTCCCGAGTTCGATCTCGGGGAAGTAAGAAATAACACTTTGAAACCCGGGACCGACAATATGACGTGCACTCCGAAATGCTCAGCTATTAATGCTTGCGGACCAGTCAGATTGTGACCGCTAAGAACGTTGCTTAACTTCAACGATCTAGCACGCTGTACCACTATCGCTTCATTTGAGTTTCTGCCATAGACTCAGTGACCGGACCGCACATGGCGCGACCACTTTGAGTTCGGTTTGAAACGCTTTGCAAATGAACGATTGATTTCAAAAGGGTTTCATTGCAGTAGCATTACACCATCTATTTCGGCCTAAGAAACCCTAAAAAATTTCCAATAGTTAAAAGATTTGATAGGGATAACAGTTCGTGGTTCGTTTTGTGTTCGCAAGTTATGTGTTTACACAATACATTGTAACGCGCTCAAACAATGATCTGTTTTGTAAACACGTCCGATCCATTCAAGTTATATTCTTAAACAATGTTCGGTACCGAAATGTTTTAAAAATTATAAATTGGCAAGAAAGAAAGGTGGTAAAGTACAAAAAAACAGCCAAGTCTAGTCGGACTTGCGCATAAAGGGTTCCGTACCTGGAGATCGATTCTTGATCACATTTAAAACATGACGCGGTAAGAGATTGCACGTTATCTAGCTTTTGTTTTCTGAAATCCATAGAATTTTTCAAAATAAGAACGCCGAGACGTGCCGCGTTAAGACATGGTTATTTGGAGAATAAGGCGGCAGTATGTGAATATTTCAAGCGTTCATTTTGTTTAACAAATTATTTTCTTAATGAATTGAATTTTCTTATATTATATATTTTGCCACTTGTATCTATCTATTCTATCTTATATCTTGTACTTAAATAAATTAATTTTTTTTCATAAAGGTAAAAGGTATTTTAACTAAGACCTTTCAATGTTCATTTCATTTTAAAGTATCTATTGTGTTATTATCGTACTTTTAATGCCAATTAATAATTTATGTTTTGTTTTATTTCAGGTAAGGCCGTTACATTCCAACCGTTTACAATCAAAAACAGAATGTTGAAAAAAGGAAAATTAAATTGTAAGTTCTTGAAAGCATAATATCTACACAAACTCAACACCTACAAAACCTCAAGAGAGAAATTTCCTGCACTCCTGAGGTGCGTTTCTTCGTGTACAATTTCATTGTACAAGTCCCACATTGACTTGTTTATGAATACGAGTATACCTACATCATACTTTAGTATACAAAACAAATAGTTCAATTAAAATTCAGATTTGAGTTAAAAGAAACCAAAGGATCCGAAAATATCTTACTGATAGTTTCGAGCTACGACACTAGGGCTTCGAGGCCGAGTTGTAAGGCAGTCCGGCTTGAGGACGATCGCTTGCTTGTTGATTGAAGCCCAAAACTTTTAGTAAGATTTTTTATTTTTAAATGAAATGCCTAAGTGTGGTTTAACAATATAAAAATTTATAAACTATAACAAAAGGATCAAGAAGTTTTGAATAGCTCATCCCACTTGAGATCGCGGGTCACCCAATACCCCAGACAGATGCAACGCTTAAACTAAAAAAAAAGCTGCTTTTTGCTCTGAGGTACCTTCGCCCGACACATGTTCATGTAGCTTCATAGGATATCCGAAGTTTTTGTCCACTTTTTGGCTAATTTTGGATAAGATCCGGCTTCTTTGTGCCTTTATAAATAAAATGTCATCATGTCAATTTTAAATGTGAATAGGTAGGTACTGAAAATTCAGGCGTGTAGGGAGTTAAAAAAAACCTGAAATGTTTCGAAAATGAATTCAATCTCATGAGAAAAGAGCAAGGCAAATCCAATGACCATGTACTTAACTTAGCTACTCACGATTATAAAAAAGTACTTTTACTAACTGCAAAATAAAATCATGATCACGACTGCACTCCCAAGTACGGTAGAAAAAGAGAAAAATGTTTTTATTTCTGTAGAACCTCAAGGATCACTTAAAATGTAGTCTTATAAGCTGGGTAATAGCACAGATTACATTTTATATATATAGATTATATTGCCTTCTATCCCTTTTTTTATTGCCTTCTCGTCTTGTACCTATATACCTACTCTTATTAAAGAGTATAATATAGGTAGGTACTCTTTCAGATTCAAGATCGACCTTTTGATGACATCAAAAGCATGTCTAAATACGTAGATGAAAACGCAACATTCGGGTTCCAGTAAACTATGTTTTACCAGCTACGAGTATGATCTGTATTGTTGTAGCTACTGCCAATCGGGAACCTATTAAAATGCCGACGTGTGCCGTATTTTAAATTGGGGTGGTATTTTCGTACGATGAATACAAAATAGAATGTTTGGTAACAAGTGCATTCATTTTAAAGCTTAATTTGGGCAAATGAGGACATTCTGATGTCGCCAAAACTACTAACTAAAGTTCCCTTACATAACGATCGAACTAGAGGATGGTATCGTCGTAAGATAGTTTAGTTTTAGGTTTGGCGACATGAATCGCCTCTAATATATATTATAGCTGCTGTATGTGACGTCCTTAATAGTCATACATAATTTGCATAATATATCTCCGGGCGAGAACTGTAAAATTCGGGTTGAGGAAACAACAGAGACCGTGGTACTAGGAATCAACGAAATCAAAGTTTGGTGTAAATTTTCGGGGTCTTTTTGGATTTTGGAAACTTAATTCGGAAGGTTAACCTTAAGCTGACCTGCGATGATTGTCACGATGCATCGTTTTCGATTTGTAGAGTAGAGGGTCTGTTTATGTTGGTGGATACTGTATTCATAACCGTTCGCCAACCTAAGCTGACCCCAAAAATTGAGACGAAACTTCACCGGCCTCAGTCAACAGCTGGTAACTGAGTAGATTCGTACATTAATTGATATGACGCCATGACTTGGCATTGGGGAGTGTAATTATTACTAGTCCAGCAATACGGGCACAAATGATTAAATTATGTTTAAGGAGTAAGCATTTTGACCTGTTAAATTACGATACTTCGGGAGACTTACCATGATTCAGATAAGTTCTTACTGTTCAAACTTTACGTCAGCGCCTCAGCCAGCTTACGTCAAAAGCAGTTGTCCCTGAATCGCTTTTAACGGTCATAGTAAGTAGGGTAGTTAAGAATATAAAACTCTCTCTTAGATATGCGTCCCTCATAGGGATCAGCTTTCCTGACAGCTATCCTCCACTTCACCCTGTCGTCGACGTCGTCTTCAAAAAACTGACAACTCTTTCAAACATATTGGCTGTCCACCATCCCTTGGGTATACACTAGACCAGGAATTGAGAGATGTAGGTAGTGCTAAATTTCCCACAAAAACAAAAACAAATTACGGAAACCCCTGTTTTTTATAATATCTAAGATCTAAATATTATTATAAAAGAGTCGTGTTTGTCCAGCACTTTCAACTCGTTCGATAGAACAACGTTACAAAAATGTGAGATATCCGTGCCCACATTTTGCAGAAATTAATAATCCATGCGTGAAAGGGCAGCAAGCCCATCGACGCTTTGAATAGTTAATAAAAAATCTTGCACGTGGTAGGTAGGTACTAGTCTTCTTGCTTGAGAGCTGATCTCACATCAGGGCAACGGCCTGTAAAGCGGCGCCGGCGCACAATTTCATGCATCACTTCACAGATATTTCATTACAAGCCCTACCATGCGTTCTTAACTTGAAGACCTCTTTGGCGCAGTGGAAGGCCCGCCAACGACGCGGAGGTTGCGAGTTCGATTAACACTACGAAACACAATGTTAGTAACATACTAACTTAGTATGTTATGTACCTATATTTGTATATTTGTTCCGGGCTTGGGGGTTTTTCTGCCATCCCAAATTTTATGAAGTGGGCGTAAAACGGACGCTGGCTGAAATTGTGACAACCACTAGTCACAGTTTTAGCCTAAAAGTAGCCTAATGAAGAAGTGAAGTGAAGTGATAACTCTTTTACTCATGTCTCTGAATAAAGAACTCGTCTCTTTTACAAAACATTTACTCATTTACTTAGGTAAGTACCTATTTGATCACTTCTTAAAATTGTTGAGAGCTAGGTAGGTAGGTACCTACTTACATATCCAATAGCTTTCTAAATGCTTTACAACAATCATCTTTTACTGAAATTAAATTTTTAGCTAACTATGTTTATTTACCTACACAAATCTTCAGTAGGTACTTACTTACTTTTACGAATTGCAGTGAAGTTTTGTGAAATTGAATACTAGTATACTTCATTTCTTGAATCGAACTAATAGGAAAAAAAATAATCGCACGTGATAGGTAGGTCGTCGAAATTCATTGGGTTGGCTAGATTTGACAATTGACAATTGATTTGACAATCTAGCCAATCACGAGTTATACAATTATTTTCGACGACCAATCACGTGCGTTTATTTTTGTTCCTATTAGCTCGATTCAAGAAATGAAGTATAGTTATTTAGTTTAAAATTTTTTCTTTGAACTAAGTGCGCCATCTGTTTAAAGTTTAGAGTAACAATGTTGCTTAGAGTTCGATTTCCCCCGTTGATCATATTTGGCTAAAGCGCCATCTAGCGCCAAGTTAGTGAACTTCGTAATACACCATGGTTTACTGAGTTACCGCAGAGACGTAGTTCCAATAAAGCAAGGTAGATGGCGTCTTATAGCTTTTTAATCCAATAAAGTAGAATTTTAATTCAACCAGCAGATGGCGTTAGGCTACAATCAAGCAGCGGCTTTTTGGTGGGAATATGAAAGTCATGTTTGTTTTTATTATGTTTTCTAAAATGGTGGGTTATTAACTGTTGAGTTGCTGAACGTTGTACCTATCTATACTTCATTTCTTGAATCGAGCTAATAGGAAGAAAAATAAAGGCACGTGATTGGTCTACGAAAATAACACCTATTTATAAAGACCAGAATTAGTCATAACTGGCAAATGCCAAAACTATAATAGGTAAGTACCTAAACTTATTAAAAATGATGCCATTATATCGATCGTTATTAAAGGGTCGGCAATCAATAACTACAGTAAGTATTTAGTGGGTTCAGTTTGGTTAGTTTAGTTTTAGTTTTGGCAACATTCTGAATAGCTACTTTACTAGTATTCACCTACCTACATATTTAACTAAATCATTTATGTACCTAGAGTCGTAGAACAAACTATTAATTTGTGTGCTAAACTAAGTACTGCAATAAACCTATGACATCATAGTTGCATCTATCTGTACTAAGTTTAAATGTAACCGGACTTCCACCGTAAGCTAACAGATATTAAGCTGAAAATCGATTGTGTGTTGTTAGAGCGACCTAGCTAAATATGGTTAGGATCTCAGATCACGTCATGAGACATCGATGGACCATAAAAGGTGATGTTCTACGCAAGTTTATAAACCCACTGTTATTACTTAAGCACCACAGTACGTCACACCTAAAGGGGTGGAGGGGGTCAACAAAGTGTAACCTGAAAAGAAAGAATGAAAAAAAATATATTTCTGTAGGTCTTCAAGGATTCATCATCATCATCATCACGTGCAGCCCGTCTCATCCCACTGCTGGGCATAGGCCTCAAGGATTAGGTACCTAAGTACTTAAAAATCTACAATCTAATAAAAATAAAAAATCTTTATTTGGAATTATTATTTGGAGACCGGTAGGGGTTAAAAAGCCATGATCACCACCTACGTGTGACGAGCTTTATTGATAGCCCCTAAAAAAATTTGATTCCAGCAGTCAGTCAGCATTTCCTATGATCACCGTAGATAGATATGCAAAATCAAGAGTCACATAACGCATTAGCCCCAAAAATCTGTATATAAACCATACTTTAATACCAGCTTTAAGTATTTCCCTCATCACCGAAATTTATCAATTATTTATTCCGACAGAGGGCGTTAACACCTAATAAGAAACATTAAAAGAAATAAGAAAAGCAAAAGCTTGTGCACGAGGAGCTTTGGTAGGTACGTTATTACAAGCAGACCAGCCACAGACTAATCTTACACCTATTATACCGCGTAACTCAAGCACAGAACCTTATTCATATCACAAGCGATATTGAATCTTATTATTAGAGTACAACAGTTCTGTTGTATTTGACAGAAACTGGAATAGCATTAGAAATATTGTAACCTAGAAAGTAAGTTTAAATTATCTAATTTAAGTCCTAAACCGTGGCGATAGAGTTCATTTTGTCATAAAACTAGTTTATAGTGAAGCATGCCATGCGCCAGCGCAGCCTCCGAGCTAGTGGCAACATTGGAATGCCATAACTCTGGCGTACCACCTTAACGGTATGTGCGAGTGAGACACAGCTATACGACAGACAGAGAGAGCAAATTGACATGGTTGAACGACCGATCAAATAAGTTTTGTATGCGGCTATCGTATGCCACGGAGGTTTTATTTTCTTCTAAACGTGTCGAGGACGCATGCGCTATAGGAACCTACTTACTGTTTCCCCGGGTTGGCGGGAAACTTAGTTTCTTCTTTTTTTCGTGCAATATTTTTAAATGCATTAAATTGTCATTAGAAGAATTTTTTATTGATTCTAACAAAATGCCAAAAAGTTGGTAGGAAGGAACTATTAGCTTGTTTTTTTTTGCTTGGGGCTAAATGCCGGTGTGTGAATGTCCAGTGTTATCGTTTATTTATTTACTTACTGAATATTCATTTAACATTATATTTTATTTAAAAGATTTTTAAATAATGATCACTCACTACATGAAGACACACTTCAAACAAAAGAAAGAGTATCGGTCCGTACAAGAGATACAATGCAAACTTGGAACACTCCTCTTTTTCGTCAGGGGTTAAAAACAGGACCACTAAACCTTGCGTCAATGGACATTTATGATTTTTGTTATACCTACATAACAAAAATCTCACAACTATGTATTCTATAGGTTGAAAGTTTGTGTGTAAATGTAAATGTTTGTTACTCCTTCACGCTTAAACAGCTTTACGGGTTTTAATGTAATTTTGTACCAAGATAGCTTGTTTCCTAGATTAACACATAGGCTACTTTTGATTCCTTTATTCAGGCGGAAACGGGTACAATTCACGGCGTGTACCTAACACCGCAGGACGCAGCTATAGCTCTATAAATGTCACAAAAAATGACATCTGTTTACGTAAGTTGTTTGTAAGTACTCAAATAACTCTATTTAATTTCCCAGAAAAATAATCCAGAAATGTTAGAAAGGCAGATTATAATTTTCCCAGTAAGCCTATAATTTTGTTCTGTCTCTAACCGTGTATCTAACGACCAGATAAGGCGGAGCTCTCAACATGAACTAGTTCCAGCATCGTGAACCGAGGCTCTGTGATAAAGTGGTCCAAGGTATACTGGTCGACACGACCACACAAGTGAATGTCGTGACAAAGGTTCTCGTGTCGTGATTTTGTAAGTATATAGTTTGTCTCAATGATAATTCAATATCATTGGTCTATATTCATTAATAGATGGAATTTAATTAAAGAAACTAAACTTACTTTAGTACATTTTAATTAATTTAAGTAACAAAATATTATTAGAAACTGATTAGTCTTACTTGATTATATTTTAAATAATCTATCTCCTTCCGCTTGACGGAGCTTGGATCAGCTGATCCACCTAACTGATCCAAGACTGAAAAATCAAGCTAAATTTAAATTTAATTATTTTGCCGCCATTTTAATAGAGAATTTTAAATTACTCAAATATTACTGTGAAATACATTCCTGATAAAAAAGATTATGAACTGAATACTTTGATTCTACCTATTTAATTTTTTTTTATTAAAACATTAAACAAACATAGTAAAACTACAAAAGCTAACAGCAGACAAAGCGGCCTTCAACTGACACCACAAAAAAATATATGTACTTAAAAAATATACACGAAGAAACAAAGAAAAGTAAAAAATCTCAGAATCGTGCCATGCTCACCGACCCTACCAATTTGTAGCCGGCAAAATAAGGACTTACTAGCTTGCTCGGCGTTTAAAGCCTATGGCTATCTGTAGTCTGTAGCCCTACCATCAGTTTTCGAGAAATGAAAAATTAAAATGAAGTATGATCACGACTGCATCCCAGGGAGCGGTAGACATTTCTTTCACATCTTTATGTAATCCTTCTGATCCTTTGAAGATCTTATGGGGTAGTTCTTTAGATCCTTTGAAGATATCTAGGGGGGGGAGTCAGAGGTAGGTATGTCCAAATACATATTTGGTACATACCCACATTTTGCAAAAGTTAACCTCCCATACGTGACAGGTTGCAAGCCCATCGACGCTGTTATAAAGCTGGTTTAAAGTTTTTTAGCTAGCAGTTTTGGAGTTGTACCTATAGTTAATCAGCACGTCCCGACATGGCACATACTAATGTAACTAACGATATAAAACATAGCCTATAATCATTTACTGTATTTCAAATGTATGAAATCATACTATACTATACTATACTTACTATATACTTACTATCTAATAGCTATCCTACTATCCTACTAATCCTTCCTACTTTCTATCCTTCCTACTTCCTTCCTTCCTACTCATATTATAAATGTGAAAGTTTGTGAGAATGTATGTATGTTTGTTATTCTTTCACGCAAAAACGGGTGGACCGATTTGGTTGAAATTTTATATGTAGATAGGTGATACCCCTAACACATAGGGTACTTTTTATGTCGGTATTCCCGCGGGGACGGGACTTACGCGTGTGAAACCGCGGGGCACAGCTAGTTACATAATTATACATGCAAGATACGACCGTTTGCAGCCCAGAACTGTGCTGGATTCTCTTACATTTTGTGACGCTTGACTTAGGTACTAAACTGGTGGTAGGGCATCTGTGCTCATAGCATATTTTTTGTTTCGATACAAATGTGATGCTGATGACAAGTGTCAAAAAAATAAATAAAAAATATTGAGATGAAGAGATTAAGAGCACTTTCGTGGTGCACTCCGAAGATCCTCATCAGATTCTCATATTATTTTGGGACTACCTCTTTCAAACACACAGTAAAAACATTAAAAAACATACAGTTCCTAAAACACAGAATCTCTCCATTTTAAAAGTTGGTTAAAAAGCTCAATGACACAAAAATAAATGAGCATTATTTAATTCCTAAGAAGAATTCAAAGTTCCATTCGATATTATCTGATCATAACAATCCCCTTTTTTCAATCGTATCAATTTTAAGATCCAAGCGGCCTGAACAAAGCAGGTTATAAAACACTTTAAAAGAAAGGAAATTAAACTCTATTTCACTGTGATACGAGTGATAATGGCGGATAACAATGAAGATGTTTATAAACACCAAACTGTGTTATTATCATGATTTTTGGATCTATTACTCTGTGCTATTACAAAGTTTTACTGTTAACAACAAAAATGTACCTTTTTAGAATCTAGTTCGCCTGCGGCTTCGCTCTTGTGGTACCCGGATAAAAAGTAGCCTACGTATTTTCCAGGTTGATCTTAGTAAGTAGGTAAGTATACCTATTCCAAGTTTCAGAAAAATCTATCCAGGAGATTTTTCATCCATACATTAAACTTTTTCTTTTTTAATTTCAGAATTATAATATGTATAACCAAGATGTGGAAGGACTTTTTTTGGGACGGTCTTACAATTAGGTAGGTACCTATTGCTTAGATTTTTGCAATACAAAATTGAAGTATTTTTTCTGTATGCCTTTAGGACTTTACTTTGCCTTTAGGCTTAAAGATACAACCGCCATGCCCACACGCTAAACAGCACTTAGGCAAAGATTGCCTCCTGACACTGTATAAATCAGCTTGTATAGAAGTAAATGCCTAAGTTTTAGAGCTCCTAACCATGGCGGCAGGCTGAACTCAAGGAATTTCACCAACAAATGTGAAGGAACGTTTAGCGCGCCGAGTCTAATTGTTCCATTAAGGCACTGCATGCATCTTAGCTATACCAGCTAAACATCTAGCTGAGACGTTCTTCATAACGTAAAGCGACGTTCTTACGTTCACTATTTGATGGGCAAGTAGCATTTACAAGTTTTTTACCGTGCTTTGGACACGTTAAGTGTCTTCCGTAACACGGTAAAATCCTTTAAGAAAAAATCGTGAGGAAACCCGCGGCTAGTCAGCCCCACACGTATTGACCATTGTCTTTCTTGTGGATATAGCCGGTGCTGGGCAAGCCTATTCCATCTCAACAAATCCCAGCACTACAGTGTCCCGTTCGTTCGTTCGTTCGTTCGTTCGTATGAGCAAGTGGACATCTCTAGTGACGGAGGTTTTAAGCCTACATGAAGGCAAAGGTTGCCTCCGAACGCTGAACAAAGTCTCGTAAAGATGTAAAGGGCCGGAGCGGCATCACACTCGGCATCACACTCTAGTATAGTAAGTAGGTATACCTAGTAGGTATTTGAGCTAAATCATTAACTTGTAAATCCTTTGACCAGCCGCCTTACACCTCAGATATTGGGGGATCATAACACAAATCACGGTTCGGTATCGTCGCCGATAGAATCTATGTGGTTCGTCGGTTCACTTGGTCTTGTTGCGAGTCGTGACTCGTGAGCAAGAGATGCTAAGATACTCAGTACACGAAGAGTCGAACACGACCGGACAGGGACGAAACTAGGTTCACAGATCCGCCTTATTCTACAAATAACCGTCTTGGCACGACAAGGCGTGGTTTTTTTAATATTGCGATGGATTTTAGAAAACAAATGATAACGTGCAATCTCTTACCGCGTCATGTTTTGAAAGACGTCGAAAATCGTCGTTTGGGGGACTCTATTCTGGGTAATCGTAGCCAAATTGGAAATTCTAACTAATAACTGACACGCCGAATTATTTTTCCGTGATTTTTGTGCCATTTTTTTTTATTGTCACTGATCTTTTTAAGATCGAAATTACCCAGCCATAACGACAGCGTGAAGACAACTAAAAGAAAAAGGTGTTAATTTCTATAAAACACGTATTTTGTCTAAATGATCTAAATGAGTCTAAATGAGACTTATTTTAAGATTCATTAATAAGAAAGTTTGCGCGTTTATGTCTTTTGTATGAGACAAAACAACAATTTTATTTAGTAAGTAAAACTATGTTAGCATCAAATTTTGATTTAGCCCTCTGGTTACGTCCTGATTTGGTCTCTGTTTGCACTATCGCGATTTGACGTCTCCTTTGCCCGGGATCTTTAATTCTTATTTTGAAATATTTCTTTCTGTTTTTAATTTTGAAATTTGGGTTTAAATATACGCGCTCACTGCATCATGTATTCGGAATACATATACGAGTATATAGCTGTATTACATAACACAAGCATTAAGTTGCTAAGCTTGAAACTAAATGGCGCTATGCGGAAAGTCCAAAAATATTTATTTATTTATTTATGTTACATAGGTACGCTTCGTATCGATTCTCTTTTTACCTTCGTCCTTTGTTTTGACTTATCGTTATCGAAAACCAATACTATACCCATACTTTTACTATACCCCAGATATAACATTTCGTTATAGTTAAAGGTTTTTTGGCAGCATCTGAATTGCCACTAATGTATATACCTAATTTATTATTGACGACCTCTGTGGCGCAGTTGGGTGAACGCCCGGCTGAGATGCGGAGGTCGCGGGTTCGATCCCCGCTACGGGACAAATGTTTGTATGTTCTGCAGATATTTGTTTCGTGTCTGGGTGTTTTCTATCTATAATATGTATGTATTTACAAAAAAAAATGTATCTAAGTATTATATCAGTCATCTGGTTACCATAACACAAGCATTAAGTTGCTTAGCTTGGGACTAGATGACGCTGTGTGGGATGTCCAAAGATATTTATTTATTATTTATTTATTTATTTATTATTATATATAAAGCTGATGTGATAATGTAACCAAGCAGACAAGGTACAAGGAAATCTAGGTGATGATTTCCTGTCATTGGCGTTGTTTATTAATTTCCATTGCCTTATAAGAATGTAATCTATGATTTCCTATGAGTTTTTATTTGTCCATCAGTCACTAGACTAACCAGTCATTTGATATAGTCGCGCGTATCCTAGTGTTTTCTTCAATTAGAACTCTCTAACAAACAAATTCAGAGAAAAAAACACTAACTTATACTTAATTTATTGGTCGCCGAAAGGTCGTCGAGGTCGACCAATCACGTGTGTTTATTTCTCTTCCTATTTGCTCGTTTCAATAAATGAAGTATAGGTACTTTTAGATACCAGTCAAATATTGGTTGTTATTATGTAAATATTATAATTTTATGGGTTTTAAATAAGCAAGGCAGAAAAATATTGTTATCTACATCAGAAAGTCCTTGAAGTTTTTTAGTGAGTATTTATTTTCAATACTGATAAAACGTTGGAGTGCAAATAGGATAGGTTCGGGAGCAATATTGACTGATTGTGATCTTCCATGCCCGAAACTTGTGGCGATATAGGGTGACATAAAAATACTCCGGGAAATTTAAAGCCATAGCGACCTTTGCATTTACAAAGGTGAAAGAGTAAAATTTTGAGATCCTAATATAAGTTACGATTTCGTCAGGATTCGAACCTGCGATGATACAAGGGTTGATGTTAGCTGGGTTGGTAACTAAGTAATAAAAATATAAAAACTAAAAAAGTGACACAATCAAAAACCTAAACTATATTAAGACCATTTTTCTGATGGACCAGGTTCAAACCAAGGTTTATTTTATTTTGTAATAAGGCCGATAATGTTTTGCGACAATTTTAACTCTAATTCTATTTCGTGGAAAAATGTAAATACCATAAGTCACATACGTGACTTACTTTATAAATACGTATTAAATCAGAACCACAGTGTACACCCTATTTGAATAAGCAAAGTAATACCTGAGTATTTACTTTACAGATAAAGATACCGGCCTGGAACTGACTACGAATTTTAACTCGATACACATTGTAAATTTATTTCTGGATGCTAGTTGATAAGGGGCTCTTATCAACTAGCATCCAGAAACACTAGGTATACTAAAAAAATAATAAATAAATATCCTTGGACATTCCACACAGCGTCATCTAGTCCCAAGCTAAGCAACTTAATGCTTGTGTTATGGTAACCAGATGACTGTTATAATACATAATATATCTACCTACATTTTTTTTTATAAACATCCTACTAATATTATAAATGTGAAAGTTTGTGAGAATGTATGTATGTTTGTTTGTTATTCTTTCACGCAAAAAGGGCTGGACCGATTTGGTTGAAATTTGGTATGTAGATAGGTGATACCCTGGATTAACACATAGGCTACTGTTTATCTCGATATTCCCGCGGGAACGGGACTTACGCGGGTGAAACCGCGGGGCGCAGCTAGTACTTAATAAAGATAGAAAACACCCAGACACGCAACAAATATCTGTAGAACATACTTGCAAACATTTGTCCCGAAGCGGGGGTCGAACCCGCGACCTCCGCGTCTCAGCCGGGCGTTCAGTTCACCCAACTGCGCCACAGAGGTCGTCAAATAACGAATGGGTGAATCTATCTATCTATCTTATAGATACCTCTAAACGTTTTTTGTATTGTATGTATATTTTTATTTATACTAATATTATAAAGAGGTAAGTAATTTTGGTTTGTTTGACGGAGGTAATCTCCGAAACTAAGTACTCCACCGATTTCAAAAATTCTGTCACCGACCACTTAAAAAAGCAAGTCAATTCGTCGCTCCGTTTTGCCGTGAAAGACGGACAGACAGACAGACACACACAAACTTTCCCATTTTTAATATTAGTATGGATAGTTTAGTAAGATCACAGATAATTACCCAAATCTGTGGTAAGAGTAGTTTAAACAGAATACCCCGTACTTCGAGTCTCGGGCACTCGCCACGCTCAAAATATGAGGCTAGAAAGTGAAATACGTACAACTGGTTTCCTGCCGAGTCCGAACGACCGTGAACTTCCTGTTCGAAGACTTATATTCCACTAGCCGCCCATCCCGGCTTTGAACAGGTTTACTAACTAAACTCGGGATTTACCGGAAGAGTGTAACCTATGTTCCTTTTTTTTTTTTTTCTAACCTATGTTGTCCCACTGCTGGGCAAAGTTCTGGCTAAGTTCATTAGGAAAGTCTATTTTACTATGAAATATGAATTATAACATTACCTGCCTACGTTGTTTGTTAACGAGGCAAGTCCATTTTATAAGGTGTGTAAGAATTGTTGAAACCGTACAGTTATTAATTTCGGATGTGCAATGTTACATTACAATACGGTTACCTAGCTTATCAGACTATACATTTTTAAGTGATCCTTGAAGTCTTACAGAAATAAACATAATTTTTCTTTCTTTCTTTCACAATCTTGTGTTTGGAATAAAATAACCTAGACATAGACCTATGTCTAGGTTATTTTATTACAACACACAAGAAAAAAACATAGATGTAGGTACCACCACATTCACAATTTTCAAAGCACGTACGAAATCTAACGAATGCAAAATAATTCAAATTCTTCCAAAAACATGCAAATCGTGTGGCTCAAAACGCCTAAAGCGCGCATTCATAGCAATTTAAGGAATTCCTCAAAATCATTTTACATGTAATTTGGCACGGGCTAATTTGAAAGACTGTAAAATACAAGTCACGCGATGTCAGTGTTGCCAGTTTGGGAGATTATCCAAAAGACTTTTGAACCCTGTTGATATTATGACCGTAGATTTATCGCTTTAGCAAGTTTCATCATCATCATTTCCCTGCCCTTACTTATCCCACTCGGTGGGGTCGGTCCAACATGTTTTCTTATATTCTGGTCCATTAATGATTTGAGAAGAAGAATCAACTTTGTTTACAGCAAAAAATATGTGACTATTTTTGACAGATATACATAGCTCAACCGTTTCTACCAAACTTTATTATTTATAGGAAACATTATTTATTCCCACTCTCACTCTCACTCACTCAAAAATTATCACTTACCTACTTCTAAAAGGACCACAAGAGGCAGACAGACAGCGGTCCAATTTAGAACACCCCTCGTATTGAATATGGGGTTAAAATGCATTGCAATGCACACCGCCGCGGTCCGGTCAAGAGGGAGTAGTACCCAAGTAGCCGTTATCAGATTACCCATTTAGTTATCAGAGTCAACGACGTTGTTTAATCTTATACTTATCATTATCTTTTACAAACAGTTAAAATTGAATTTTAGGTCATTACGGCAATGTTTACTTGAGTAGGTCCGAAGCAATGGCTGCGCGGCAGGGACAGTTCGGCGACTATACTTCATTTCTTGAAGCGAGCTAATAGGAACAAAAATAAACGCACGTGATTGGTCGTCTAAAATAATTGTATATCTCGTGATTGGCTAGATTGACAAATCAATTGTCAATTGTCAAATCTAGCCAATCCAATAATTTTCGACTACCAATCACGTGCGATTATTTTTTTTCCTATTAGCTCGCTTCAGGAAATGAAGTATAGTCGTGATGACAGTAACAGCACGTCCCGGCTTTGACGTGTACTAATAAAACTAGCTGGATATAATATAGCCTATAACCATGCCGACAGTCCATTCTACACATCGGTGAAAGAAATTTTGAAATACGCTGAGTAGTTTCGGAGATTACCTTCGTCAAACAAACCAACC
Source organism: Xanthorhoe spadicearia (assembly GCA_947086425.1). Lineage (NCBI taxonomy): Eukaryota > Metazoa > Arthropoda > Insecta > Lepidoptera > Geometridae > Xanthorhoe > Xanthorhoe spadicearia. The sequence goes on along the minus strand of OX352194.1, from coordinate 2,294,255 downwards.
AACATTACCTCTTTATAACATTAGTATAGATTCAACGCACACTGGGCGTCAGAGTCGCTCAGTCGCTCGAGCTGTCGCTGTCGCTGACGCGTCGCCTAGTGTGCGCTGTTGTATAAGAACACACTGATAATAAAGGTATCAACATTATCGGTCAAAGTCGGGGATTTGTGAAAAGATTTAACAAATTGTTATGATTATATCAGTCAGATATTAACGGAAAACGGTCTAAACACCATGTCTTGAAATGAAACTATTGTACAGTCAGAGCAGCCCCGGATTTACTTTCTTTTAGCTGCGGCAAAAGCTTGCTGGCTTAAAAGGGGTAAAAAAGTAGTAACTTTGTTTATGCTGATCTGAAATAGTGAGGGCGCTTGTTTTACTGTATCAATATCCAGGGTCATCTAGGGTCAAAATACTGAAAGACATTGTGGTGCCCTGGTTTGCCCCTCTTGTTCTGGGCCTCACCACTGTATTCCTTAGGTGCGATAGACATTTCAACTCATATAGATGCTCTGCAATGTGCGATCATGGCTTGTTTCGTTTGTGTTATTCATTTATTAAAAACAATTTTAACACTATAACAGCGTATGGAATATATTTTTGTTATATATTTCTTTATATTATCATTGATCACTATTAGGTGTGTCTGTCTGTGGCATCCTAGCTCTTAATAGCTTTTTTATTTCCGTTTATACTAGCTATAGATACCTACTTTCAAAATACTTTTATTACTATAAGTAAACACACACGAACGGCAATTACTTAAAAAGTTTATGAAGACTCTTAAAACGATGTAGGCTTGTTTCAAAAGCATTTACACAGAAAACCATGTTTTGTAGATGATAATCATCTATCTTAGAACGCTGCGAGTTCTAGGAAACCATTTTGGAGGCTGCGCCGGCGCAGGTGAGACGGAGATAGCCTTGACACGTGCGTGCGAGGGAGACAACGAGTGGATTGCCTTGATTTCGGTTTTATTTATGTAAAAGTGTGTTTTTGCTAATATCATACTGACTATTTTCTATTTAGAAAACGTACCCTACCACTGAAAATACTTTATAAGAGTGCTTTAAATCAAATTGAATATATACTTACAACGTTATTCATAAAGATTTGTCAATTTAACATGGGTTTAAAGAGTGTTTTTTCCTTGTTACTCATTATGTCAATGAAAAGAGATAGGAACAGATCCGTATTAACTAGTAAAACGCGCCTGCTCGTTAACGTCTTCTCTCTTTGGTTAGTGGCTGGCAGGCTCAGCCACTCAGGCAACAGCCCAAGCACAGCCACTCAGGCTGTAGCCCAAGCCCAGCAACTCAGGCTGCAGCCCAAGCCCTGCAGCCACTCAGGCAACAGCTCAAGCCGAGGTCCGTACCACTCTGGTGCCCTTGAGCTTAGATGCCTTAAAATCTTTGTACCGGCGTAGAGGCCTTCTTTGTACCGGCGTAGAGGCCTTCTGCCCTCGCCAAAGTCCGGTGAAGTTATAAAGGTCCCAAAGATCACTTAACAGAACAGTTCGTCCGAAATAAAATCATTAAAGGCTATTAATAACGTTGTATTCTTCTCCATACTTAATAATGTACTTACCAAGAACCTGTGTGTACCATAAGGTTCATTATCGCAAAACAAAAACAATAATCAGTTTCCAAATAACTAGGCACGCGTCGGTTGCGACACACTATTTACATTCTAAAAACGGTATTTCCACAATATAAACGATTTTGATCTTATGGTATTATATCTTTTGAGTTCATTTTTGTATGGCATTGTGGATCTACCAACGCTTATGCCAGCCTACATGGTGTTAAGCAACTTGGAGCTTCCAAACACTTAAGAGAATGGAAATTAAACGTATGCGCAAGTACCTTGTCCCTCTCAAGTAAATGAAATATGATCACGACTGTATTCCAGCGGTAGACATTTCTTTCGGATCTTAAAAGAAAGTTCTAGAAAACCTATAAGTTGAGAAAACCTAGATCGATTTTTATGGTTTTTGATTTTAGGATTTGTCATACATAATAATTAAGTCTACAATAAGGAGAATAATTATTGTTGAGAAAATAAAATAACTTAAAACAAAATTACAAAGAACTCTGTACTTCATTCAACCATCTCAATGACAACTACTGTTCTTTGTTCTAAATCGATTGGAATCTTGTTTCAATCATTCCAGATTTTAGCATAACGTAATTTGTTAAACACAATATAAATGCTCTATGAGTGTGTGGACTATTTATAAAAACAAAAAAACAGATGGAAATCCATAAATTGAAAATGTTCAATTTATTGTTTAATGATAATGAATATTTTTAGTGCCTACCAAATAAGTACACAAAAAAACAAGGAATTCAAATTATAATACTTACAGACATCCGTTGTATACATATAGAATAGGTACTATTTAGTATTTAGCAATGACATTGTATAATTTTGGACAAACAAACAATTTTAGTGTGAAAAAAGTTGCTGAAATTCTTCAAAGGTGGTCTCATCCAAAATGATTAGGTTATGTACTAATTCATCCCTTTTTTATTTTCATTTCAGCTATTTTGATGTTAATACTTGTAATGGCTTCTTTCACAAATCTGATCATGGATTTTCAATTCTACTTTTTGAGTTCTATTGTACTGCTCCAGTTTTTTCCTATTGCCAAAAACCGTCGCCAATAACTTATTTTGATAAATATGACGATCAGAAAATCTATTAAATCTGAAATGTCTCCAACAACTTTTTGTAATAGAAAAGTCGCTTGAATTATTGCAACAGTGGAGAGCGATAACAATTGCCGGTTCGTATTATTCGATGTAGGAGTATCCATTCAATATTTAAAGGCTTTTTGGTTGTGCGGAGGTGGGACGATGCAGCGTGTCAAAGGCTATAGTATCCGGTGTTGCTAAATGAGTTAATGTAGACAAATGTTGCTCAATATTCGACAGGTGTTTTTGGTCTACTTTGAATGTAATCTAAACTGCCGTAAATTTGTAGGTCGTCCAGAACGAAATGTCGCGTACTACCGTTAATTTTGGTCGCATAAAATTTTAGTTCTATCAGCCATTTTACCCTTGACTTTGGTTGGTCTTCGGGAATTTGATTAGATTGGGAATTTGTAAAACAAGGAATGCTTAACAAATGTTTTACTCACAATACACCTTTTCAAAATGACATGGACCGTTAGTCAAGTGAGCATTTAATTTAGTCAACTGATGAAGTTGTTTTGAGAATGCAATAAATAGTTACCGGAAAGGCTGGTTTTTAAACATTCCTTATTTTCTTACTAAAATGTTTTTAATAAACGCACACTTTTGCATCATAATTTATTTTGGGTTTTTACAGTGGCCTTTAAATTTACAATAATAGCAATATAATTTAATCAAATCAAATATCAAACTTTCAAGAAAAAAAACTGGTAGGTACCTAATATATTACCTGACACGGAGCATTACTGCTGCCAGTGTTTTGGACACTACTGGCAGTGGTTTGGATCAGTTTAACGAAGGTTCTACATCGTCCTGAGTTCAACTATAAGTAAATCGAATAGAACCGTTGAGCCACCTAATGATCGTTACAAACTAACGATCCTTAGGTGGCTCGTCTGGTTCTAATTGTATTTTATTCAGTTATATTTAATAGTTTAGTTCCTGTATATATTAATATAGATTATAATACCCAAGCCACACTTGTTGACAAGAGAGCATAATATTTCTTTATACAGCGTGTCCCATTCGTTTTGGTTTCGTAAGCGGCACGCGCCGCGTCCCACGTGGTACTTTCTTTAGAAAATTTATAATCCGACCCCCCTCTACACTCGACCCGGGGTTCAAAAGTTTCGGATCAAGTTCTGGGATTTAGCGTTCGGAAAACAAAAAGTGTGTTCGATGATAAGTTATCTAAGAACACACATAGGTATTTTGAATGATAATTCTATGATCAATTTAAAAAAATTCTTCGCCACTTCCGCCAATTGGCCGTCAGTTGCTTGGATATATATTTTATTTTTTACAGTACAGCCACAGGACGTCCACTTGACGTCCTAGATCTTAAATTGTGTGGGTTGAAAAAAAAACTCAGGCCTTTACATCTATAACTAGATGATTTTACAGCATCAGGAGGCAATCTTTGCCTACGCTTAACGGGACACTGTAGTGCCTGGGACATTGTTGAGATTGAATAGGCTTGCCCAGGATCTAAACCATTCTTTTTTTGTTTTATTTAGATGAAAGTCTGCATAAAAGAACTTGAACCAAAACCGCTACAGCTTATAGCATGATGTTACGCCTACGCAGGTCGAGAGAACGGTCACAACGAATCGGCCCTTCGTAACTTCGGCTTGAAGGGCTGACCGGCAACCCACTGCTTGGTACCACAGATAATTTAATATACTAGTAATTATACAAAATATCTTCCGCATATACACCTACTTATCTATGCACGACCTCTGTGGCGCAGTTGGGTGAACGCCTGGCTGAGACGCGGGGGTCGCGGGTTCGATCCCCGCTACGGGACAAATGTTTGTATGTTCTGCAGATATTTGTTCTGTGTCTGGCTGTTATCTATCTATGATATGTATGTATTTACAAAAAAAATGTATCTATGTATTATATCAGTCATCTGGTTACCATAACACAAGCATTAAGTTGCTTAGCTTGGGACTAGATAACGCTGTGTGAAATGTCCAAAGATATTTATGTATTATTATTATTATTATGTTTGTCAAGGTTTCACCTCACGGGACTATGGAGTCCCGGACCTTTGGTAGGCATGCATGGGGCCGAAGCCAACACACAGAGGCCATTTGACATTTTTGATGTTAAAGTGATGGAGACACGTTCCGGTGACTACCCTGGATAACACAAGAAATGCATCCAAAGGTAGCCCCCGGTCTGTGCAGGACTATTACAAATGTATTATTATTATTATGTTTGTCAAGGTTTCACCTCACGGGACTATGGAGTCCCGGACCTTTGGTAGGCATGCATGGGGCCGAAGCCAACACACAGAGGCCATTTGACATTTTTGATGTTAAAGTGATGGAAACACGTTCCGTTGACTACCCTGGATAACACAAGAAATGCATCCAAAGGTAGCCCCCGGTCTGTGCAGGACTATTACAAATGTGGGAAACTACTACTGGGCTATGGAGGTGTGGGGGTGGTGGACTGGTTACCGGGGAACTATGGGGACTATGGCACCCGCCGAAACAATGTTAACGAACACGTATCAAATGGCGGGCGGAGACTCGCCAACTCACAACTGGGCCCCCCGAAATAGTTGCATATGTCGCAACAAGGGGGCAACATGAAGTGAGCAGCTAGAGGGTGGTTGAGATGTTACCGGGTTTTAAACGACGATCACGAGCTCCCCGAGGGTCCAGCTTCACGTGCCCACTCACCACTTACGTAACACCGCCACCCCCGAGCAATGCTCTCGCGACTCCACTCCGTCCGGCCAGTGAAGGCAACACGGAGGTGGGGGACCTGTTCCTCGTCAGTGTTCACTCCGTCGGCCGGTGAAGGCAGGCGGAGGTGAGGAACGGTGACCTCCCCCGGGAGCACTCGGGTGCGCGGGGTCGCTACTCCCCGACACTTCGCCTCAAAAGTGCCCTGCGCCCTTATTATTATTATTATTATTATCATGCATATTCGAACTGAAGCTGAAACGGATATTAAATCAGTTGCTATCTCTTCACTGCCATAGGCGTAACAAGAACAAACCATTCTTTAAACCTATAGGTAATAATTCGACATATATTTTTTTTAATAAGACCTTATTACATAATTATTACTTACATAAATTATTACATAAATAAATAAATATCCTTGGACATTTCACACAGCATCATCTAGTCCTATGTTATGATACAGTATCAGTATATTGAAACAATATCAGATACATTACTCTGTGAATACCAAACTATTTTTGAAGTAAAACGAGTTATTCAATTGAATAAGGCCACCAGTCTATACCTAAGCGAATAAATAAAGTTATTCTGCGAATACTGCGGAAACCGTTGGAAACAACGCTAGCTTTGTTCTACGAATATGTTCTGGCGCCAATGCATTAAATCCACTCACCTCACTTCTAACCACGTGACAAAACATTTCATGCAAATTCCAATTTACCTACTATTTTGAGGATTTATGTTAGATCTATACTCATATTTTAAATAGGTAGTGTTGGTTTGTTTGTTTGTTTGACGGAGGTAATCTCCGAAACTACTACTTGTTTCAAAAGTTCTTTCACCGATGAGTGGACTGTCGGGATGGTAATAGGCTATATTTTATTAGTATAGGTACCCGTGCAAAGCCGCGACGTGGTGCTAGTTCTAATCTAAAGAACTAACTGACATATAAAATCTTATACTTGTTGTAAAATACCAAAAATACTGATAAGCATTCAATAAGCTTATTCAAGTTTCGACCTTTTAGTTTCCTGTGTTCCATTTAAGCGTTTGCTTAGTATAATCCAAGGTTGTAATGCACAAGGATTCTTTGTAAACAGAATGCTATTACATCCAAATCTAGGTACTGTTATTTTTAACGCCTGAAAAATATGGGTGTTCTAAATTTGAAGTGTCTATCTGTCAGTTCCTAAATCACGTTTTCTGTAACAAAAGATAGTCATTAGTCACTAGTTACAATCCTCATTATTTGACACCCACTTTCGGAAAACAAAAGAAAAACATTAAACTCATCCCACTGCACATTAGCAGATCGTATAAGTTTTCGTATACCTATATAAATACCACGAAATACCTATACCACGGTATTTATTTGTAGAAAAATCAGTTGAGAATGTCTTACTTTGGGTGTAATTTATATTTAGTTGTTGTCTGTTCGCTGCTAAACTTTCTGATATCGTATAGTATATCTAAAATTTTGTACCACATGCTTTGCTTTTGTTTCTCCAAATACATATGCAATTTTGTATCGGATCCGAGTAGAATTAAAAAAACATAGGTAGTTCCAAAAAATTTTTTTGCCCAGCAATTTTAAATTTCGAATATTACGCCAGGATCGAATTCGCGCCTAACGTAATTTTTAATACACCATGTAGGTTGCGCCCACTATCTCGTGGTAAAAAAACCGTGGGTTACTAGTAAACAAAATATTACAAATCCAATCTACTTCTTGAATAGCACTAACATGATTGAAATAAGGTGCATTTTGGATGGTTTATGTAAGTCTATTGTGGTATCAAATCAGGCCCACGCAACGCCAAACTTTTTATTTCGCAATGCACGAAGGATACCAGCTTTCGCTATGCTTTTTTATTTTCTGTGATCAGGTGGTTCTATTTAATAGCGAGTGGATTGGTATTCCTGGTGCATTATGGTTTGATTTAAATATTCATGCTCTTGGCAGTCTAAACTTTTTAAGGCTGGAGTTATAGTAGTTATACATAGATTTTTAAGAATCTAAAATCCGTTTGATGGTGGACGCGACGCACTTCATCGAGGTCTATTGGCTCAGCGAGTGTACCCATGCAAAAATACCCCCCGGCACTCCCCCTCAGCGTTTTTTTACGTGATTCAAAAAAAGTGTTCCAACCCTCTACAATGGATTAAGTCCACTTTCACAGCTAGTTAAGAAAAAACACTCTATAATCCTTATTCGATAACAGGTTATGTTGTACAAGCTCAACAGTGGTAAGTGTAAAACACGACGTTAACTCGGCTCCCTGGGACGAATTATCGGGAATTCGAACGACTGGTCAAGCCTGTTCTGTTGCTCAATGCCCGCACCTATACCCCAAATGAGCACCGACATTCGAATCTCATTAATTACATGCCCATTTTGTTGAAGAAAGGTTAAACAAGTTCCAAGATTTTAATGCGATGTAAGCTGATGCGTTGCCACGTGCTACAATACGGGCTAAAATGTCTGTCTAATCATCATCATCATCTTACTCAGCCTGTGTCAACCCACTGCTGGGTGTAGGCCTCATCCAATTTCTGTCTAATACATTTATTATAAGCCATTTATTCAAACTTTACAGAGTTTTTTAAAAATATCTATTCTTAGTAAATTGTTGGAAGTCCGATTGCCCTTCGGCAAAGGCCTCCTCTAGCCTTCTCCATTAAGTTGCTTTTGATGATGAATCTGACCCCGTAGTTGCCTGGAGTTTCTCATTATTTTAAAAGCAGCATAAGCTTCTGTTTATGTCTTGTGCTTTTGGTTCTGATGTTAGTTTTGACTTTCTTGCTATGTTTATGTCTTGTGTTTTTGGTTCTGATGATTAATTTTGACTTTCTTTCTATATGTTTTTGTCTTGTGCTTTTGGCTCTGATGTTAGTTTTGACTTTCTTTCTATATGTTTATGTCTTGTGTTTTTGGTTCTGATAATTAGTTTTGACTTTCTTTCTATGTTTTTGTCTTGTGCTTTTGGTTCCGATGTTAGTTTTGCCTTTCTTTCTATATGTTTTTGTCTTGTGTTTTTGGTTCTGATGTTAGTTTTGACTTTCTTTCTATATGTTTTTGTCTTGTGTGTTTGGCTAGAGGGTGGTGGTCTTCTTTCCCGCGCTGACCGGGCGTATTGGGAAAGGCTGTCTAATACATGTCAAGAATATTATTTATTAGTATTTATTTAATGTTACAGCACTAGGTACAACCTACCAGTTGTATTTAGTATAATTATAAGCTTCTAATGTAAACACTGGACTAGAAACTATTATTATTATTTCGGATTTAGTAATGTATTAAATTGCATTTTACTTACAATTTGTAATTTTTGTTTCAGGTAAGTTCATTCTGATCTGCTAAGGTTGTAAACCTCAAAAGCACCGCTGGGAACTGTCAGTTATCAAGTAAGAATCAAAAATCAAAATATATTTTTTTTAATTCATATAAGTATTCATAGGAATATTTATTGAAACGTGTTGTGCCGACCCCACTTAGTGGGATAAGGTCAGGGAAATGATGATGATGATGATGATTCATAGGAATATTTATTATCAGGATACGCCGCCAGTGCGAATTGTAATGACATTAAAGCATTATGGAAATGCAATTATATTAAGGGTCTTATTCATAAAAACTTGACAATTTAATACAGGTTTTAAGAACGTTTTTTTTTTGTCACCCATATGTCAACGAAAAGAGATAGCAACAGATTTAATATGCGTTTTAGCTAATACAGGTTTAATACAGATTTTAGGTCGAATATGCATAATGGGGATATTTCTATTTTATACAAAACAACGATAAGTTATCCGCGATGTAGAAATTAAATACACTTATTTTACAATCGAATTAAGAAACTCCGTTGACGTCGTTTAATATTACTTCGCAGGCACTTGTCAAATCATAACTCCTGTTCAAAAAGGTCAAAAAACATCACAGTCATCATAAAACTACATTTTTACGCTCAGAACTGGAACCAAAGCTTCTTTGAAAAACCTGATGACTATCTTTAACTTGTATAAAACTGATAACCATCAGTGACCATAATATTTTATAATAAACTAGCACTTGTCACATTATTCCATAAATATCATAAAAAGTAGAGTTGTTAGATATACAGCAAACATTAAATAAATTCTCGTTTGAAATTCACACAATGTTATGAGTTCCTTACAAATTGAAATATTTTATACATACCTTAAGTTGGATTAGAACCAGTCGCCGCAGATGATATAAACATAACTTTAATGGATGACATTAAATATAGTGCTATATTAAAATTCTTACTTACTGGACTCAGCTAATTAGCAAAGCAATTTACTGCACTCTCAGTCCGTATCTTATCAGATCCACGCCAAATTTGTATGGACTGATTGCGGAGAACAGTGCAATCTCAGACCAAATAAAAATAAAGACGGAACGCTGCGAACAACGAAGTGAATCAAGTTAAAAGTACGCCTTACTGTTTTTGACACACTTAAACACACACACGCAAAACGAAACTACACTTTAACTTGTCAGTAGCTACCGAGGCTCGTGAGAGCACGTCACTTTTTAAAAAGTTAAGGTGTATTTCGTTTTGCGTGTGTGTGTTTAAGTGTGTCAAAAACAGTAAGGCGTACTTTTAACTTGCTTCACTTCGTTGTTCGCAGCGTTCCGTCTTTATTTTTTATTTGGTCTGAGAGTGCAATAAAAAAATAATTTTTAAACTGTTACGTTCTTTATGTATTGGTCACGCGCCTGCCTTAAACCAGGGGCCTTATTCAAAACGGTTAATTGTAAATACCTACTTCAGTACAAAAGTTCAGCGTAAGTTGGTGCATTGTTGCGAATATAGAGGCCGTCGAATCAACAAGTTTCATGGGTCCAGCTTATGTTGGTGAACTATTTCGAATTCAGTATCCACCAATTTAGGCTGACCCCGCAAAATTGGCACGTAACTTTGTTACCACTTGCGGTCACCCATCCGATTAGAATGTTGCTCAACGACGATCTATAAGGAATTTCTTATCAACCTTCGCCACGATCGCTTCGAGTTAAGACTCGGGTATTAGGGCCATTTGTTGACCGGTTGGTCACATTCCTCATCAACCAGCTAATAGACTGAACCAACTACACTATAACCTTTGAAATCACTATAATAACCTTTATCACAGTTGTTTTAAGCACATTTTTGTCTGTTATTCTTCCATGGAGATAATGCGTTTAAATCAATAGGCACATGAAAGTTATCAGTTTTTAGTAAAACCTTGTAAAGTATTTTAAATAATTTTACCGAAAAAGTAGTTTTACTTTAGTCACTGATCTTGTTGTTTTTATAAAAAAGGTGGAACATACAACCTCCTTGTTTTTTGAAGTCGGTTAAAAGGTTCCCAGCATTATTTCTATGAACTAATGTGAAACCTAACATTCTTACCTCCTCATGCATACTCGACCAGTAAACTTACCATTACCATTACCATTACCATTAGCCTATCTTGTCCCACTGTTGGGCAAAGGCCTCCCCCCGCTTTCGCCAGTTACGCCGATCCCATGCTTTCCTCTGCCAGTCGCACTCAAAGGCGTCTAGTTCGTCCCGCCATCTCATCCGTGGTCTACCTTGTGACCGGGTGTCTGTGTCAGGGCTCCATGTTGTGGCAATTCTGGCCCACAGTTCCTCCGGCATGCGGCAGACATGCCCGGCCCAGTCCCACTTAAGTTTTGCAACTTTCTCCCCTACGTCAGCGATTTTGGTTTTGGAGCGCAGTATGGTGTTTCGGACGCGGTCTGTTAACTTAACACTTAGGATACTGCGCTCCATCGCCCTTTGGCAAACCTTAAGTTTGGACTTTAAACCAGTACCAGTAAACTTACTTTTGCTAAAATTGATATTAAATCTGTCGCTATCTCTTTTCATTGTCATATCATATCCAATGAGAGTAACAAGACAAAAATATTATCTAAACCTAAAATATTAATATTGTCAATTTTATATGAATAAGGCTCTATCTGAATTTAGTGAGAACACTTCGGTTGTGCGGATTTGAGTGACCGATTTGGATGAAATTCAGAATATACCTATTTAGAAAGTACAACGATGTCAAGTACACGAAACAAGGCAAAAGCGAGAGCTAGTCGAAAATCAAATTCCTCAATTTGTACTTCGTTTGTGGTCTGATTCATACACGTTTAGTGTCCAATGTCCATGTGTCATAATGGACCAAGATTGGTTTTTAATCTCTGACAAAAAGACTATTATGTTTCATTCCTGAGTTTTAGATATACCTGACATGCTTGTAGATAACGCTTAAGGAGTAGGGTGACCATGAATACATACTCCAGAGGATAAAAAATAATACTTAATTTTTTTTCTATGGTAATGTAGAGTTAAGTAAAGTTAGAGAAAACATATTTTCTGTTCACAACACCAAAAGTTTTTATCATATCAAAAAATCATCATAACTTAAGCTAACTTAACTTAAACTTAATTAAATGCTTGTGTTATGATAACTAGATGACTGATATAAGACTAAGATTTTTTTTTATAAATAAAATATATGTAAATATATCTGCAGAACATACATTTTTGTACCATGGATCGAACCCGCAACCTCCGGGTCTCAGGCGGGTCTTCGCCCACTGCGCCACAGAGGTCATCAATGTAATAAGTGTATGTAATTATTAGTAGGAAATAGTTCAGTAACGTGATCAAAGTAGTAGGTACTTACATAATAAGTAGCTGGCGCCACAATCTATTTGCATATTGTATTTATTAATTTGTGGTAAAATAGGATATATTTTCCTCGTTTTCTTGAACGAGTGATTCTATGTTGTCAGTTTGGTTTATATTAAGTTTGTATGGATATTTGTTACTCATAAACATAAAGGGATTTGGTTGAAACTCGAAATATAGGTATCTTTTTTTACCTGCAATAACGCAGAGGTTACTTTTCATCCAGGTAAAACGCGAGCAAAGACGCAGTTCTATGATATTCCGTCATAGCTTAGCGGCTTTAATAGCTGAAACTGATATTTGACGCCTTTTGTAAGGAAGTAACGTCAAATATCTACCAGCAGTAAACAAGACCACAGAAAGATAATATTATGTTATTGGGACTGGCCATTACAAGTTTCGCCACGAGCGCTTTAACGCGTTTATCAAAGTTAAAAGGCCTTAGACATAAAACAAGGCACTTAAAATTTGGCCGTGTAATACGAGTACGTATTGGTGTCATCGTCTAAATAAAACTAATTAAAGTTTTATCGGACCGAATATAAATGGTGATTATTAATAATTTTGTACCATTAGTCGGAGTGCTTGCTGGGCGTCCCACACACAAAAATAAACGACAGAAAGGCACGATCGCGCTAAAGTGTTTTCAAAAGTAGTGCCCACTCCTATACAGGATGACACCACAGTTTAAGTACACGAACTTTGAGCAATTAACACACCGAGTGTTGAAGACGTGCACTAACATCCAGTCTCAATACCCTATCTATTTTTGGTTTGGCTTACTACGGGTAGATATTTGACATTACTTTCAAACAAAATGTACTTACCAAATATCTACCGACAGTAAGCAAAAGAGATAGATAGGTTTTTGAGAATGGCGGTTAATGGTGGCAGTGAGACGTCAGGCCCATGTATGTTATAAAATGTCGCGAAACAACAAAATACAGAGGCTTATCTTCTATTTTTAATATCTTACTAATTACTTTTAATATCTTATTAATACTAAACACTACAAACTACAAACACAGAAAATACCCCCGTATTTGATCGTAGTCTAAAAGTTAATCGTAAGAACTTTGGCCTAAGAGTCCAAGCTTTTAAAACTCTCAGAGTGTAGAGATATGTAGGTTCGTAAAAAAACTATTAAAAATGGTTGATGTTAACAGGTTGTAAGTTGTTGTGGTCATTCATTTGGACTAGAGTGAGACAACCATAAGAGGAAAACGTATTTTTTTTTACAAAAAGATTTACTCCCTTATATTGGACCAGTAAACCTATATTAGCTAAAACCGATATTAAATCTGTTGCTATCTCTTTTTGTTGCCCTAAGAGTAACAAGAAAAAACAAACTATAAACATTTAAATTTACTAAGTACATACCTACCTACACTCCTTTTCATCTAAAATAATCTTTATTTTATAGTTATTGGTAGGTACTCAAAGCTATACTAAATGTATAAAAAAATGTATAGGCTTAAAAATTGGTAACATGAACCTTTGGCCGCCCACATGATTTACTCATGAATAATTTGTTGTAAACAAAACCGCCTAAAAAAGCCGCAAAAAGCCTAAAGACCAAGTTGTTCGACCAATGTGTCCTGCCCACCTTAACTTATGGCGCCGAAACATGGACGCTCACTAAAGAGACTGTGCAACGCATACAGGTTGCACAACGAGCTATGGAGCGTTCCATGTTAGGTATACGCCTCATAGACAGGATCAGAAACACCGAAATCCGGAGACGGACTAAAGTCCAAGACGTTGGTATCCGGATCATGAGACTGAAGTGGAGATGGGCGGGACATTTGGCAAGACGTGGTGACGGCAGGTGGAGTAGGGCCTTAACCGAATGGGAACCCAGGGGAAATAAACGTAGTGCTGGCAGACCACCTGCCAGATGGGTGGACGACATTGTTAAGGTCGCCAACAAGACCTGGATGCGATCAGCCCAACACCGGAAGGAGTGGCAGACATTGGAGGAGGCCTACACCCAGCAGTGGGTTAACACAGGCTGAGAATGATGATGATGATGAAACAAAACCGCAATATAATTTTAAACCCTTCGCAAGTTATTAGGGTGCTAGGAAATATATTTAATCATGTGATGATTATTTCGATGACTTTAATGGTAGGTATCTGAAATTAAATATTTTCCTTTTGGATGGAACGATTTAAAATGCCCATGCATACAACATTTTTATTTTCGTTTTCGTTTGTCTATACAAAAATTATAAAGAGGTCATGTTGGTTTGTTTGTTTGTTTGTTTGTTTGAAGGAGGTAATCTCGGAAACTCCTCAGCCGATTTCAACAAATCTTTCTCTGGTGTGTAGAATGAACTGTAAATGAACTGAATGAAAAAAGGACAAAGGGCGGCCATATCGCTAAAAGCGATCTCTTCCAGGCAACCAAAATGCGAGTAGGTACAATATAATACTTGTTAGTGTATTTTCACAACACACAATTGCAGCTGTCATGCCCTTTACCTCTGCCCCGTATTGTGTGAAAATAACATATTTACATAAATAAAACGAATTTCAATGCAACAAAATGCTTCAGACGGTATGTTTGACTTGAACAATTAACAACAAACAGTCAAGAAACAGTTTCACCTCTATTCAGGTAGCAATGAGTAAAAGTGTAGACTGTACCTATTTTTATATTTTCTTACCATCTGTGTTTGGTAGTAGAATCACTTTGAGACTAGACCTTATTCGCGGGTTCGAAGTTCAACGGGATCGAAATTTAGTAAGATTTATCATTTACAACAAGTTGTGAACATTCTTGGTCTTATTACACAATAAACCTGGTTTGTCAAAACCATGGTCTAAATTTCCCTGAAACCTTTATTATATTATATTATAGTATAAATTATAAAGTATTTATTTTCGGAACCAAATACAAATGTAGGTAACTTGTAAACTTGCGTACGTTGGAGATTGAAACCTGATTCAGTTACGTTGTATTGTTACCTATTTAAACCACCGCTAATCCAGGGGTTCTAGGGTTAGCGTTAGACCATGTTTTATCGCCTAACCAGGGTTTGTGATCACCATTTTTCTTAAGCCGTAGTTTATTAAGATATAATGCGACTCAATTTAGACCATGGTTTTATGAGACTAGGTTTAAACCATGGTTTATTTTCGTTTTTGTAATGAGGCCGTCCACGTCTAGCCGGTCCATAAATATAGGTGGTAATTCGTTTTCGACTACGCAATGGTCACGAGTCGGCACTCGGCATCGTACCGGCATTCCAATGTACCTATCAACCCATCCAGTTAGCTGTACTCAGGTGTTTCGGTACTCAAACGCACTTAGCTATCGGTAGAGAATATACTTTTTAATCTAAAGCACTTTTAAACGAAACGAATGTTGGTTGGAAAGAATGTACCTATTGGTAGAGTGCGAGTGCTGTAAATTACTTCGGAAAGTAAATTAAAGTTTATAAGTTCAGCCTTTTAATTCCAAAATAAGGTTTTAAAATAAAAATTGTTTTGTTATCTTGTAAAAAAAGTTTTTATTTGTAACCTGACACTAACTAAACATATTTTAATCATTCATCTCCAGTTTCAGTTTTGCATTCTTTCCTTTGATACCAAAATTTGTATATTTTTGTAATGTATTTGTATTTGTATTTGTATTTTGGAAACATTCGATATTCATTTCAACCGGTTTTGATAAAACTTGACTAATAAAATAATCTAACTAAATAGAACAAACTGCTTTCCAATCGGTTCAGTCGTTTAAGAGCTGCTAGATGTCACAGACACAAACACATAGTGGTTAAACTTAAAACACCCCTTATTTTGGTCGGGATTCAATAAAATGGCAGTAGAGGACCTTTTTTACTATTTTCATCTTTAAAGAAGTACAGTGTAACGTATTGTGAAGGTCGATTACATTTTCAGGAGTCGTTTTATTACACCCTTTACGTGTAGATTGCTTTACACAATGTTGACAAATTATTACGAAACTGAATAAATATTAAAATGTAGTGATATCATTTATCATTTATTTATCACAACAACTACTAAGAAGTTGAGAAAAAAAAACAGACAAAAGGACGAACGTTGAAATCTGTTGGGTTCGAACATGCACCTTCCGAATCTCAATCCAGCAAACGCCCGCCCCACCACAGAGGTCAATCAAGTAGGGTAATCTACTCATCTAGCCGTGTAGCATGTAATGTATCTAATACTAGCTGCACCCCGCGCTGTTACCCGCGGTTGATAGTACCCATTTCCTATGGGCATATCGGAATCAAAAGTAACTTATTTGTTAAGTCAGGTCATAAGCTATTATGGTACCAAATTTCACTCAAATATGTCAATCAGTTTGAGCGTGAAGGTGTATCAAACATTCACACTTACACACTTTCACACAAACTTACGCCTTTTTAATATTTAGTTTTATAGTGTCAAGTGAGTACGTAGGTGATGACAAGCCATAGCCGACGAGCCTAGACTCACTTGTTAGAATATCAGATACATTACATGCACAGCTAGGTGAGTGCCCTGCTTAATGCTTCAATTTAGTAGACCCTTGAACCTGGGATGAGGAATGGGTCGCATTGGTCCGTCGGGGATTCGTGCCGCGGCCGTACACGCCTCTACACGACTTATACTTTACTGCTCTATTATCCTGGCCTGCCCCGGGCTCATTACAATCTCAGATTGCCTTAGAAATTGCAATACAAAAAGCACATGGGTTACACTCAATCTTGAGATTTTTTTAAAGAATGTGAAAATGTTTTTTCTTATAACTTAAAGAAGGGGATTGTTAGTTTTACTACAAACGCAGAGTGGTTAGGACAACCTCAATATAAAGCTTAATAGAAAACTTAAATAAGTAGAAAATATAAAATATGTCTCTAAAAAGACAATTTCATACTTAATTTTCTAATGGAGTAGGACTTAGGTCTTAGGTGATGAATACAGCCTATCGATTTATAATGATAAGAACCATAAGTGCTTACCTACCTGATACAAATAAAATAAATTTGTGTTTTTATGATAACAGTAAAAAAATATCTTTACTCAAGTTCACAGAATGCGTAGTACAACTAGTCGTTCTGACATCAAACAAATTAGACAAAGGGTGTATTATATTTACAATAGCCTTAATTTCGATCTTCTTATAATTATCATTGATAGTGTGCGATAAGACAGGACAGGTTTGTCAACAATTTGGTGTATAAATACTTCTAGTTGCTCAACCTAACAGCAACTCCTTCAAAATGATTGAAACTAAGCTCTCAGATATCTCTAAATATCTAACAGAGGAGGTTATAAGAAATGTGTTCATGCAGAAGACTAACAGCCAGGACAAAGTGAAACAAATAGAAGTATCCAGAGCAGCGGCATCCGGCGAAGGTCTCCTCAGCGTTGTGTACAGAATCCACGTAACTGGGCACGAGCATAACGCCACATTCATCGTGAAGGCACTCATCAAAAATCTTCAGCTACGCAGAACTCTGCTCTGCACATCATATTTCGCCAGAGAAGGAAAATTCTTTACTGACATTTTACCCGCGTTTTCTGAAGTTCAGAAGTTATGCGGAGCCAATGAACGAATCCAAGATTACATACCGAAATGCTACAGTTATTGTTTGGATGGAGAAAACGATTACATTCTGCTAGAAGATCTTTCTGCAGACGGTTACAGCTCGATACCGGAATACCCGACGGAAAGCGACAGAAATAAAGCTTTGAAAGCACTCGCTCACTACCATGCCGTCTCTATTGCGCTCAGAACCAAAAAACCAGACGTGTTTCAAGCAATAGCAGAAAATATCCCAGAAATGTATTTCTCTGAGTTCAATCGTGAATGGTACAGTTCTTACCAAAAGAACGCTATTGAGATAGATCGAGAAGTTATAAGAGAATACTTCAAACCATCCAGCAAATACTACGAGAAATTCGAAACTTGCGTGAGCAATGACCTTTATGGCAATATAATGAATTGTCTAAAGAGCTCTGACAAACATCCAGTGCTATGTCATGGAGATGCTTGGTGTTCCAACTTCCTTTGCTCGAATGACAGAGCCAACATCATTGACTTTCAGTTAGTGAGGTGTGCATCTCTTGCCACAGATTTGTCGCTTCTGATCATGATGTGCAGTAACTTATGTAAGCAAAAACAGGACTTCTTGGACGCAGTGGAGGTATACTATAACAGTTTATCTTACTACTTGAAAGATATGAGATTTGAGCCATCTGAAGTGTTTTCGCGGGAAGATCTAGATGATGAATTACAGAAGTATGGAAGATTTGGTTTTCTGGCGTGCTTGACTTCGATTCCGCTGTTGGCTGGCGAAAGGTTCGACACTGTCACGTCAGAGATGATTCCAGTTTCGGAACAAGAGCGAATGCCGTTAGAGGACTTGTGGAAACTATCTCCAATAAAGGACGAGCATAAAATTCGGTTAGTGAATGTACTACGTGTTACTGTTGATCTTGGCTTGATTTAGTCTTTAATAATGTCATTTATTTCAAAGAACTGCACACAGCACAGTATTTTATTTAGTGACATGTTCTTTTTATTTTGTTTGTTGGTGTTTGAAATTGTATTTTGTCATTATAATCATTGTAATGTTATAAATATTTCTTAAAATAAATACCGATTTGAGATATACATTTATTTACAGAAACTAAACTACATTTACATTTTTTTTACTTAACCTATATTGCCCCACTACTGGGCAAAGGTCTCCCCTTTCTCCTTCCACACATCCATCCAGGTCGTCGCGCCATACATAACTTTACAAAATACATTTACATAACTTTACAAAATACCATTTCCAGGGTAGATCATGAATTTGAATGTTTTCTATTGATATTTCTACGAAAGCCCCCTTCCATTAGCTTATATACGAACAATACCTACCTACGGCCTACCTATTAACATTGTTGCCAATTATTATGTAAGTAAAGTGTATTACTTACTTACATAATAATTTACATTTATCCTTATCTTAGAAAACATTTCACCTTATCTCAAATTATCTAAAAATATCGAACAAGGTGTAAAAGTTAACTGCCAAGAATTATGCAATACCACAGACAATATAATACTAAACTTTTAAAAGTGTGATACCTACGTCATACGTTGAACTCTCGGTTCCTTAAAGCAATCGCCGTAAAAGTTGAATAGAATAACTTTGTCAGGTTTTGAGATAATATAAAAATTATTTCATTCCATTTTATAGATTTTTAAGATTTAGTACGAAATAAAATTGTCTTCATATTCTAAAGCTGTGTTAGCCGTAGGTACAA
The DNA here is from genome assembly GCA_947086425.1 of Xanthorhoe spadicearia. Lineage (NCBI taxonomy): Eukaryota > Metazoa > Arthropoda > Insecta > Lepidoptera > Geometridae > Xanthorhoe > Xanthorhoe spadicearia. The sequence goes on along the minus strand of OX352194.1, from coordinate 2,274,872 downwards.
ACCCACTCGGTTTTGTGTCTCAACATGTGATTCAAGGCGATTCAGGCTAGACCCTTAATTTTAAGGGATAAATACAATATTCCTGAATAAATCATTTTTAAATTTGATTGTGAACAGCTTTTATATACTTACCAAATCAATAATAGTGGCGTTTATAATGTCGCAAACTAAAACTTAATTACTTAATGATGCCATCTTTTTTATTTCAACTACTATGAAAGGGACGGCGATATCTTTAGTTAGTTTTGGTGACATCAGAATCGCTACTAATTCGATGTAGGTAATTTTTTTTAATGTATAAACTTGCTCTTCTGTGTTCTGAGTACGTCCCAAAAGTTTTATTATAATTTATGGCCTGCGTGTCTTTGAAAGACTCAACCCGATACCCGGGTCACTGCAGTTTACTAATTTACATCTTGTATTTGATAAGGTTTAAATTTATGTGCGTAAATTATACTGCATTTGCTCGGTTCTTACGACCTTTTGTGTGTTTTTATTATGTTTTATTTCAACTTAAAATAAGGAAGTACCTTAATACCTTAGAATATAGTTAGATGACAAGAACTAAAAAAAAACTTAAATCGTTCGTTCATTACTTACATTAAAAAACGAATAATAATTTTATTACAAGCGGAAGACAATTTTTTCCAGATCTTCATAGCCACCTTGAAATGTAAAGCTTAGATATTTCAAAGATGTCGAAACTGAATTCCTCTAACGTAAAAACTTGGAAGATCCACATAATACCAGTCGGTTAAACTAATAGGTAGAAATGAAAATTGGACATCGCGTGAAAACAAGATGTATCTCATGATCTCATCACAAGTAAATTGTTTATGTGTATTAAGTTAGATTGTGTAGTCTAGACCGCGACAACTATAAGCTCTATGCAATGTAGACATCAGTTCGCGAGCGACCATTGATTGTCTTCAATGTCTCCACCAGACATTGTCACTTGTCTCGGTCTCCTGTCGTGGTCGCGGTTCGAACTACCACCTTCAGGGACGCACAATCGCAATACCCAATTCAAATCTCAATAGATTTATTGTAATTTGGCACTTTTCAAATCGATTGTCATATTGGCGCTGAATTTCGCGGATATTGGGTGAACTAATTGATTTTGTGACAATTTTCTATGACGATACAATCCTGTCAAAACTGATTTCAAGAGTACCAAATTCGCGATGACTTTGCATTGCCGTCAAGAGTAGCTACCCAGCTATCATCAATATGTTAGGGTGGGTCCACCCAACCCATCTACACTGGCGGCTTCACAACAAGCACAATTATTTTATACTACAAGCAAGCTAAAAGCCGCCGGCAATTTAGGTAAAACACAAATATAGGGACCACGCCTGCAGCACATACGCCGGCTTAGGCTCGGAGGTTTTGAAATTAGACTAGCATGTATTTATTTAACAGACAACCGTAAATAATTATTCCCTGGTTTCCAACTCGATCACGTCAGATAAGGGGTATTCAGGGCTGAATTCAAAACGCTTTAGACAGATGCACTTTTGACATACGGTTGGACAAAAGAAGGCTGTGTTCACACGGTCGCTACAATAGGCGTTTTTTATTTTTTATTCTGCGAGAATCGGAACGCGAATCCCATTGTAGCAGCAACGCAGGTTTTTTGGAACGTCTGTCTGTCTGGCAGACTCTAATTTTTGAGAGTTAGGCTACGTTTTCACCAGCGAGGTACGTTGCAAGGAATGTGTTTTTTCTAAGACTAAAGAACCTTGTTGACATTACTTTGCTCGGTATTTATTTACATTAAGTACTCTCCATTGAGCGTCTGGTGGTGCAAGGAAGGGTTGAGGGTACCCGAGCGCGAGGCAGATCGCCCATGAGGTGGACGGACCAAATAAGGGCGGTGATGGACGGACCCTTACATGAGTGTGCAAGGAGGGCAGCTGTCAGAGAGGAGTGGAAGCGCGCAGTGAAACGTGTCACAAGGGGAGAACTACACTGATGACCACGACCACTCTGTCAAGAGTGTACCGAGCTAGAAGAAGAAGTACTCTCCAATAAATGTCAGGGAGACTCATATTTTTCATTTCTTCCGTGAGACTGCGCTTGCTCAAGTTAAGTCGGCGTTGCATTTCAGGGGATCACTTACATTTAAAAGTTACCAGTTCTGTTCTTCTATCGTTTCTATTTTTTAATTAGATAAATCTTTGCCCAGTAGAAGGCCACCTCAACTCCGCTCTCGGTGGCGTTTAGTAGGTCCTCTTGGGTGCAGCTTTTAGGGCACAGAGGACATACAAGTAAATGCTAAATACCCTGAGCGGCATCTCCACAATCACACTGGTACTGTGCATCATCATCATCATCCGCAGCCTGACCTCTCCCACTGCTGGGTATAGGCCTCCCTTTGTTTTTGCCATTTCTCACGGTCCTGCGCTTGCCTGATCTACTGCCGCCCTACGACGTTAGCATCGTCGACCCATCGTGCTGCTGGACGCCCGACGACGTCTCTCTTGCCAGGTCTTTCTCTTGCAAGGTACTATGCAGGGTCCCTGAATCCCCTCTAGATAATAGTTAGTACTATTAGTGTGGATAGTTCCAGTAATATCTGATCCGCCGATTCAGGCACAGTTCTACCATTAAGAATAATGTTTAAAAGGAAAGAAAAATAATAAAATATAAAAGGATGTGATAAGTAATAAGTAATTAATTAATCCCGCAAAATAGTACTAAAAATCACACTAAAAATCACTTATGAGTTGGATTTCGAGAATTATTTTTAACAGCGGGGAGTTAGTTTATTGTAAAATATTACATAACGTTTTAACAACTATAAGAGGGTCTCTTATGGTTGTTAAAACGTTATAGCACATAACAAGATCTTTGGAGTATGTTTTTAAAGCGCTTTTCTTCGTTATATTAGAGACGCACCAGCAAAAATTTTCAAATTTTTAATGTTTAGTGTTAAGGGGAGTTGGGGGAGACCTTTGCCCTGCAGTGGGACAAAGTAGGGGGTTCTGTAGTCTATTGAAACTGTATTTAGGCATGGTGTTACATAATTATCATTTAAAAATTACGTCTTAAAGTGGTAAAATAAAATATAAATGTTTTGATGTACCTACATTACACGCATTATCCTGGAACGATGTAATGAGATGTACCTATGTGCTATAATATACATCTTTATATAGCTGCCGATGCTGTGTGAAGTAAAGCTCTTCAAACGATTAAAATCAAAACAAGAGAACGTTGTGTCTTTTGTTTTACTCATGTCTACAGAGCTGTGGAAGTCCAACGCCCGTGCTCTAAAAAAAAAGGTGAAGTGGCCCCTCAGGTAGAAATCCTTTTTGTCCTAACATTTATTGTGATTCTTTTTCAATAAGACGCGTTTTATTGCTTGTTATGTTTGTAACGATGTCAGCTAACTAATTTGTAACATATAGGTACCGGTAGCGGGACACTTTTTAAATGTGACTTTGTTTTATTTTAGCAAGAATAGTAATTAATTTTTAGGACTTAAACGTTTAGTTTTTATTAGTTTTTTATGTAAAGTTACTACGATAAAACATAATCTGATATAAATACTATGGATGTATCTGAACTGACTTTGTTATAAATACCTACTTATATATACTTCTATTAATTTATGAATCACCGTGTATACAATTCTAACATTTTAATGTCTTTTATTAATGACAGGATATCATTAATTACGCAAATACGGTTTAAATAGTTGTTTTTTGTTTGGTTATTCATATGTTTTTTCCTGTGTACATGGGCATGTTTACATATTCCAATGATTTCTAAAGCTTAAATGTTTGCTAAAACTAAGATCGAAGCAAAAATCACTGTATTTGAACAAAAAAACCTAGATTTTGTTTTGACGCTTACCGCCTTAACCTCGGCAGTCGGCGCAGAATAGACGACAGGGGATAGCGACAGATCGGCGACTATATGCGAAGCTGCGCTGCGGCTGATAATTTTTATAATAATATTTTGTTCAAAGCTCTGCACACTTGTCGTCAGAGTCGCCGAGTCGCGACGACAAGTGGTAATAGTCCACCACTCTCGCTATTTGTCGCCGCGTTCAGCGCAGTGTCAGTCTTGCTGTTAACTACGCGTGACGGTATCAGAACGCATGATATAAAAAACCACGCTGCGTCTTCTCGCGGCGACAAGTCGCCTAGTTTGCGGTGTATCTTACAAACTTAATTGTTTTTAAGGAAAACTTTTACTTCGTTATTTTTAAAAAACCTTAAGAAAAACAATAGCTAAATAAATCAAATCTTAAAAACATTTCATGGATTGATCAAAATGAGTTATCGATACGATTACATCTAACAGTTGGGGGTGGCAGATGCTCTATTCTACATTAAAATATTCCTTATTATTAACACCACATAGTTTAAATCACATTTAAACACACCAAAAACACACTTTACCATACTTAAAGTAGATATCATTTTTGAATAGACACTACTCATTTTGGATAGCGGCGGAGGCTGTATAAGGCTTTCCATGGTAAAGAAAAATATGTTGTACTTCCAGGTTCTGTGGTTGTGTTTTGTGTGGCAGAAGGTTTTGTTTGGCGTTGTTTCAAAGTCGCTTCCCTCACAGTGGGATATGCAGAGAACCCAAGAATGCGTTTTTATTGCAGCATTTATAATACCGCAGTTATAACTCCAACTTTACTATTAATGATAGAAAAATTATTTTTTATGTCATTGGTGGCGGCTATGTTTCGTTTTAAATTCCAATATGAGGTTTTGTTAACTAGTCTATTAATATAATATATTTGAGACTGGTTTGTTAGATAATAAAAGAGATTTTACATCCCTGTTGACTTGGTTTTTAAAAATAAAATACAAAAATGATTGGAGCTATTGCATTTTTGCAACGAAGACAATACAATTATTATAAATACCTTGAAACAAATTTTTAATATGTTTAAGGTTAGTTGAAATTTTTATTTTCGTTTAAGGTTAGTCACGTAGTCAGAAACATAGAGCTATACATACATTGTTGTTGATATTAATTAAATAGCATTTCTATTGGTTGTTTACCACTAGTTTATTGCTTATAGTATAAGTATAAATATAATATATTTTAAAGTAGAAAATACTTACTCTATTTTTATGCGCATCGACGTTCTTAATCTATGAAATTTATTCTGCTTAAAAGTTGCTAATATTATTTTTAAATACTGGTTTTGGTTCTTAAAGTGAGGTATTAACTGGCTAGGAATGTTGCTAATTGAATTATAATTTATTATTAAGATATATTCCTGTTCATATTCTTGTGGGAACATTGTCAATTTGATACTTAATTAAAAAGAACCTGGTTTGAGATATTTTGTATTTTTATTACACTTCACAATTATTATTTTCGGATTATTCCTCGTGTTAAAAAGCTTAATTCTTGAGAGGAAGGTAAGTTTAATAACGTGTCAGGTATACATTTATATTATAAATAAATTAATAGTTATTTATTATTTTGTTTATAATAACAAAATACCTCTCCTTCTCTACAATCACAAAAACGTTCGCCATTTAAATATTTCAATAACATAATAACTGCAGGTACCTATTTAAATCATTTATCTATCAAACCTTATTAAATAACCAGTGTCTCAAAAGAAATCATAAATGAATTAAGTGCAGTAAGCCATATTTGTCGAATTTCAAGAGCATAGTAAAGACGTAATCCGACTAAAACAATTGTAGAGTAAAATGAAAGGACTACAATTGAAGCACTTGTGTTTTTTGTTGGAACAAACATGTTATTAGCGAAACTTTATGGTTTAAGAGTTAGGGTTTGAAATTGTGAAGCAAAATGGAGGTACCTGCGAGTACAATAGACAAAATCAGAGGTGTATTGTGGAGAACAATTGAGTCAAGTGGAGGGTCTGAAGAACTTTGAGCCCGAAGTTATCCGGCTAGCTGACGCCTTGGGCCGACTCTATTTTTTTAGTAACTCTGGGTTTTTGAGATAGCAGACATGAGATACTTGGTATTTGAACTAGGGAAGTAGAGATTACTGCATCCGTGCCCTGAAGCTTTTTTTAAATTACATAAAAATCTAATTCACAATTCTCAAGACAAATAAATATCTCGAGCACTCAGGACAAGTCTATTGTACTTAGTATTGACAACACTCGAGACAAATATTTGCAGATCATTCGTTTAACGGAGGTAGTCTCCGAAACTACTGAGCCGATTTCAGAAATTCTTTCACCGATGTGTAGAATGGACTGTTGGGATGGTTATAAGATATATTTTATCCCGGTACTTTCATTAGTACACCCGTGCAAAGCCGGGACGTGCTGCTAGTTAAATTATAATTTACGTTCGTAATGAGCGATTTCTAAGACAGTACGAAGTTCACCGAGGCTAGTATATTAGCTATATTATTGTACCAGGAAATGAAAAACACATACCTACATAATAATGCTCATTCATATATTGATTTTTCCCTATGTTGTAATTGCTACTACTCATTCAGTAAATATGCTATGAATAAGATGTTTCTGGTAAACAAAGATACATTATATAATTATTTATCTAAATGTATATTACTAAAACATTAGGATGGTAATATCTTATTACAAATGCATTTATTGAAAACTATTAATTAACATGGAAGAAATAATGAATCATGATGATGGACAAAAATAAAAGAGCCGGTTTCTCGAACTCAGATCATCTTTAAAAAAAAAAAATCTGACAAGTGCAAAGTTCCAATGAAGTCACTTTATAAGCGACTTCAAAAAAGGAGAAGGTTCTATGTTCCTCTGTATGTTTTTTTCTTGTTCTTTGAGGGCCGGGTAACTTTACTGTAAACGAAACAAAAATATTACTAACTAACTGCGCTCTGCGGTTTCATCCGCGTAAGACCCGTTCCCGCGGGAATATCGGAATAAAAAGTAGCCTATGTCACTCTTCATCCTTTCAACTATCACCACTTAAAAATCACGTTAATTCGTCGCTTCGTTTTGCCGTGAAAGAAGGACAAACAGACTGACAGACAGACACACACACTTTCGCCTTTATAATATTCTATAGTATAGTATATGTATGGATATAGATTTTGTTAGAATATCAATAAGTACTCGTAATAGCATTTATAACAAATCTTAGAATATTGAAACCTCAGGAATGCGAAGCAAAGGTACCCTAACAAGCGGCCACTCACCCAGTTTAGATGCATAGGTCATTTCACCTTTCATTGCTGGTTTTGCTCCCTTTTTCTACCTCTTGGTTGAGTTGAACCAGCATTGGAAGTGGTGGTGAACGATTCCATCGTGCTTCGTGGTTTTATCTGGTTGTAGTAACTGTTATTAAAGCTGTTGTACAGTGTCGACTTTCGTAAGGAGTTCAACCGGGCGCTTGCCCGCTCTACATCCTATGTACACAAGTTTTATCTAAGTTGAGTAAATAGTACAATTTTATTATGAGTTTACACTGTCTGTAAATGAGTGTGCAGAGTACTTTTAGATTACGCCAGAGACCATGATATATTTATCTATCGCACATAATAAATGGTATGTTATATGTAATGATACATTAGGAACTAATGGAATAACGGGTTCGATCCCCGCTACGGGACAAATGTTTGTATGTTCTGCAGATATTTGTTCCGTGTCTGGGTGTTTTCTATCTATAATATGTATGTATTTACAAAAAAAAATGTATCTAAGTATTATATCCGTCATCTGGTTACCATAACACAAGCATTAAGTCGCTTAGCTTGGGACTAGATGACGCTCTGTGTGGAATGTCCAAAGATATTTATATTTATTTATTTATATGTTTTTTAAATATGAGATTTATTCGTGTTTATTGGAGGTAATCTTTAAATAATGATAATTTACCGTAACTTTTCCCTCTTGTTATGTTAATTATAAATAGTTTTGCGTTATTTGCTAGTTTTTTTTTATAGGCGATGGATAATACTAATTTTATGTGCTTTGAAAAATTATTTATACTTATTTATTTTTGTTATAAGAAGATTACTTACCTGATTATTTACCTGGTTTTTGAAAAGGAAGAAACCAATAGTTTAAGTGGTAGGTATATAGTTAGATAAATTAATATACTTACCTAACATAAATTTATTTATGTTAGGCATTGCCTACTTGTGTAAAGTACCTACCCACTTTTATAAAGGTAAGTATTGATATATTTATTAAAATTTTTATTGCTCTAAGTTGATTATTTAATCTTGTAGGTTTGTACAGTTGGTAGGTACAACTCCAAGTCTTGTAGTTTGGTGTGCAAGTTTTACTTTCTTATAGGTACCACAGTATAATAATAATCAAAAATATTTTAGACTTCGAGTGGTCATAAAATATTTTACGAAGGTACCAGTCTTATTTATACCACATCTAGGCCCTAAAAGCAAGAAGTGTTATTGGACTATCAAAACAACTAGAAATAAAAATAAAGCTGAAAGTAAAACTTAATATTTTAGAAAGTGTTGGTTCAATTTAATATAATATACTCGTAGTAGAGGCACTTTAAGTCGGAACTGCGTAGGCTTAGTGGTAGGTGACTTCGAAGGTTAAGATCTCATAATGGAGAATGCTATTTGCTGGATAATATGTACCTTACAGTATTTAATATCGTCAGCAAAATGTTTCCTTAAAATATTCAGGGAAGTATGTCCACAAAATGCTTAAAGATTTACTCAAAAGAGTAAAATAAACATGTTTTGTTGACACTACAATGTTTTCTTTTATCTTATTTACTACATGTTTGGTAACAGAATTAAAGGCTTTCAAAATAAATCAGAGCACGCTTACGCCATTTTTATAAGTAGTAGGCGAGAGGTTTAAGATTGGTTAACTTACATACAAGTCTTTTTTACTCAGTCCGGAGGACGGCATACCTGCTTGGAGCTTACCTGTGCCGCACGGTGCGATACGAATGAATAGACACGAAGCTTCATATTTGATACCCTTCCCGATTTTATGATGCCATTTCACACAGAAGGAAGAACTTTGGATATAATAGCGGTGGAGAAATGCAGAACAAATTAAACATTATAAATGAATTAATGTGTGTTAAACTGAAAATTCATATTATTTTATTTAGCTGCGTTGGAATACTCAGAAGCTACTTAAATATTTAAAGTTTGTTAAATAAAACAAAGAACACGAAAGGCATATAAAACAAGGGATTTGATATATAAACAACGACTGGTCAATTAAAATATGATTTTGTAATCCTGAGTATCATATCTACTAAACTTTTGATTTTTGACTTAGAATCTTAATATTGAACATGTGTAAGCATTGTCTTTAAAGCTTTATCATGATCGCAAAGGCTTTCGCCCGCCCTGTCTGAAGCACCTGAGGTCTATAGGTGCGCTCGCGCAGGCTGTACCTGGCCGGCGGGCGCCAGTCCACGATGGAAGCCTGTACCGGCCGGTCGCGTGTGTAGTGTAGTGATGACGCAGCATGCCCGCTGCCCGCGCTCTCTGCCTGTGCCTGTGCCTCGTCGCATTCGCGGCACAAGCAACCGCTAAAGGACGGGGGCACTCCCACCCACATCATACGCATCAACATCGACACTCAGAATTTGTTAAGGGAAAGAGTAAGTTCGGGAGTTTTTATTAGAATTCCAATTGATGGTGTTTGTGTTGTTTCGAATTTGTAAAAGAAAAGACTCAATTCAGTTATCATGTAAATTTCTCTAGCTTGTGTTATTTTCGTTGTGATCTAGTGACGTTTGTGAAGCAACTGTGCGGTAACTCAAACCATATACCTACATGATTTCAAAACGTAGTTTGTTACAGATAAAAAATAAACTGTATGATGCTGATAATGACAATAGAAAAGCGATAACAACCCACCCCATAGGACATTACAAATGTAACTATTCTAAAATAAACAGCTAAAGAAAAATCAATAACTTTTAAATACAAAATTAGAAGTCTATTTACCCGAATGACATTCTAACTAAATTTATTTTATAATGCGTTAAAACGTTGAAGTTAATCGCTATCCTACTAATATTATAAATGTGAAAGTTTGTGAGGATGTTTGTTATTCTTTCAAAAAAACGGCTGGACCGATTTGGTTGAAATTTGGTATGTAGATAGGTGATACCCTGGATTAACACATAGGCTACTTTTTATCCCGATATTCTTATTTATCATATATTCAGACTACTTTTTATCCCGATATTCTCGCGGGAACAGGACTCACGCGGGTGAAACCGCGGGGCGCAGCTAGTATAAAATAAACACAGCTTATCTTGCTCCAACAGAGGCAACCTTATATAGCTGGGAAAGCTTGCGTACACTGAACTAACTTGTCGACAATTAAATCTGAAGCAAAGACTTTATTATACGACAATTAATTACTAATGGTCTTATTTAAAAAGATTTGTCAGGGTTTTTACTAAGAACAATATAGCCTATGTCCATTCATCTATATATCGATGAAAGAGTTTTTTAAATAGGAACGGTCGTTTCGGAGATCTACAAACACACAAAAAAACAAACAAACTTTACCTCATTATGATATGAGTGATGAGATGATATAGATCATGGTGCTAGGCAAGCCTATTCCATCTCAACAATGTCCCAGGCACTACAGTCTCGTTAAGTGTAGGCAAAGGTTGCCTCCTGACGCTGTATAAACTTATAAAGATTTTAAGGCCTAAGTTATAGATATAGATAGACAAAGCTCCAAAGCGAGCTACTAACAATTCACCGAATTACCCTTGATAGACATAACTGTTAACAGCAATCACTATTTATCGAAACTCTGTAGAATTTTTTTTTTTTTGCCTATAGAAAGCAATACAGATTGCTGGCTTGCGTCCGTATCGCGTTTGTATAGAAACTAGCAGCACGTCCCGGCGATGCAGGGGTGTACCAATGAAACAACCGGGATAAAATATAGCCTATGTTACTCCTTGACAGTGTAGCTATCATTCAATGTAAGAATTTTTGAAATCGGTCCAGTAGTTTCGGAGCCTATATTCGTTACAAACAAACGAACAAATTTTACCTCTTTATAATATCAGTGTAGACAAACGCAATACAAAAAATCGTTCAGGCGGGCCTTTGCCCACTGCGCCACCAGGGTCGTCTAATATCGGGAAACAATCAAGCCCGCCAAATCGTTGGTAACTTAAAACTTGTTTTGACCGATTGTTGTACAGCTTATACAGTCTTTTATATAAGTCAAAGGCTCCTTTGTTTAGCTTATAATCTTGCTTCTGAGAAGTTTGTTAAGTTGAAGTGTAAAAACAATGTTTTTCGAATGAAGCATACTCGTAAGTAGGCACTTGATTAACCTTTCAAAACAAACATAATTAAATTCGGTTCACCCGTTCAGGAGCTAGATGTACAAAGAAAACTTAAAAAAAAACTACTTAAAACGTTTTTGTTATTCGGGTTATTTTTATTTTTAACAAAATTAAGTTTCAAGTAGTTTTGACAAAGGCATATAATCGTTCTGAAAAAAAACGTGCACTCGCTATAAATGGTGAAATAAAAACAAAGTGAGGAAAAGCACATTGATTAGTATATTTCAGTCAGCTCCACTCCACATAGTATGACACCATTGGTTTTACTGTGGATTTGGTTGATTAAGCTGATGGATAAGGTGCTAGGAAAATCTATGCCACCTCAACAAGGCCACTACACTACAGTGTCCCGTTTAAGTATCAACGAAAATTCACTCCTGAAAATTATCTTTTACTATATCAGTCTCAGGAGAAAATTGTCATTGGTAGGCCTAAGTCTAAGACAACCACTCTTATGCATATTGAACCAGTTAACATATATTAGCTAATATACGGAAATTAAATCTGTCGCTATCTCTCTTCGTTGTGTGACAAGAAAAAAACATTATTTAAACCTATATTAAATTTACTCATCTTTATGAATAAGACCCAAAGTAGGTACATATCTTGCATAACAAATGTTACTAAAACAACATTTAATAATTGCATTTAATCGTTGACTGCGATTTTAAAACATTTAATAACTTTTAACAGGTTTCGAATCGGAATGCATAAAGAATTGTATTTTGAAAACCAGTTAGGCAACGGTATTCTGTAGACAATTATAAAGAAATCAACAAAAACTTGGATATTAGGCGATATAGCGGTTAAGCACGCGTATTTAGAGAGCTATTTTATGAATTTTCCTTCTTTAATTTTTATGTCATTTTCGCCTCAGCACGTCATCGACTTTACGCGTTAGTTGATATTAGTGGATATTCTGATGTCGCCAAAACTTTAACTAAAATAACTAAAGATGCTGCCGTCCCTTTCATTACGGTCGGAATAAAAAGGATGGCATCATTTAGTTAGTTCATTTTAGTTTTAGCGACATCACACTAATTGAACGTGCTTCGGAGCACGGAAGCGCTCAGTTGTTAATGTCACTTGCGGTCACCCATCTAAGTTTTGACCGCTCGGAGCGTTGCTCAACTTCGAAGATCTATCAATAACGTCTTAGCAAGCTTCGCCACGAGCGCTTCAATAAGCAACTGCAGCTTGGCCAAGGAGAACATGTACTAACGTAGCTATTAAACCTGATTTAATATACCTACTTAATGGATTATCGTTTATTAGTCAAGCATACAGTAATTATTATGAATACATAAGTAAGCCATATTTAAGACTAGCTGCTTTCCGCGGCTTCCCATGAAATTCTTTTTTTCCTATTTTCTCATCTTACTACTTAATTTTGATTTGATATAAAAACAGAAAAAATGTATGGAAATTGGCATTCGATGACGCCAAATGCTTTTGGTACACTGTTTGTACTTTCTTGTGTTACCCATCATTGTTCTTTTTAGTTTTTTGCTTGCTTCACTTAAGTACTTATTTTTTTGTTTTTAGTTTTTATGTTGTTAATTTTCTTTACTGTGTTTTTATGTGTACCAAAATAAACTTTTTATCTATCTATCTATCTACCAAATCACTGGGTCAGACGTAAATCCATAAATCCATAAATAATTTTTTTCCAACACTATATTTTTGGTAAAAAATAATCTGTACCACAGATTACCTACATAGGACAACATACATAGGGCTCATCTCGAACTTTGTTCTTTTTTCTTCGGGCTATTTTTGTGTTTGATTTTTGCGGCGCTCCGAGCGGCGTTAACCAGCTATGCCCTGAGCGCTTGTCTACGATTATTAAATAAATAAATAAATAAAAATAAAATAAAAAACCTTTATTTCTCCTCTTTTTACATGATGAGTATAAAGTATTTTAGTAGCTAGTTAGATTTGAGAACCCCTTTCGCAGGTGAAGACCTCCTCCAAAGCCGTTGTCTCTGTTTTGTGCTGCTCGAAACCAGTTTGGTCCAGCAGTTTTCTTGATATCGTAGTCCCAGCGCGTGAATGGTCATCCTATGCACCGCAGACCCCTTGGGCCTTCCCAGTCTGTCACTCTCCTGGTACATCTTCTATCTTGCAGACGGGCTACATGTCCAGCCCACTTCCATTTAAGTCTGTATGCATCAGTAGTTTTTGCTATTTTTCATATGTTTACATGTCTGATTTTTTGCATTTTATTAGTATAAAATAATATATTTTCCGATTCCTCCTATCAGCCAACATCATAACATAAAATCTTTTATAACCATTCATAAGAAAAAGTAACATTAAAACATAGATGAAGAAAATAAATAGATGTGCATTTTGTCTAAGAAAAGACATCAACGCGCAACAAAACAAAAATTAATCATAAAACAAATATTGTTCATAAAATAATAGGTTCCTTTATTTTTACAAATCACAAAACGTAAAACACTTTTAATTTTCACAAAATAAATTTTATAGCTTGCTGGTCTTTGTCGCTAAAAGTTTTTTAGTTGTATTTCAAATTGATAAAAAACTCTACTTTGTCTTGTGTCTCCTGAATATAGATGTAGATTGACCCCTAATTTAGATTAAATATAATCTATTAAACAACTATGTAGTTTCTAATATCGTTGATGGGCTTGCAATTTGTCACGTACCTAGGAAACTTCTGTAAAGTGTGGGAATGTATGTACCAAAATATATACCTACGCAAATATGACGCCGAAAATTTATGGTAACAATCAAGGCCTAGCTTTATTTTCTCTGAATCTATAATCTTAATTCAACAATAACAAAGTTGCAGTCAAAATGATCACAATGATTAGTTGGTAAACAAAGTCTCAACAATTTTTGCATTTAAATTTGTTTTTATCGTGGTAAACATTAAGTTTAAATTCCAGTACGCGAGCCGAGGTCAAGGTTTACGATGTAATTTTAATAATCTAGTGTGTTCTGATATACGCATTTATACAACGTGAACAACAACTTAGCTTTAGGCACGTGCCTCTGTTCAAATAGTCTACTCAAATACTGGCCTATTCAACGTTCAATGTTTGTTAGACTTTGTGTGTGCCTATACTATACCCAAGCTTTTAGTATCAACATACTTAGCGCAGAGTGCGCTAAGTATGTTGATATTAAAAATAAATCTGAAGTTCTCTTTCGTGGAAAAGTCTGGTTTGATTTTCGAAAACATTCAGCAATCCCGGACAATCAGACACATCGCTGTGAGCGCAAACCATTGCGTGTTTTGAACCGCATACATAAGCAAAACATAATCCGGCCACGCAAGCTACACGGCACGTTATGAGATTGTAGTGAAAGGTCGAGTTACAAACGAAATGGTGGTTGAACAAAACTGGTTTCAGTGCTTCAGAATGTAAGTAACTGGATAAAAACTTCGCCCTGAGAGAAACCAGTCGAAGCGGGCATACTTGTAAAGATTGCTTAAGAGTTCTTCCAAACTTGGTCGCATTGTCAGCTTACGAGTAGGTATGAAAGTTTGTTGCCTACAGTTGTTAGTCGCGTAGTCATGGCATTTTCCACTTTTGAAATGCGTATCATTTGATTTGATCAGTGATCGTCGACCATATCGACACTATCGGGCATGTCATCGATGTGGGTCGACCGGACACCACAAGCTACCCACACATATGCGGATATCACAAATGTGCATAAATCACTGGCTGTATTCATACAGTAGGTGACATTTGAATTTGGTCGTCGGTCGTAGGTGTCGCCCCACCGCACCGGAGGAGGCTGCGTTTACCAATGCTGTTTTTCGAAAGTTTGTACGTTTTATGATTGCTTTGTTTTAACAACTGTTTGTGTGGTTACAAATTGCTATTGCTAACTACTCTTAGGTATATCGTTCCTTCTACACTCTTCCTACGGGTAAACATCTCTATGGGGATTTTTCTTGATATTTTTAACATGGCCATTGTCGTCTGACAATGAATATGCTGCCTAATGTCTAGCAGGCTTAAAATTTGACGTAAGATTATAGGTTATATGTAACTTTAAAATAAAAAATTCTAGGTCACAAACATCATACCTAACGTTACTTAGAATTTATTTAATCGTAGTTCTTTTGAAAGTTTTGCGTAGGAGGTAACTATTGCTTCACATGAATCGCACAAGGAAAAAATAAGCGAAAACCTTGTCAACTCGATAAAATTCAGACTCAGAAAAGATCGAGTGTTTTTGCAAAGTAGCTCTGAAATGAACGAACCGAATTAGCACCTCGTGTTGCGAACATGTTATTAAGGTTATCAACTTCAAATTGCTTAAAAGGCTGTAAGAGATAGGCTCTGAAGGTTACTCACGAACATAAAATACCTGATAATCTTTAAACATGTTTTAAGTATCTTAAGATATTCGGTTTCATAAAGTTCTTTGAACGTTTTGGTACTAGCAATGTTGATTCTTCATTTAAGACTCCATTATCTAAGATAAGTTATATTGAAGTGTTCAAAAAAACTTAACGAAAAACATATCGTATGACGGTAACACTACACCTTGAAGGTGTAGCCATGGTTGAATAAATCTATTATTTAAACGAGCAGGTACAATCTGCCTTGCAGCGAAGCCCATACAGCCTCTCTCTATAGAATGAGGGGAAAAAACGACCTATTATTTTGCTCTCGGACACGGGTTCTTCACGTAGGAATAATAATACTTGAGAAAAATACTGTCAGTGTCTTCTCGTCTACGTCAAAACACGCAAAGTATAAAAATATCTTACTTTTAAAGTTACCTCGTTCAAGTTACGCAAATTGCGGATTGAAACAGTTAAGAAACAAGCTTTTCTAAATAAATCACAGATACAAAAATAAATCCAAGATCTATTTTGAGTAAATCAAACAACGGCGGCGGTTATTTTGTTTTTAAATAAATACAATCGTGTATTATTGTGCGTTGTAAAAACAGCCTGGTGAACGGTAAAAGTCTCGAAACGACTCTATAAGCGAACACGTTTGCATGTTCGATGTACATGTGCGCTTCAGTTTGACACTTCGACTCCTGCGCCGCAGCAAAACGGCGTTGTAAACTATACCGTCGTTAAGCAGAAATAGCGGTGTTACTTGTAGCATAGTAGAAGAAACTTGCTTCTAAGCCCGCCCACACGGCCCGCCTCTTCGTTAGACGCTCTGTTTCTTACATTTCGGACGTAAAGCAATATAAATAAATACATTGTTTTATTATAATGATATAGACGACCGTCATCATCATCATCATCATCCGCAGCCTGATCTCTCCCACTGCTGGGAATAAATTAGGCAACCATATAACATTTCCATTGCCGCTAGAGGGCGCTTGTTACTCATTGCCGCTAGAGGGCGCTTGTTACTAGTTTATACTCTCTAGAGCTCCTCACAATTTAAATAATAATAAATATAAAAACACATCACCCAGTCAGTTTGTTACCTTTTAAACTCAGTGGAAGTGACGATCTTCGAATACCTAGACTTTGTTTTGACTATATCTGTGCGGTTTGCGTGTTATATGAGTGACAATATTTTGGTGACTTTTTGTCTTTGTGAAGTGAATTTACTGGTTTTCCTACAGAAATCGGTTAATTTCAAGTGATCAGCATAACATTTGAGACTATTGTGTGCTGTACAATATAGACTTTTGCGCTATTGTGTACATTTTGTTTCTCACGTAAACATTCAATTTCTGCCAACTCACCAGCTCGCTTGTTTGCGCATTTCAGCGCCATCTACCTATACACTTCTGCACTATATGCACAACCTTTATACCTGCGCTTGAGTTTATCTTCACGCTAACCTACTAGCTGTCTAGTACCGCTATTTCTCACTAGATGTCACTGTAATAAAGATAAAAAAATAATTCCGTACCAAGTATTTATACCAAGTATCATACCAAGTATTTATACCAAGTATCATACCAAGTATTTACACCAAGTATTGACATCCAGTACTGATATCCAAACCGTGAACTAGGCTGTAAACTGCTACCAGATCGTGATGGATTGCCGTGCATGCAAATCACTCCTTACACCGGAGGAACGCTCCCTAAGGTGCTATATCTGCAGTGATTACTACCACTCTGACTGCATTAATATCAAACCGAAACAGTACGCATCCCTCACCAAAGAATTCAAGTTATCCTGGAGATGCCTAACATGTACCAACGTAACGAAGAGAATTAGGCCAAATCTCAACACTCCTGTCCGAAGCCATACTCAGACACATGCTTGCGACGAAGATACTATGGACATGTCACTCGACATTAGAGACTGCAGCCCAGCAGCCACACCAGCCTTGGCAAATGCAACCGACTTCAACTCATTTTCCCAGGTGATCCTTAAGCAGCTGCAGGAGTGGCGCCAAGAAAGCAACGAAAACAGCAATCGCCTCAGGGATGACATCAAGTCGTCTCTATCCGAAATACGAGATGAGATACGTTCACTCAAGATGGAGCAAACTAGCATTAGATCTAACTTGTCAACACTTAATCAGGATGTGTCACAATTGAAGGCCACTATTGAGTTCTGCTCAGATGAACACGCTCAGCTTAATAAAAGAATCGAGGATGTTGCTTCGGTGAACCGCAACCTGGATACTTGTCCTGCGTTGGCCGCCCTGGAAACTAAACTGGATTCGCTTGAACTGCAGGCCCGGCAATGTAACCTCGAGCTGTGCAACGTACCTGAAAAGCGCAATGAAAACCTTCCGCTACTCATCAACAGCATAGGAGAAGCGCTAAACGTTCCTATCCCCTCCCAGGATATAATCTCGATCCATCGCGTTCCCCACGCTCAGCCGAACAGCACCAGGCCTAAAAATATCATCGTAAAGTTCACCTCCCGCATCAAGCGTGACCACGTTCTGGGAGCCTTTCGCAGAGCCAAGACCCTAAAGTCTGATCAACTTGGTATCTCTGGGACCCCATCCAAAGTATACCTCAATGAACACCTAACGCTGAAACACAAGAAATTGTTTCGCTTATGCCGCGAAGTCGCAAAGAAAAATAACTTCAAACACGTATGGGTGCGGCACTCGTCTATCCTCGTCCGAGAACTTGACGACTCGCGGACAATCGTCATACGTAATGAATCGGATCTTGAAAACATCAGATCTACCAGAAATCACTAATTTAATATGTATCTTATATTACACTAGTTTTAATGCATGTAAAATTGTTATACTTTATCTAAACCGCTTCACTTATAATTTCGTAATTTCTATGTTGTTTTATTTTGCTTACTTACTATATGTTATAAACTCGATCGTGCAAATATTACTACTTTTCATTAATAGACATAATCACAATGTGACAATATCATCGTTTATATTGTTGTACAGGGGTCATCGCCGCCGCCCTAATATTAATAATAAAATTTTAACTAAAGTTGTGCCGCCCATAAAACTCTTTTATAAACACGTATACATAGTATCTGCCCGTAATAATGGATAACACTTCTAAACTTTGTGTTTACTACCAAAATTGTGGTGGTATTAGAACAAAATTGAACTCTATATACATGAATATCATCACATCTACTTATGATATAATAATATTTACGGAAACGTGGCTGGTTCCAGAAATCCACGACTCGGAGTTCATTGACCAGCGATACGTCGTGTTTAGATGTGACCGTGATAGGCAGGCAACTGAGAGGGAGGATGGAGGCGGTGTACTCGTCGCTGTGCTTCGTGGGCTTAAACCAGCTTTATCAGGCTTAACTAACTCTTGCACTACTGCTGCTCCACCCTCTTTAATTGAACATCTTCTCGTTGAATTCCCCAGCAGTATTAAACATAAGAAATACGTTGTTAGTGCAGCATATCTACCACCGTGGACAAAGACTGAGACTTATGAAAAGCATATCGAGTTCCTCCAGGACATCCTTGTAGACCCCAGTATCGAAGATGTTCTTATTTTAGGTGATTACAATCTGCCAGAAATACGATGGGCAGACTCCGTACCCGCTCACAATCTGAGTAACTCAACAGGGCTAACGTGCACTAACTCCTCTCCTAGAGGAATGCAGTTAAACTACCTTATGTCAACTCTTAACTTAGCGCAGTACAATTTTATGAAAAACGATGCAGGTAATATTCTTGACTTGTTTTTAACTAGTCTAAATTGCACACTAGAACCTCCGCCTTGCACGCTTAGTAATGCTTCCTCGCGCCACCCCCCCTTTATTGTTTTTGTATCGCTCAACATGCCCATGCATTCTCTTAATAAAAAACCAATAACTAAACACAACTTTCGGAAAGCAGATTATAACCTTATAAATAATAGCTTATCAAATATTAACTGGACAGACCTTTTAGGTACTTCATCTGCTAACGAATCTATTAATATATTTTATAACACACTCAATGATATAATTAAAGAAAATATACCTCTCACTTTGCCTAAATCAAACAACTTCCCTACCTGGTTTACTCACTCCCTGATCAGCATTTATAAAAGAAAACAGAAAGCTTGGATTAAGTGGAAGAAATTTAAGAACAACTTAGACTACACTAAATTCTCAGAGTACAGAAATATCTTTAAGCACAAGTGCCATAAATGTTTTAAAAATTACATGGATAGTGTTGAAGACAACATCTCGACAAACATTAAGCATTTCTGGACATATATTTCCAATCGCAAGTCTGGTTCAGGCATCCCTTCCTCGATGACGTACAAAGGCATAAAATCCTCTGACCCTGTCACTATATGTAATATGTTTTCGAATTTTTTCAAAACTGTTTTCGAGCCGGCGTCACCCACTGTTAAAAACTCAGAATCCACCAGCATTATTAACATTGATAATCTCAACTTCGATGAGGACACGGTCTGGAGAGAACTAAAACGACTGGACCCTTCTAAAGGCCCTGGTCCTGATGGTATACCGCCGAGTTTTCTGAAATATACCGCTGATAGTATTTATATACCTCTGACTCTGATATACAACAAATGCCTATTTGAGGGAGTTTTTCCAGAGGTTTGGAAGCGTGCCTATATCACCCCCATCTACAAAAACGGTCCTAAGCACGACGTAGAGCAATATCGACCTATCTCTATTCTATCCGCAATGTCAAAACTTTTCGAGCGGTTGGTTCATAATGAGATATACCCTCTTCTTCACAATACAATTATTCAGGAGCAACATGGATTCGTTAAGCGACGATCTACAACCTCAAATCTTGTTGTCTTTACTAACACCCTCTTCGACAGTCTTGATAGGGGTGTGCAGGTGGACGGTATCTATACGGATTTTATGAAGGCATTCGACAAGGTGGACCATTCCCTGCTACTTTCCAAAATAGCCTTTAACGGTATTAGAGGTAACCTTTTACGATGGTTTTCTTCATACGTTTCAAACAGAACCCAAACAGTAGTTATAAGTGGCTATCATTCAAATAGTGTGCAGGTTACATCGGGTGTCCCTCAGGGTTCCATCCTGGGGCCACTGCTTTTCATTCTATATATCAATGATATTGATCAATGTTTCTTAAACTCTAGCTTTCTTTTGTACGCAGATGATCTTAAAGTCTATAAACCAATTACATCCTTTAACGACTGCATTTCTCTACAACATGACCTAGATCGTCTAACTACATACTGTTATACTAATAAATTACACCTTAGCCTACCAAAATGTAATTCCATTACTTTCACTAAAAATAAGAAAATCTTCTCACATACATATAATCTGTGTAATGTTCCTCTCACTAAAGTAAAGCTTATAAAAGATCTTGGGGTTTTACTTGACGACCAGCTCGGCCTAAACCAACACATTGAAAAAATTATCGGCAAGGCCTTTAAAATGTACGGTTTTGTAATAAGATCCTCTTCTGACTTTAAAAGAGTGTCCACTTTTCTTTACTTATACAAAACATTGGTTAGATCCCAACTCGAATATGCGGTGTCAGTTTGGTCCCCTTTCTATAAAAAATACATCGATGCAGTGGAAAAGGTGCAGCGTAAGTATCTGCGTACAATGAGTTATCGCTGCCATGGCAAATATATTAAGTCTTACGCGGATTTACTCTCTAAGTATAACCTTAACACTCTTGAATCTAGACGTAAATACCTTGAAGCTATGACCCTGTATAACATTATTCATAACAACATTGATTGTATCAACCTTATTAATTGTATCTCGTACGCAGCCCCGAGATCCTGCCACATTAGAGCGACCCGCTCTAAACCACTTTTCGCTCTAAACATCTGCCGGACAAACTCGGGACTGCGTAATCCTATCAGACGCATGACCGAGTCATATAACACCAACTTTGTATCTTTTGATATATTCTACTGCTCCTATTATACCTTTAAGAAATCTATAAGTGAAGCGCTTTCCTATTTGGATGCGGATGTACTCGCAGCTTAACTGCTACATCCTTTGTTCTATTATGTTTATTTTTTGTTGTTTCTGTTTCATATTGTTTAAATTAAAAAAAAAAAATATATCATTTGTTTTCGGTATGTTTTAAGTCACTACGGCTTAGTGTAAAACCTAGTTACTATTAATTACTCTAACTACCTCTTTTAGAATTAATTTAGGTATGCTAAGTGCCTCTCTAGCTGCTTTTTGTTAAACAACGAGGATAAAACTAATCTGCGTAAAACGTTGTGGATTATGTTCATAATAATTTGCTACTAATTACCTACTATTAGTACCTACCTAGATGTACTCAACATGTTTGAACATAATTGTTTGTTTTTCCTAATAAATAAAATAAAATAAAAAAAAAAATAAAAATAAAATTTCGTTCTTATTTATCGGCTGTTCTAACATTGAAATTTCTTTGTTGCAGTATGCATCGGCACGAACGGCCGCATGTCGGTGCCCTCGAACCGCGACACCCACTACCGGAATCTTCGCGATCGGTTCACCAATTGTACCTACGTCGACGGCAACCTCGAGCTAACATGGCTTCAGAACGAGTCTCTAGATCTGTCCTTTCTCAAGTACATAAGGGAAGTGACGGGGTATGTGCTTATCTCGCATGTAAATGTGAAGCACATCCTGCTACCTCAGCTGCAGATCATCCGCGGACGAACTCTTTTCAAGCTCAACGTGAGAGAAGAAGAGTTTGCGCTAATGGTCACCATGTCGTCTGCCTTTACATTAGAGCTGCCGGCTCTCCGCGACGTCCTCCGCGGCAGCGTCGGCGTCTACAACAACTACAACCTCTGCCACGTGAAGACGATCAACTGGGACGAGATCATCACAGGAGTTAACGCGACCTATGTATACGTCTATAATTTCTCAGCCCCAGAGCGTGACTGCCCGCGATGTCACGTCAAGTGCGAAGCCGGCTGCTGGGGCGAAGGGGAAGAGAATTGCCAAAAGTTCTCAAAAACAAACTGCAGCCCGCAATGCTCGCAAGGTCGCTGCTACGGACCCAACCCGAGAGACTGTTGCAACACGTTCTGCGCCGGTGGGTGCACCGGCCCTCTGCCGAGTCAGTGCCTCGCCTGCCGGAACTTCTACGATGAGGGCACGTGCTCCCAAGAATGTCCACCTATGCAAATTTACAACCCCACCACATACTCATGGGAGCCTAATCCGAACGGCAAATATGCATACGGTGCGACATGCGTGCGAAACTGCCCCGAACATCTGTTGAAAGACAACGGAGCTTGTGTAAGAAGCTGTCCGCCAAACAAAACCGCCGTCAACGGAGAGTGCATCCCGTGTAACGTAACTTGCCCAAAAACTTGCCATGCAGAAAAGCCAATACATTCCGGTAACATTGGCAGCTTCAAAGGCTGCACTATTATAGACGGTTCGATCGAAATATTGGAGATGACCTTTACTGGATTCCAGCATGTGAACCCCGACTACTCTTTCGGGGAACACTACGCAAAGATGGAGCCTGACGCGCTGGAGGTCTTCAGCACGGTGCGGGAAGTCACCGGCTACTTGAACGTGCAAGCGCACCACCCGAACTTCACGAGCCTCTCGTACTTCCGCAACCTGGAAGTGATTGGAGGACGGCAAATGGTAGAAAACCTCTTCGCTTCCCTCTACATCGTGAAAACATCACTGAAGTCTCTGGGGCTAAAATCTCTTAAGCGAGTCAATTCTGGAGCGATTGCGATCATGGAGAACAAGAATCTTTGCTATGCTGATAAAATCGCTTGGAATAAATTGGTCAAATCGAAAGAGCACAAACAAGTGATACAGAAAAACGGAGATCCAACTCTTTGTGGTGAGTTGCTCAGCGACATTTTTTGAGGATCCTCATAGTAGATTCATAGATTAAGTACCTATTTAGTTTTAATTGCAGAAGCGATCACTTACTTTTATGTCAAGTCTCAAGCGAAATATTTATGCCCTACACCACTTGTGTTCTCCCCGTAACTTAACATAAAACACTTTACTAATACCATTAACAGCCTATGCAACACTATGACTGCGCGTTGAACTCTCTATTTTATTCCCATTATTTTGCTGAATTATGTTCCCTAACAAGACTATGCTCCACAGAAAAAGCCAATTTGATGTGTGATCTTCAATGTTCATCTGATGGGTGCTGGGGTCCTGGCCCAGACCAATGCCTGTCCTGCCAAAACTACAAGTTTGGTGAAACTTGTATCCATAACTGCAGCTTACATCCTGGGTGGGTACATCATATAAGTAAATTAAATAATTAAATTATATTTATACGAATACTCAAAATTTTCTTGTAATATTATAGGAAAAGTAATCATAGTAATACGAGTATATACATCCTAAAACTCAACAAATATCTTAGCGGATGTGAAGTTAATAGTCTCAGGCGCAGGACAAATACAAGAGGTGCGGGCATGGCGCTCTGGCTGCGCCATGGCGTAGCGAGAGTGCGGCCGGGGCGCGAGCGTGGATAGGCCGCGGTGCGTCTGCGCCTTTGGTATTTGTCCCGCTCTTTACTCGGCTCTTGTTGCTCTTACAAAATTGTAACTGTCGCTAAGATACGTGGCGAGTATTGTACAACTCTCAATGCGAAAGTTATAATTATTTACTTTGTAGTTTAACATGTTACGGCATCAAACAAATGCTAGGTTTCAAAGAGTGATACATCTATCAGCTTCGGCTGTAGCCTTCGTCAAATCTGGTGGCCTTATTAACATAACAAAACCCAGTATCGTGTGGGTAGCACTCTTACCGGTTCGTCGTACGAACAACGTCTTGACCTCATTGTGTGCAACTATAGTAGCAGCTGTGAAGTAACGTTAGGAAACGAGATGTTTGGAGTAATATTGATATTATGTTTCTTGTAATTTCAGATTATATAAGAGTGGACCGAAGGCTTGCAAGCAATGCCACGCGGAGTGTCTGGATGGTTGTTCGGGGCCCAGCCGTGCCAACTGCACGAAATGTAAGCACGTAAGAGACGGACCCTACTGCGTCGCCAAGTGCCCCGATTCCCGATATTTGTCAGAGAACGGAACCTGCCAACCTTGCCATGACAACTGCCAAACTGGATGCTCAGGTCCAGACAATACGGTCGGAGAAGACGGATGCAATTCTTGTAAAAAAGCCATACTAACTGAACAAGGTACGATCGGAAACTGCCTCGGAGACAACGAAACATGCCCTGATGGTTATTACAATGAATGGGTGGGAAATGTGAAGGACCTAGGAGATAAAGTCAGTATTGTGTGCAGAAAATGCCATCCCAGATGCATAAAATGCACTGGTTTCGGAATTCACAAGCAAGTGTGCACGGTCTGCAAGGGTTTTAAACGAGGAGACCAATGCGAAGATGAGTGCCCATCAGATCACTTTACTGACACAGAAACAAAGACATGCACACCTTGCCATTACGAATGTAGAGGATGCACTGGACCGTCATCCACGGATTGTCTCAAGTGTCAGAACTTGAAAATATTCATCGACTCAAATTCCGGTGAAAGGTCAGCTTTTAATTGCACAGACACCTGTCCTGATAACATACCTCACAAAATATACTTCGACGAGCAGTTACAAAATCCTATAGATGAGCCGTTTTGTTCAGAACTAGCGAGCGGACTCAACACAATGGCAACTGCGCGAACACCTACTGTTTTAGTGATTATACTTGTTCTAGCTTTCCTACTACTTATAATACTGGGCATTATCGGTTACACTTGCAGACAAAAAGCCAAGGCAAAGAAAGAAGCCGTTAAAATGACAATGGTTCTAACAGGTTGCGAGGACAATGAACCTCTACGACCTACCAACGTGAAACCGAACCTTGCCAAATTGCGCATTGTGAAAGAGGCTGAGCTACGGAGAGGCGGCATGTTAGGATTTGGAGCATTCGGTAAAGTGTACAAAGGAGTATGGGTACCAGAAGGAGAAAATGTTAAAATTCCAGTGGCCATCAAAGTTTTGAAAGAGGGAACGGGTGCAAATACTAGCAAGGAATTCCTTGAAGAAGCTTATATAATGGCTAGCGTCGAGCACCCCAACTTACTACAACTACTGGCAGTGTGCATGACTAATCAGATGATGTTGATCACGCAATTGATGCCTCTTGGATGCTTGCTTGATTACGTCAGAACGCATAAAGAAAAAATAGGATCGAAGGCCTTCTTGAATTGGTGTACTCAAATAGCGCGAGGTATGTCATACTTAGAAGAAAAGAGATTGGTGCACAGAGATTTAGCGGCGCGAAATGTTTTAGTACAAACACCGAACTGTGTGAAGATCACAGATTTCGGCTTAGCGAAACTTTTAGATATAAATGAAGATGAGTACAAAGCGGCCGGCGGGAAGATGCCGATCAAGTGGTTGGCACTGGAATGCATTCAGCATAGAATATTCACGCACAAGAGTGACGTATGGGCCTTTGGCGTAACGATATGGGAGATCCTGAGTTACGGTGCTCGACCGTATGAGAACATATCGGCTAGAAATGTGCCTGAGTTGATAGAAAACGGGCTGAAGCTTCCGCAGCCAAGCATTTGTACCCTGGATATCTACTGCATAATGGTGTCATGTTGGATGCTGGACGCGGACAGCCGGCCGACATTCAAGCACCTGGCGGATACGTTTGCGGAGATGGCGCGCGACCCTGGCCGGTACCTGGTCATCCCAGGGGACAAGTTCATGCGACTACCATCCTATTCTACACAGGTGTGTATTGTAAGTTAATGTCAATACTTTATTTTGCATGTCTTTTATCCCGCAAATTCTAAAAAATATTTTCAAAAATGTCATATAAAAAATCTTAATTTTTTTTTTCCTTACTTAACAATATTTAATATTACTTTCTTTTCAGGATGAAAAAGAAATGATCCGGAATCTGTCATCGGCAATGGAAGGCCCTGAGTCGCTGGTCGAAGCCGACGAGTACCTGCAGCCGAAGTTCAAAACATTGCCTGGGACTACCAACACAAACTCCGCAATGAGCGCCGGCATGGAAACGCAGACGAGCTCACTAAAACCATGCACTTCTTCCTCCTGGGCCAATAATGGAACCAATCAGGATGGAGTCACGTCCGATGGATCGAAACCGTCAGAAGCCTGGGACCATGAGCTTCTTAGATACAACTCTCAAGCAACCCCAGACGGGGCTGCTCGACACTATTACAACAATGGAGTATGCGCTACGGACACCTCCAGCTCCCGATACTGCAGCGACCCCATGAACAACCGAAGCGAGGAAGGCAACTTCGACGGCATGTCCAAAGTAAAGGAAGCTCAAGTCGGCAACTTGAAGCTGAACCTTCCGCTAGACGAAGACGACTATCTAATGCCATCTCCACAGCACAATCAGACCTCATCAGCTTACATGGACTTGATAGGGGAAGGTGGCGAAGGGCAGGATGTCAAGGACCTGAGATTCAGCAACTTTGTGGGGAAACGTTGCATAGACAACCCGGAGTATCTTATGTCGGAGGAGAATGTTCCAACGCAAACTCTTGGGATTCCGACAGTGGAGCAGCCGGCGGCACCGGAGTCTCTCGCGACGAGTGAGGGAAGTGAGAGTGTCCCGCCAGGGAAGTACCTCCCCCAGCGATCAGTCGAGGAGGAATCCATGTCTGATCACGAATACTACAACGATCTCCAACGAGAACTGCAGCCTCTACGCAGGAACGAGACAACAGTGTGACTTAGTGCTTTGTGCATAGACTGATCTCCATTGTTACTTTACGAGCGTCGCTCGCGTGCCATTGCGATGGCTAGTGTTAGATCCGTCAAATCTCTATCATAGCTATAAATTGACAGTTTGTTATATTAGTGTACAAAGGTGTCTGTGCTCAGGGACAGAATTGTGAAAAACTCCTGTTGCCAGAAAATGTAAAAAAATTGTTTTGTAAAATACGTTTTATAACATGTGTCGCTCGACACATTAACAAAGTTATTTATTAATTTAGATTAAGGAAGGCTATGTTTAGGATTCCAGAAAGTAGTTACTAGCGTAAGTATATCGTGTGTTATTTTAATTTTTAAACTGTGATAATTAGATTAATTAAAATACAATGGGACCAGTGAAAATAATTAAGTCAAGAGGATCGTGATTCTTTTTATCGTATCAACACGCTGTGAATAAACATTGCCATTCAAGTCGGACTTATAGCATGATATGAGTTCAAAATTACCATGCCAATTTATATTCCGATAACATTCCTAACCTTGCTATGACATTCGATTTTTTAGTTTCAATAGAGAAACACAAACAACATAATAGATTTTTAATTCATTCATTTATCTTTGTGTCATTACAACAATGCAATACAGATCTTGCCATTAATAATAACAAATATACATACATTCTCACAAACTTTCACATTTATAATATTAGTAGGAAGGAAGTAGGATAGTAGGATTTTCAGCCCGCGATTTATATTGCGTGGTACTAAACCGGATGAAAAGCAATTTATGTAGTCAGGTTGTAAACTATGTACATTTAATGTCCTAGCCCAACCCATACTCTATAGAAAATTTGGGGATTATCTATAATAGTGTGATAATATTTGAGAAAACACTATAATTTTAAATACCGAATTAAGTAGGTAAGTACTTACTTATTTTATCAAAATAAATGTTATAGACATAGGTAAACATTTTAAAAAGACATGAAATATGATTATAATTATACAACTTCATAGATAAAATCTGAATGTCCTAATTACAAAATATAATTATCGGCCTTTTCTTGCTTACATGCTGGTATACCTACATAATATGTACTCGTATAGGTATGTTTGGAATGTAGCTTAAACTTATTCTCATCATCTTCTAAATTATATTCCGAAGGGCATGGCGAAGTAATAATTTAGACCTATGTAAATAAAATTTTATTATAGGTACCTACCTAAATGTATAAAAAACTAAAAGACATTATTTATACGGTTTTCAACATTACCTACCACATCCTAGCACAAAGCAAGCTCAAATGTTTTGAACTAATTTGCAAATAGGTACATACTTTAATTAGTTATTAATATAGGTAGCTATTCTTAAAATAGACCAAACTCGTTTGCCATGTAATATGTAAATAATTAGGTTTTTTTATGTATTTAGAAATACGCTTCTGTAAATAAGTTGAGTAATTATGTAACTATATAGTTAGTAGTTACTATTACTACTGACATAATTTCATATTTTTATTATAAATTTCCGCTCTGTTAATGATCTAAATTTTATAATTGTGCCATTCAGTGAAATAGTTTTCTATAATGCGTTATTCTATAAATACTAGGATAGCATCACCCTCAAGTATATATTTAAATTTTTAGTGCCTGAAGGCTGGTAAAGCGCTGCGCTGCGTCAATTAGTATTGTTTTAAGTGGGAGTAACTGGACACACGTATACGCAGGGAGTAGGTAGATGATTACATCCGGTTCTATCTTAATCAGGTAATAATCGGTGGCTTGTGTCTACAAGCCTACATGGTCCTACATGGCTCAAACAACAATAATAACTTATACAATAATTTTATGCCAGAACAAGTTGTATTATGGCCGAAATCCATAATCAATCGTACGGATGTCCGTAGGTCCATCAACATAGCAAATTTTCATTCCAACATAACATGAATGAAACTTTTTGACAGATAACAACGTTGAAGTCCTACAGCCATCCGTAAGTTGAATAAGACCCGAGTAAGATATTGTAAAATTATTTAGCTCGTCTGTCCATGTCCTGTCTAGTTCACAGAATGTGCTATGCTATGATTGATGATTGTCACAATGACAGCAGAGTTAGGTTATCGTCAAGCGATTATATTCCTTGATTGTATTTCCATCATGACCATTAGAGGCTACTTAAAAGTGGGCTCAAAGGTTGTTAGCAATTCTTGATTTTTATAACAATTTATTAATGTATTCTAGAATGAGAAAAGAAATTGCATTTATCCATTTACTCCGAGAAATATTAGATCTATATTAGAATTGTGTTTCAAGAAGATTTGAACAGGAATTGTTTTTTAAAAACTGACGAAGCTCACTTGGAACTCTACTCAATTTTAGCCGTAGTGACCATAACAGACCAGTTAAATCTTTCATACTTATAAATAGAAAATTGTGAAATAGAAATTTATATTTTTACCCAAATGATGGTTTTTCTAATAAATGAAGTCATTTCGAAAATGACGGATTATTTAAACAAATTT
Source organism: Xanthorhoe spadicearia (assembly GCA_947086425.1). Lineage (NCBI taxonomy): Eukaryota > Metazoa > Arthropoda > Insecta > Lepidoptera > Geometridae > Xanthorhoe > Xanthorhoe spadicearia. The sequence continues at coordinate 2,245,006 of OX352194.1, read as the reverse complement.
TACATGGCTAACATATTGTTCTGTAGATAACTTAAATGGGAAATTGTTCTAATGTCGGTACTTGTACCTTGAAAAATAAAATAAAAAATAAATCAATGAGTTTCATTTATGTCCTTTCTTATATTTTTTAGGCTGATGAAAAATTTGGGTAGGTATAGGTAAAAGGTTATCTAATGGTAAGTAGGTACCTAAATAAAAATATCATAGGGATTGTGTAAATGTATAATGTAAATAAATAATGCATAATAATCAGTTAGAACTTACTGTGGTACTTATTACAATATAACCATTTTTAAAAGTTAGGTACAATTATTATTATAAGTACATAATTGAAAATAAAGAATATTAATGTCCTGTCGAAGTTCAGAGATACAGACAATGCCGCGCATTACCACTTAAGCAAATCCCTACCTACTTTTTAGACTGCATTTATCCTAAAAACTTCACCGACTAGACACAAAAACTATAAAATATTAGACAAAAGCTTTACAATAAGTTCCCCGTACATTAAGTTATTAGACAATGAAAATACATACATTTTGTGTTACATTTTCCAAATTACATGTTAGAATTGACTTATTATAATAAATCGCGGGCTAGTGTCCCGTTAAAGTGTAGTGTAGGCAGAAATTACCTACTGCATAAATAAATCATCTAGTAAGACGGAAAGGCCTTGAGAGTAGGTACTTCTTCTAAGTTATTTACTTTCCCCCACCACCACCACCTCCGCCGCCACCAGAACCACCCTTGCCACCAGCACCGCCTTTGCCACCTCCCCCCTTGCCACCAGCACCACCCTTGCCACCTCCACCCTTGCCACCAGCACCACCCTTGCCACCAGAACCACCCTTGCCACCGTGGCCACCTCCGAACCCACCACTGCCACCGTGGCCGCCAGGAGCACCATCACTGCCACCCCAACTATATCCACCGTGGCCGCCGGGAGCACCATCACTGCCACCCCAACTATATCCACCGTGTCCACCGTGGCCGCCACCCCAACCACCGTGGCCTCCATGACCACCACTTGCCCCGCCACTGCCGCCATAGCCCCCCCAGCCATAACTATAAATATCATCAGAATCACCACTCCAACCACCAAAACCTCCACCTCCGCCGCCGTAACCTCCACCGCCGCCGCCGTAACCTCCACCGCCGCCGCCGTAACCTCCACCGCCGCCGCCGTAGCCTCCACCTCCGCCGCCGTAACCTCCACCGCCGCCGCCATAACCACCAGCACCACCGTGACCGCCGAAACCCCCACCGCCGTGACCACCTGAACCGCCCCCGAACCAACCAAACCCGCCTTGCCCACCTCCACCAGCCACGTTACCGTCGAAGTCGACAACCCAACTGCTACCGTCCTCTCCGTCTTCGCCATCACCGGACCAGTTGCGTTTTCGTAATTGACCAGCCTTACACTGTTCGATCTTTCTTCCTTTAGCTAAAATATCGTACCTAAAAAAAATAACATAGGTAAATAAATAAATTACTTAGGGACCTACATTATATTAATAAGACTTGAAATAATTTTATTATTGAAACTTTTTAAGTAGCAGTTGACTTATTTATCGTGACCACAACAATAAAAAAAAATCTACCAGCAGTAAGCAAAATCAAAGAAAGATAGGTTATTGAGACAGGCAGTTAGATATCTTCAAAGATCTGTACCTATCTGAGATAAAATAAATGTTCACAATTTCGGTGTCATTGTTGTAGGCTACATCTAATTGGTTTTGAACCAACACCGACACATACATAGTCTTCATGCATTTTGGCACCTAGAAGTAAACAAAAAGTGCATAGCGTTAGTATTTCATGGTATTTCACACCATTGATCGCGACAGGAGACCGAGACACCGTCTTTAGGACATGTCTCATCATCATCATAAATGACCTTTATCATCTCATTAAACTGACGCTGTTAAGTTTAAACATAATATTAAGAACAAACGAACCAAAGGAATCGTTCATGACATGATCCACTCCATACAAACTTTTGCATTTATAATATCAGCTGGAACTCTTACACGTATAGCTATCTGCTCGGTTTTCCTCCGTGGTCGAATGCGGCCGTTGATTTGATCCAGCACTACCAAGTCCTCACTATCCTGGCCATATTCCCAGCTCATACTGCTCTCCACAGACCTCGCAAGCAGCAGAGTTGCCAGCCAGATAAGTCGCCACATGGCTACGGCCACTTCTCAGACCGAAATGCTTCAATACTGCGATTTCCCGCAATATATAGGGCCATAATTAATATATGGTTAGTTATAGATGGTTTTCAAATTGATCGGCTCCGCATTGTTCAATTAACTTCTTAATTATAATTAAAAAATCAATTCAAGTTCTGATTAAAACTAAAAATTGGCAAAATTTAACCAAGGTTCAAAATTTACCGTACATTTCTGCCAACACTCACGATAATTAAATATGACAGATTCCTTTGGAAAAATGACAAATTTTGACTTTTATATGAGATACGCTCTACTTATAAAAAAATACTTTCAGTATTCGGGGGTTTGTCTTTTTCAGCGGAGTCGCTAACAAAATTTGAATTTAAACTTAATGTAGGTAGGTACCTACTTAACTAAATTAAAAACTTCCTACGTGTCTATAAAAGACAAGCAGCAATAATATAAAAGACAAATATAATGCCGATATATTTATTTAATTTCCTTAAAACTATAATAAATAGTCATTAACCAGCCCATAATCAATTTTCACGTCGTAGGTATTTCCAAACGAAATGTAACAGTAATTCAAACATTATTAAGTAAGCATTTTTCTATGGATGTTTTTGTCTGTCTCAAAATAAAATGGACTCAGCAAATATGTAGGTATTTATAACAACTATATTTTTAATTTCAACGATAATATTTTTGCTATAATCGACTTTAAATTCGAAGTAGACTACAGTCCCTACAATCAGTACATACATTGAGGTGAATACGTCTTCTACATAGTTTTAAATTCATCATCATAAATTAATCATTAATATTATAAATAAATATTAATAAATATACTGTCAGTGATTATATTATAAGATAGATTCATTATAGATAAAGTTTAGAAGAGAAAGTTTGACGTATTCCCATTTTACAACAAGCGATTTTAACACTGAGATTTATGTATTCGAGATAACTTATCTAAATAACAAACATTTAAGTACTTATATTTTAGTCCTTTAAAATTTAGTGGCGCTATTTAAAACATCGGATTAATATTTATACTCCTCTCTATTTACTATTTAGTTTGAAGATTCATTGAGAATTCTTAGTTATAATTTAAGAATTACTTAGTTTTACCTAAATAGAAAAACTGAAAATTAAATTTGAATGAAGATGAAGTTGTCCTCCCAGCCAAGTCAAAATCATTTCATTCAGATTGGTAGGAAAATAAAATTTAATCAATTAGGTTACAAAACAATTTTTACTCGCCAGATGGCACAAAAATACACTTGTCTATGAGAAAAAAGTGTTAAAACCAAAAATAATTCAGATCTAGACTGATTGTAGAAAATAGGACATTTTTAAGACATACTGGCTCCAGTCACGCCGGTATGGAGTTTAGAAAAAAAGTGGAAAACGTCACATAAAATGGCCAAGACATAAAGAAATTCGTAAATTGACTGACAAGAATAGTGAAAATATACTTAAATCTTACTTTTGTTTAAATGTAACAATACCTAAATACAATATAATTTTCATAAGTTAAGTACATCAGTACATCAATATCTTATAGTTACTTTAAGTAATAAATGCCGTAATATTTGGCCACTAAATCAGACGACTCTTAAGACTAACACACACCTTGACAGAGGGTATAATAATATCTAATATTGTGTTACCAGTAAAGACCTTGAAAATACTTAACTAAAGATCCTGATATTACAAAGATATGGTCGTATTTATCATCTATGAAAACGGTTTTATTTACGAAAGACTGTGTAAAGAAAGATTAATGTTTTAATACGGAATTAAACAGCAAAGTTCATTTATATTAAGTATAGACTAACACATTACAAGAAAAAAACAGACATAACATATATTGAATGCCACAGAGGCATAATGCTCAGAAGTCTACAAAAATAATCAATAATTTAATTTAGACATGTTACTTTTCAAATCAACTTGACAAAAACAATGTTGACACCATTCTTCAGTAGAAAAAATCGTTTTCTAGATAACCATGTCACTTATATTTAAAAAACGGACCACGTCATAACAACGGTAATTGCAATATCATGTATTGAAGTGAGCTAATAGGAAGAAAAAGAAACGTACGTGATTGGTTGTCGAAAATAAAGATTTATATCGTGATTGGCTAGATTTGACAATTGACAATTGATTTGACAATCTAGCCAATCACGAGAAAGACAATTATTTTCTACGACCAATCACGTGTGCTTATTTTTCTTCCTATTAGCTCGTTTCAATAAATGAAGTATAAGTATGTTTTCTTTTACGAAAACTTAGGACGTGCAAAATCGAAACTTAAAATTGAACGTTAGCGATGGTAGTAAACAACTTCTTAAAAATGCGGAATCCAAATAGTTAGATTTTGTTAGTTTATTTTAATTTTAATTGTTTAATTTTTTAAGACATAAATCCTTCTTTAAGCTCTTATCATTCCAAATAAAAGTTAAATTAATATGTATAAAATAAATGTTATATTCATGTTTACGTTGTGCCCAATCAGCAGTTTGTATATACCCTGGATCGATGGACAAATGATAAATAGCATTTAATAATTTAAATAAAATAAATTTAATAACCGATTTAAATCAAATTAATAACTTTGCCGATTACAATACATCAAAGTGCCAAGACGGTGGTCGGTGACCGGAAGGGTTTTTTTAACTGTCACATTCATATCACGGTCATGATATGGCACGGCACAATCGGCAAAGATCATTAAATAAGAAAAAAAAACCATAACCTCAAAAATATTTCTAACGGGACGGGAGAAAAGTTAATCACGATAACAGCAACTTTTACGCCTAGCTGTGAGGCACTTCTTCCAAATTAAATGCAATGAAATATAATTTTAGCTAAATTATTAAAAATTCCAACGTTCACATACCTTTTTATAATTTTCGAGGTTTTTTTGTAAAAAATACCATTAAGTATCAAATTTATAACGTCACAACCCTAAAACTCTGATGAGCTTGTGAGTGAGATTCAGTAAGATACAGATATATTTCTAAAAGGGACCTTAATCACAATAGGATGTTTTTTACAAAAGTTTTTTCTTAATGATGTTAACGCCTTCAAAAAGACAATTTTTCATTCGAAACTCTTAATCCCGAGAGCAAAAAGCAAGAGGATCAAAAAGATGTTTACATAAATATTTTTGTATACAATACATAAATAGATTTAGTCTTAATAGTAGCACACATTGACACGCTCAAGATCGTGAAATTTAGAACAATAATAGTCACTAATCGCGACTTTATCCAATGTGACCGAAGCTCTAAACGATAATCACTTACATAAATAAATAGTTTAATAAAACTTTGATACTACATTATAAAACACTACGAAGATTCAACATCTAAGAGAGAATAACAATATGCCATAATGTAATTATAATAAAATATGTATATACATTTATGGAATGTTAAAGTTTAGGCTACAACATTGATATCATAACATTCAGTAACAAGTTCTTTAAACACATAAAACACATTATCTATTGTCTAATATTGTCATTAAAATCTGTAACTTTATACAAAGGCATTCAAAAGAGAAATACACTACAGAAAATCGCGCATGTCGTATAAGTTTTCATGAAAAGTCCTAAGGAAGTGGCTCATAGTACAATATCGAATATTTCCATCTGCAACCGCAAACGGCTTATCATACGAAGTCTACGTTCCCATTCCACCCAATCATTATCTCCTTCATCGTAGACTACCGGCTCAATGAGAATGAAATATCTTGGCAAGTGCCTGTTGTACATCCATACGTCATAAACTTTGAGAATGCCTTGTGTAACTATAGGTAACATCAATACCCAGATATTGAACCTCAGAGCGATGAATGCGCAAAAAACTGCGAAAGTATACGCGGTTATAGCCAAAAACTCCAGTATTAAGAAGAGGATAACAGCGGCGCGTAAAACGTGAGTCAGATGGATGAAATCGTTGGTTTTAGCCCTGAAGTAGTGACTGAGGTATTGGTACGGTAGGAGTTGGTATCAGAGGGAGACAGAGTTATCTTTCTTATTCCTGCGGTGGCGACGGTTCTTGCTCTTGGAAAGAAGTTCGTAAGCCTGTTGGATTTCCATGAATCTTTCTTGGGCCTCGCGTCGGTTTTCATCGTCCTTTACTTTGTCTGGGTGGTTTTCGCGGGAAAGACGGCGCCATGTCGAAGTGATCTCTTGCTGTGTTGCGTCAGGGCTTATGTTGAGAACCTGTCGATGATAGAATTGTTTGAATTGGAAACAGAGAACATAAAAATAACAAACAGAAACATAAAATAACTATAAGTAACATTTCATAACATAAACAATTGAAATAACTATTTGACACAATATGTTTGGCAAATTTAGTTTTTTTATTAAAACGATTTTCATGATTTTCGTATTTTTGTATTTATCTTCGTCCAGGCGAAAGAAGAAAAAAAAAAAGACGAAAAAATAATAAAAATCATTTACCCATCCAAATTATACGCGATGTGTTTAAAATGTATGGGTTTCGGACTGCTTTTTGTTTCTATACAGACAAGTTCTTTTAAGTTTTTGAAGTTACGAATTTTGATAAATCAACATGTATAAATTAACTAATTACCTTATAAGCATTCTTCTCCCCATGTGGATCAGAGAGATCTATTATCTGCTTCCAAACTTCGTACCAGCCGTGGTGTTGAGCAAAGTTGTAGGTTTCAACAAGACACTGTTGGAGGTCTAACCACCTGAAGAAGAAATGTATAAGCATTAAGCATATGTACATTTTTTTTAAAACGACTTCCAATTTGTGGTTTATTTTTAAAGCGACTTCCAATTTCTTAAGAGCAGGAAAATGTAAATTTTATTAGAACATTTTCTTGAGAAGAGAGCAATTTTCTGCATGTATTGCAAAGTCATTTTTTAGCGAAGCGCACTTTGTTTAAAATATCTAAATAGGGCAATATTTTTTTTAAAAAGAACCAGACGTGGTCTTTTACCGTCGACCTTACTTACTATCATCAGCCTGACAGACCTGACAGCCTGGGAAAGCTCATCAGCTTTCCCAGGCTCAGCGACCAAGTGGTCAGCTAATGCTAGATTTCTATAACCAACGTACGGATGTACACCATCACCATACCAACTTTGTTAATTGCAACATAAAATGTACAAAACTTTTAGGCTCGTGTCTCTGAATACGGGCCTTAGACAGATAACACCGTTGCTATGCCGAACGTCCTACGGCCATCCGTAAGTTGGTTATAGGAACGTAAGTACATGATAAATGGAGTACTTACCAAGGGCTAGTGAAAAAGTGGTGCAATGCCTCGTAGACTGGAATCTCGTCGCCTTCGCTGTCGGTGACTGTACCGTGGAAGTACAAGTAGCTGCCCCATAACGAAAGGTACAGGCAGGTGCAAACGCAGATAACAGCTACACGCCTGTACATAAATAAATAGATTAATATAAGATATTTCACGCTCGTCTAATCACCAAAATAATACAAGTTATGGAAGCTAACCAGACCAATATGAATAACTAGCTGCGCTCCGCGGTTCCACCCGCGTAAGTCCCGTTTCTAGGAAAAGGGGCGGGAATATTTGAAAAAATAGTAGCCTATGCGTTACTCCACGTCTTTAGCTACCCATATTCCAAATTTCATCGCGATCGGTTTTGTAGTTTTTTCGTGAAAGAGGAACAAACTTACATCCATACATCCATACTCACCAACTGTCGCATTTATAATATTAGTAGGATACTGCTGTTCCAAAGAGTTTTTCACTTACTTCGCCAAGTGGTACTTGTTCGGCTGGCGTTTCCAACTCTTGGAGAAGGAGTCGAAGAACAGCGCTGACGTGATGACCATAGCCATGAACCACAAGGACTCGTCGAAGATGTAGTAGCGAAGGGGGTAGGCGATGTATGCACCAATCAGAGGCCACTTCAACGAGCCACACTCACGACCGATGTTACCAACGGTCCATACACCTGTAAATTATATTATATATATAAATTCGTATTATACTGCAAAAAGTGGGTATGTACCAAATATGTATTTGGACATACCTGACTAACCCATTGGACATCTTCAAATGATCTGAAGAATTACACAAAGATCAGAAAGAAATGTCTACCGCTCCTGGGATACAGTCGTGATCATATTTCATTTTTCATTTTCACATATTCGTATAGCTGAGGATCGTTACAAAAGATTGATAAGGTCATAATGATCCAAGGCATGCTCACATTGGTCACATTTCATTCTATGATAGATTACAAGACCGTCGACGCAATTAAAAAGCTATCTTTAGTCACTATGTTTTCTCTTTCAATGTTAAAATTAAAACCTACTTAATATTAATGCGCGTAATTAGGTCCAGGTAAACCACTTGGCCTACATCTAAATAATAAAAAAAAGCAATCGTATGATTGCACTTCGATTCCAGTGAATTAAGAAGAGTTATTTTATTACAATATGTACTGGGAAAACCAGTAATTATTTTTAAATTACCTGGTAAGCAATTCAATTGAGGTTGGTCTGGGTCCCGGGTTACATAACGAGGTCAGATGTATGACCTAAATACAGGTTGACCTGAACCAATAAATCAATAACCTAGATAGGTCCGGCAGCGACTAGAGCTTTGGCTGTGACCTAAATTAACACTTACATAGTAACAAGCAAGTGGGCAAAATAGGGAAATTGGGACAAAAAGAGTCAGGGACACTTTTAGAACAAATTATATTTTGAAATAGAAAATAGACAGAAAAATCTTTATTTTGTCACAACAAGTACAATAAAAAGACACATAAAAATAAATTAAACGACAGAAATGACAAAAATGGTCGCCACTCAGCGTATTGCTGCGGCAGAAACCAAGGAATCTGAATCGGGATGTTGGAGAATCAGTTGGCGGCTGAATAGCCGAAGACGAGAAATATAGACGAGAAAAAAAATATAAAACCTATTTCTTATCTCAAGACACTCTTTTAGTCAGTTTTCCACCCTGATTAGAACCGACGTAACTTAATAATCCTTACCTGATCGCGCGAAGGTCATAGTCATCAAGATTACCAAGATGCAGTTTACTTAGAACTACCCTAAACTAAAAGTCCAAACGTAGAGTCTTACAAAGTGGAGCGTGATCACCAGCCCCTCAATTGTCTAACTTGTAACAAATTATTGCGAATCAAAAATTACAGTAATCCGTATACTAACCTACCTAAGTAACTTACAAACCATCATTTATAATATTTAAAAAAATTAACATCATTGTTTTATCGGATTACTGATCAGCAGTGGGAGGCTGTCAGGCTGCGGATGATGATGATGAGGCAATCGGGGACCAATAATCTAGAGTCCAAATAGTCAAGGTACTCACCAAGCGCAGCAGCAAAAGGTATCAAGAGGTTGAAGTAGCGCAGATTGATGCCGTAAAGCCCGTCTGGTGGAATGGCATACATCGTCATCTGCGACCACGAGTAGCTAACCATCAGCATCCCAGTGAAACGGTTCATCGAGAACGGAGGCTGTTGGACAAAAAACACATTAATATTTTAGAAATTACTTCTTGATCCAGGATGTCGATTCTCGACAACTTTCAGAACATGACGCAGTAAGAGATTACACGTTATCTAGCTTTCATATTTAAATCCATCATCTGATAATATTATGCAGATTTATGCAATGGAAATAATGCAAATTTTTACGTGATTAAAGGTAAGTAAGCATTCATTGGCAGGAGCCGGACATAACGCACGCAACGGATTCGATCCCACGACCTTCGGATCGAAAGTCGAAGTACCAATCCACTTAGCCAACCCGGATTTTTTACCTTTCTACTAATATTATCAATAATGCGTCATCCATTTTATTGATTTATCGTTAGCTCAGGTTTTTACCTCATGTTTTCAACAGGTGGGCTGCGGGCGATAACATTGTATGACGTCATAGGCACGCAACGCATTCTTTGTTGGTAAATGACGGCTATCCATGCGGGCGGCGCGCATAGTGGACGCGTAAAATCATACAGAGCAAACTAAAATGCGTTGCACGTGCGTGCGTGCTTTGCGTCCGGCGCGGGCCAATGGACGCGTCCCATAAATTACTCTATCCCGTTTTAAGTGTTTAAAATGTAAAACCATGATAGTTGCAAAAGTGCAATTTTAAAAATTGTACCTGAAACTGGTCATCAAGATAAATAAGTAAATTAAATATCAGACTAACTATGTAACAATGAAAGTAAACAAAAACCAATTAACATATTCTCGTATTCTTACATTCGAATACAAGGCCTGAAATAATATATTTATAGTCATTTGCAACAATTGAAAAAATACGCATATTCGTCTAAAAAAAAAAAATAAGAAGAAAAAAATACATACGTGATATACGATAAGCGCCGTGTCATCTGACATTTTTATGGGATTCAAAATATCTTGTTGTCTTTTGTAATGTTGATAGTACAAAATGAGAACAACATAGCAAAGAGTGATTAAAGTGACGTTTCTCATCTTGCAAACACAACTCAAAACTTTTCAACTTTAACTCATATTGTGCAATTGCAATTACATTATAGAAAAATGCACGCGCGTCCCGCACGAAACGCGGAGGGCAATTAAAGATGCTGCGGAAATCATAACCAGGATATAGATGGATGCGCGAGATATGGGATGCTGAGGGAATATCTCGATTGAAATGCCATCGCGCAGGTTTGATGACGCATGTGCAGCACTTTCCGGTATCGACAAGCGAGATTCTGTTATCTAGGTCAGGGAATGGGTATACATTGACGTCACGGAAGGAACAAAGGTTAATTCTGTTATCTAGGTCAGGGAATGGGAACTGACGTCACGGAAAGAACGCAGGTTAGGCATGGCGGAATTGTAGCTGGCAAACAGGCACCGCTAGATGGATGACATTGTAAAAATCGTCATTAAGAGCTGGATGCGATCGGCCCAACACCGAAGGGACTGGCAATTATTGAAGGAGGCCTATAGTGATAGGGAGCTTAAAATGATGATGATGTTTGTATGACGGTATGAGGGCTAGTCGATTAACTTCTTATTTTAAAAAGTGTGTCTGACTGATTTGACTTTGTAGTCGTGTTGCTACTGAAGTCTAATAGCGAATTTAAAATAGCGGTCAAAGAATTTACACAACAAAACGATTTTTTTCTATGTAGAGGCCCTACCTGGGTTCAAAGAAAACGGTGTAAATTTTTGGGTTCCGTGTAGCGAGCTAAGCGTCCACCTTTCGGCATCCTACGTAACGGACGCATCGCAGCATCAAACGGTTCGTAGTATTCTTTGTTTAAAAGTTACAAAGTATGTCTACCAACATTGAACGGATCGCCCGAATCTGCTCATTTCTATACAAAGATACTTCAATCCGATTGATGCAATGCGTCCGATGCGTACGATGCCGAAAGGTGGACGACTAGCTTTTACATTGGTTAATTGTTACGAATTTAGTTTCCACCAACACAAAATCTAAGTTTGTATGAGCAAGTGGCCAACTCTGGTGACATAGTTTTTAGGAAGCCCAAAGGCCTCTTTTATGGCTTTACTACATCAAAAGCTCGGATGAACAATATAATGTGCTCTCTGTACGGAAACACTATGCAAATGGTACTACCAAGCAAGGCAATATGTCCAACTAGATTTACATCGGCTAAAAGTTTTCCTACAGTATGTGCAAAAACCTCTGTCTATCATAGTAAAAAAAAAGGAGGGACCTTATCATTTATGCAACCTCATGTGTTCTCTGTGTATGAGACCAAAGAATTTTCATGTGGCATTGTTTTTCTAGAACTTTATTGGTACTTACTCTTTTTGTTATTCCTTGATGTGATTTACAGAGTTAATTTAAACCTTTACTCCACCAAAATAATTTTGAGCAATGACGTTCAAACATTATCAAAATCATTTTCAGATCAAATTTTCCTTTCTATTCACAATTTCCAATCAATTGCCACAATTTCCATTCAATATTAAAATAACCAAGGAAAAAGTACTTAAAAGTACCATAGAATTAGCAGTAAATAAAGAAATAAAATGTTTTAAAGATAAAATTGAAGAACATTGTATATGTGCATTCTTAATTATATGGCCCCCAGTACAGCAATATTGAGATAACAGTGAGCACATTTGAGACATTCTAGCCAATATGGTTGAATGGTGAATTGTTTTTTATGTAATATTATCCTATTTAGGTCCAATAAGATTTATATCATGTTTAATCCATACTTCCATCCATACTAATATTATAAATGGGAAAGAGTGTGTGTCTGTCTGTTTGTCCATCTTTCACTGCAAAACAGAGCAATGAATTGACATCATTTTTTAAGTGTGATAGTTGAAGGGATGGAGAGTGACATAGGCTACTTTTTATACCAATATTCCCGCAGGACTTATGCTGGTGAAATTGCGGGAGTATTTACAACAAATCTAATTAGTCTGAGACTTGAATGCGCAAACCGTGCATGTGTAAGGTTGTTCTAAATAAAAGCATACTACAGGAAAGTAGCTGATCAATGTTATGGCTAAATGAAAGACATAATGAGCTAAAGGCCATGATCTATGTAGTTATAAGAAATACTCGTAACAATATCACAAACAGAATGATGCAATTCCAAACAATGCTCCAACTTGTAAGCTAAATGAACATACATAAATGCACCATTTCACTTACATCTGCTCCACCAGCAGGCTAACATCTAGAGAAAAAATAGAAATTATAAAATATGCAAACTAATCAGAAAAGAAAGTTGGGCAAAGTTTGACCTCAATAGATACCTTTGGATTCCGTTGCATTTTTCCAATCAGCTCCATCATGTACTTCGGGTCTTCGTTCGCGTCTTGCACGTATTTACGGACTTTCAGAACTTCACCAAGCCAGCCTATACCGAAACCACCCAGAGTAGTCCACCAAACAAAACCTTGTCTGTCGCGCCCAAGATAATAATGGTGCATTCCAAACAAACCCCCGAAAAGCCATAGAAAGTAAGCCACAAAAACAGACTTCTTCGGGGGATTCGGGTTTCGAATCACCCCGACACCGTTTTGTGCAGGCATTTTCACAAAATAATTATCTGTGCCAGGTAACGCTACTTGTTCTAATTCCCAAATTGAAACGTGACTGACGACGGAGGACGTTGGATTTAGCCAAATTATGCACTAAAACAAACAGTTCACTCGTGTAAAGTTTTAAACAGTTAGTAAGTATGTAATTAATTTCAAGAATTTCAAAACTTGACGCGACAATGTTTTCTTTCACTGACGCGGCTTGATTTTTTCAGTGCAGGCAGAATGAAGTGACGTGTGACAAAATAATAATAGTGTTGCCAGGTGAATAAAGTTATCACCACTTTTTTTTTTCAGATGAAACTTGTCTTATAATCAAAGTTTTTCACTTTTGTTTATTTAATAGAAACGGACACTGGCAGAGTTGTGGCATCACTAGTCAGAAGAAGTGGAGTGAAGTTTATTTAATATAAATAAAAGAATTCATTTAGGTGAATACTTTATTTACAGAAACTAAACTAATACATAACTGTACAAAATACAAATAGAACCAGTTGAGCCATCTAAGGACTGTTGCAAACGGTCTTTATGTAGCTCAACTGATCCAAACCACTGCCAGACGGAAGTGTGCCCAAGACACTGGCCGCATTGCCACGCTGAATAGCAATGCTGATTCGTTGAGCCAAATAAGAGCCAGCCCTCGGATCACGCGTCATTCAATTCATTTAATTCTTTTAGAGTATTATTATTTGTGGGATATAATTTTGCCTTAATATATTTTAATCATTTAATATTATAATTTTAAAGAGGGAAATGGAAGAGGGAAACGTGTTGTGCCGACCCCACCTAGTGGGATAAGGGCAGGGAGATGATGATGATGATGATATTTTAATCAAAGGGAATAAATAATAGGTTTGGGTAAAGTGCCTACTGTTCAAATGAATCATAGATGGCAATACTTTGAGCCCTCGCTCCACATGACATTGACTTTCAGCCTTACGTCACGTCAGTGACACATCATGACATGAGTTCATGGCTAACGCGGCGTCCTGCGTGAGCGATCTGGACGCGAATGACAGGCGGCGCGGTGCGGCGCGAATACAACAAACAGTCTTTAACCTATTGAAGTGGACTACGTGACCAAAGTGACGTAAGGTGCGGCGCGACGCGGCGGGAAACAAAGCGAACGCGATCAATTGGCTTGATTTTTTCGCGCGTTGCCCTGGGCGACGCGTCTGGTTCTGCCGTCATATTTTAATGTCATATTTTTATATGAATTTTCTAATAATATTAGCCTCCGTCCGTCCATGACAAATGTCAACCAACTGACAACCGCGACGGTTCGCGCGCACGTAGGACAGAGTAGCCGCGTCGCTCCGCACCGCATTAATTCGCATCGAATCCGCGCCTCGCCGCGTCGCCTCGCGCTCGCGTCCAGCCCGCTCACGCAGGACGCCGCGTTACGCGGCGTCCTGCGTGAGCGGGCTGGACGCGAATGACAGGCGGCGCGGTGCGGCGCGAATACAACAAACAGTCTAAACCTATTGAAGTGGACTACGTGACCAAAGTGACGTAAGGTGCGGCGCGACGCGGCGGGAAACAAAGCGAACGCGATCAATTGGCTTGATTTTTTCGCGCGTTGCCCTGGGCGACGCGTCTGGTTCTGCCGTCATATTTTAATGTCATATTTTTATATGAATTTTCTAATATTATTAGCCTCCGTCCGTCCATGACAAATGTCAACCAACTGACAACCGCGACGGTTCGCGCGCACGTAGGACAGAGTAGCCGCGTCGCTCCGCACCGCATTAATTCGCATCGAATCCGCGCCTCGCCGCGTCGCCTCGCGCTCGCGTCCAGCCCGCTCACGCAGGACGCCGCGTTACGCGGCGTCGATGCGAATTAATGCGGTGCGGAGCGACGCGGCTACTCTGTCCTACGTGCGCGCGAACCGTCGCGGTTGTCAGTTGGTTGACATTTGTCATGGACGGACGGAGGCTAATATTATTAGAAAATTCATATAAAAATATGACATTAAAATATGACGGCAGAACCAGACGCGTCGCCCAGGGCAACGCGCGAAAAAATCAAGCCAATTGATCGCGTTCGCTTTGTTTCCCGCCGCGTCGCGCCGCACCTTACGTCACTTTGGTCACGTAGTCCACTTCAATAGGTTAAAGACTGTTTGTTGTATTCGCGCCGCACCGCGCCGCCTGTCATTCGCGTCCAGATCGCTCACGCAGGACGCCGCGTAAGCTGCGGGATCTGCGACTTTTATTTTGAATAAAAAAAAACATCATTGCTTAGAACATCTTTAGGGCGATCCTCTACCTACTATACTACGGATGGGTTCTGTCCGGTTTTTCGAATGCCTGATTTAAAATAACTACAAAAGTGGCAACATCAGTTAATTATTTATTTTATCTGTGACGACATTTTTGTCGTCGACCGACTCGGTCACTCGGACGGACGGAACGTCAGTCAGTCTGTCTGTCAGTAAAATTGATTCTCTCCATCTCAGCCACAAAGCTTTTTCTTTCCAATTTCTATCTTTCTGCGTATCATTTACACTTGCATCAACGTGCTACTTTGAAACGAAATGGTGGAACGTCAAGCCAAAATTTACTTCTAAACACACTAACAGCGCGTCATCATGCGTCGAACACAAATTCTGTAATCATGTTTTTGCGTAAAATTCACTAAACGACCTCGTAACGTAATTTCCTCACTGTACGGATATTGTGCGTTTCCAATATGAATTTCGACGATAGTTCTAGTAGTGGGTACGTCACTACAGAGACTATATACGGGACGCACGAAGATTCTCATGTCGTCATGTCTGAGAAAGTGCAGTCTTTGGCTGGGAGTATTTATCAGGAATTCGAGAGGATGATAGCGAGGTATGACGAGGATGTGGTGAAGACGCTGATGCCTCTTCTGGTGAATGTTCTGGAATGCCTGGACTCGGCATACCAGACGAACCAGGAACATGAAGTCGAGTTAGAGCTGCTTCGTGAAGACAATGAGCAGCTGGTGACGCAGTACGAACGTGAGAAGGCAGCTAGGAAGCATTCAGAACAAAAGGTAAACACAACTCATCATCATCCTCCTGCCCTTATCCCACACTAGGTGGGGCGGCCCAACATTTTCTTTTCTTCCTCATCTCTATCATTCATCAACTCTGAATTCACTCCTCTCACATTCATATCCTCTTTCACACAATGCATCCACTTTCTACTCGGCCTGTAAAAAGGTAAACATAGCTATCTAATCTAAAGTAGCACCCCACTTCTCGCCCACTTCTCCCTACTTTTCCATTTTACTTAGCCAGTCAAACCCACTGTTGGGTAAATATAATATATCTTACTACAAAATGGATCTATCCAACACTACTACCATGAATGAGTCATGGATTAAAAGTTCAATATTAATTCCTAAATTCATGCTAATTTCATCATCATCATCATTATCATCATCATTATCCGCAGCTGGATCTCTCCCACGTCTGGGTGATATGGGGATAATGTTCATCAAATTCTGAATTACTAGATGCTTGTCTCAACTTCAAATGGGTATTAATTAATCAGTCTAAACACAGTGTTAATGTAGCTTTCTAATAATAAAAAAATGTTTTTTTTTTAGTTTTTTTTACATTCACAAAGGATCTGAAAGCAATGTCTACCGCACCCTGGGATACAGTCATGATCATATTTCATTTTCATTTTACATTCAAAATCTTTCCTCTTTAAATATAAGTATAGATAAAGCATCAGTGCATAAGCTAGAATCATTGACCAGTATCATAAAACCTTGATGTTTCCTTTGTTTCGCAACGTAGTATATTTGCTGCAGTTGTTTGTAGCACACCAGCTAATGCGCTCATGTAATTGCTTAATATTAAAACAAAAGTGTATAATTGGAATGTGCCAGCCGTTCTGTTATCCAACGCTCAAGGTAAACAAAATTAAACCTTGTTTCATCATCTAGTCCTAAGTTAAAACAATAGTTATCATTACAAATTACATACATACATACATAAAATCACGCCTCTTTCCCATGGGGGTAGGCAGAGACCACGGATCTCCATTTGCTACGATCCTGACATACAAATTACATAATCTGTTTCTTACATCTCTTTTCCTATCTCTCCTTGTATTTTGATAACTGGTTAACTGCTTGAGCATTGTATGAACGTGTAAGTACTTACCTCGTTGTTCAATAAGGATTTCTAAACTAACTAAAACGCCTATTCAATCTGTTGCTATATCTCTTTTAGTTTACGTAGGAGTAACAAGAAAAAATATTCTTAAAACTGATGAACCTCTGATCTTTCAACGCTCAAATTGTTCCAAGTATGTTCACCTCAGTATTGCCCTTATAAGCATTCTATATGTTATACTTTATCTGCAGTGACCTTTACTGATTTGTGTTTATTTATTTTCATCTCCAGAGTTACTTTATCAGCAATAACTGTTCACTTATTTGCCTGTGTGTATGTATACATGTGTATTTTGGAATGTGAGCTTGAATGCTGTGTGGAATGTCCAAGGAAATTTATTTATTTATTTATTTTATCCCACTTATATTGTACTTACCTACTTGTAAAAGTTTGTGCTTATGGATGTATAGATGTATGGATTTTTGTTACTCTTTCACCCAAATACTACAGGACGGATTTGGCTGAAACTTGATTACATCGTTTATGATGTGGTAAAACAATCGGCGGCGTAAAGAATATAGCGCATCTTGGGATACAGTTACTAAGCTTTTTATATAGTTTTGTAAGTACGTACGTAAATTATGATGTCACTTTGATACCTATTTTTGGACCAGTATTGTAGCTATACATTTTTGTAAAAATCGGCATACTCAGTTACTTAATACACCGAATCAGGTTTTCTAATGTTATTTGAATATAGATTAGATGTATTAAATCGTATACAAAAAATGTGGTTTCGGCTCATTTCAAGGGCACTGTGTAAGTAGTTCATAATTATCATATGATCAGTTAGTACTAGCAGCCTATCCCTTCTTTGCACGGGTATACTAATGAAACCCGGGATTTTACCGAGATAAAATATAGTCTATGCTCATTACGAAAGTCCATTCTCTTCATCGGTGGAAGAATTTTTAAAATCCGATGAGTAATTTCGGAGATAACACTCTACAAACAAAAAAACTTTACCTTTCTTTAAAATATTAGTATAGACTAGCTGCGCCTTAAGATTGAGGTGTTACCCGCTTAGAATAGTTCCCATTAGTTAAGTAAGTTCATATAATTTATGGTCATTTGAACGACTCGAATAAAAACTTCAGATTTTTCAATAAAACCATTTGAGAGGCGCTACAAAATGAGTTACACTTTTTAAAAGATTTCATTAAAGGTTTTTTTCAATGTCATGTGTATTCACCGATCACTTCGTTCATAGTACCTAGAACGAGCTAAAACAACATTTTCTAAAAATGAACCCTGCTAGATCGTTATAACGCCCCCGGAACCGAATACATAATTTCCTGAAAACAACCCATTTCCGAAATTCAAGAATTGTTCGTTTAATTGTTAATTAGAATAATAAGATTAACGCTATTCCTTTCTACAGCTTCTTGAAGCGGAGGACCACTATGAAGGTGAAAGGAAGGATCTCACTGGAAGACTGGAGGCCCTCGACAGCATCGTCAGAATGTTGGAGCTCAAGCACAAGAACTCGCTCGACCACGCAAGCCGACTCGAAGAAAGAGAGAATGAACTCAAGAAGGTAAGATTTTATTTATTGTATTTATTTAACACTAAGGTTGTATTATACAACTGTATGTATTTTTAAATCTTTTTATGTTTGCCGATTATTTCGTTAATAGTAGGCCGATTTGGAAATATCTTTTTGTGTCAGGGAGTTATGAAACAGGAATGAACTATTTTCTTTATTGGATTTTCATCGATAGTGCCGAAACCATCAAAAAAAAATTATTTGTATATATGTAATTATGGTACAACGTCCCTATCATCTCAATCTCCCTTTCGCATCATCACATTTCGAATGGTAGTACGTATAGTTAACCATCCTTGCTAGGTCAAGTATTTTAAATGTATGAAATTATAAGCAATATTTTTATAAATTCCATTGTTCAATGTTTTTTTAAGTAAAATAGGTGGCATCGATTGTTTGACGCATACGACCACCTTTAAGTAATTTGTTGCTATTCCATCCATGATTAATAAGCTTACTTTAAGCCAATAATGTCTGAAATGTGACACTATCATCCTAATAATACAGGTCAAAAGTTTTTGTATTTATAAATACTTTGTTTCATCATGCTGTGCCTCAAGTTTTCTTCCTAAACAAACACAACCTATTCTCCTTATGCATATTAGACCAGAAACCTCTCTATGCATATTAGACCAGAATCTAATACGGAAAATAAATCTGTTGCTATCTCTTTTCTTTGCCAAAAGAGTAACAAAAAACATTATTTAAACCTGTAGTAAATTGACAGATTTTTATGAATAAGTAGTACCTATAAAATATGTAGTTCTTGCTGAAGCTTAGGTCTTCGAATAAGAAACTCAAAAACAAAGATGAATTCAATGTAATACTGTATGGGTTTAACCTCGGATTAGCTAGCTGCGCCCCGCGGTGTTACCCGCGGCGAATGGTTCCCGTTAGCATAGTCCCGAGCGATCTTAGTTGCTTTAATTGTCTCAAGAAAGTAAGGATGCTTTCCCACTGGAGCTATGCTACGCTAGTTGAAATGGATGCGTCGATATACATCTATCATGTTCATAGGCGCCTGCTATGCTATGTGGACATATGAACATGATTTCACCAATCAAATAAACCATCCAAAAAATATCAAACGCGTCCACAGCAGCTTAGCGTAACACTTCTCTGGTGGAAAGACCCTACGATCGTGAAGTTTAAAGTACACACACTTACGTCACTTTGAATGTGATAGTGAGTCACGATGTAATTCTCTGTACGTTAATATGTTTTGAGGCATTATATAATGCAATTGCTTATCCTACTAATATTATAGACGTGAAAGTTTATTATGGACGTTTGTTATAGTTTGACCAATATCTATTTAATTGGATAAAACCTTCATAAAACAATGCATTATTTAATATAACTTGTAGATAAAACTACATTGATGTTTCAATAGCTGTTCTGCTATTTCTTGGTTATTGATGCTCTAACTTTCTTCATCAATGTCACAGCCGGATCTAATTTCACGAACCATTGAGTTCATCAGTAACACTTATCGTTTAGTACCACCATATTGTCAAACGAAGCTCTCTATTTTCTGGTATAATAAAAAAACATACATTAATTTTTTTTACTGTTGATAAAATAATCGGTGAACAATGCATTTATGTTCAAATTCAAAAAGATTCCATCAATTTAATATAGGTTTTTTATATTTTTTTCTTATTTACTTTTATGGCAACAAAATGAGATAGCAACAGATTTTATATTGGTTTTAGCTACTATAGGTTGACTGGTCCAATATGTATAACGGGGTAAATAACTAATTATACAGAACGGATACATTACAAATAAAACATCAATGTAAATGGAGCTAAGCAAAACTTGTAGCAATTATTTGTAGATACAATTTTCGAGGTTGAATTCACACGCATCTATTACGTACTATTTGAACCAGTTACCTTAAGATGAAGCTATTACCTATTAGTTTTGAAACAAAGAATATTTACTAATATTCTTTGTTTCAAAACGAGGTCAGGAAAATAGTAATTTTTTTACAAAACTTTTCAAAAAAAGACTAATTTCGTGTACTCTTGAGGTGCATTTCTGTTTATAACTTAGAGTCTTAGAACATCCTCATTAGATCCTCAAATTTTCGAAGTTATGAACAAAAATAACCTCGAGCGCTGGAAATAGTAATCTTAAGAAATTGTAAATCCCCACAGTCCATTCTACACATCGATGAAACAATTTTTATAATCGGCTGAGTAGTTTCGGAGACCTCCGTCCAACAAGCAAACCAACGTTACCTCTTTATAATACTAGTATAGATAAACTTAAACCAATCGACAGAGAATAATGACGGTAATACGTTGTCTTCAGGAATATGCTAAGCTGCACGAAAGATACACGGAGCTATTCAAGACTCACATGGACTACATGGAGCGTACCAAGCTTCTTCTGAGTACGGCGAGCGATCGCAGCGAGGTTCGAGGCAGATTGGGGCTAAACCCAGTTGGCAGGTCCAGTGGTAAGAGCTCCTTTGCAAATCTTTGTAATCTTTACGCCCCCCTTTATCTTTACTGAAACGATACAAGCAAGGCTAAACCGCGCCCTGTCGTGCCAAGCCAAGACATGGTTAAAATACTTTGTCTCTTTCACTCACAAGAATGATGTAACTCTCTTTGTAAACTAAACTATAGGCGCATACATCGGTAATATCTCTTTCAGGTCCTATATCCTTCGGCTTCGCTTCACTGGAGAGCTCTCTCCACAACGTGGAACAGACAGAGAGTATGCCCGGTAGTCCAGTTAGTCTTTCATCATCGCCGCCAACACCGCCCATCGGTTCTGAGCTGGCAGCCGTGAGGACTGTAGAGAGGGCGCATCAGACTGACCCCATCACTCAGACGAGCCAGGTATGCAGCGTATTTTAGACATCATCATCATCCGCAGCCCGACTTCACGCACTGCTGGGTATAGGCCTCCCTCAGTTTGTGCCATCCGCCACGATCCTGTGCCAATCCGATCCATCTTTTTTTTTTTTTTTTTGACATACATTAGACAAATACCGAAAACTGAAATTGCAATCAGACTTTTTTAAAGCGTCTAAAATCCACTATGTTGACAATCGTCTGATAATAAAAGTCCTTTATGTACTTCTTCTTCTTCCTGCCCTTATCCCACTATGTGGGGTCGGCACAAGATGTGTATAACTCTGTTTTCAAGAAAATGAAGTCGTTTTAAAAAAAAAAGAATTAGCCACATGTCTTCCGTTTCACTGGTTCATATCCGCCCTTATCGACGCCTGCTTTAAGGTCTCAGCACACATATCGGATCGGAAAGGGATCGTAACCGTAACGCCTTTCAGCTCGCTGTGTTCTGAGGGGAGGCGATGACGTTACGATTCCGATTAGTGTGCGTTGCAGTAGGGAGTTTAATACAAACCATTCTGAACGACTCGAGGCGATACGGTTACGATCCCTTTCCGTTCCCATTAGTGTGCTGAGACCTTTAATTGATTGTCAATGTCCATAAAAGGTTATAGAAAATCTATGGTATCAAGGCCAATATAATTTCTATGTCGGTTATTCGTACACTTGGCATATCGATCTGGTTTAAATTAAATGCTTTCTTGGTGATACGCTCATATATTTTAACCGTTGATGAAAAAGAGCCATGTTATAGTATTTTAGTGTTAATCTGTGCCGTGTTCGTTAACTCTTATTAAATGTTATCGGATATGGTTCAAGTCAAGTTGTATAAAAAAATGTATGTGGCATAATAGCTCTATGAGGTCCTACTGGTCATGCGATCCTCTGACTAACCCATTAGATATCTCTAAAAGATCTTGAAACTGTTCTTTCTTGAATCTAACTTCATCCTTAGAACAAATATTACCCACAAGATATACCAACTGAAATGACCTTGACACTACAAACTATTCAAGAACAAATGCAATAATATTATTACGCTTTAATAAACTCATTTTTCTTAGTAAAATCTTAACAATACACCAGCGAGCAACAACACACTTCCGCGAACATTGCTTGCTCTGTTACAACCATCGACATTGCATTCGCAAGACAGCGAGTAATGTAGGTCGCTGAATTTGGATAGCACGCATTCCAATCGCTCCTCATGTATATACGCACATTCTCGAAAGATCACCACCTCTTGTCCTGGCGTGAAGTATTGTACCTGTGACATTCAACATTCAACTTACTATGACCGTTAAAAGCGATTCAGTTTAGGTCCTATTATGAACTGCTTTTGATGTAAGCTAAGGCGCTGCCGGATTACTGACTGTTAAAAACGATTCAGTAGTTAGAACCTAAACTGAATTGTTTAATAATACGTCATGATAAGCCTTAAGGTCATATCAAGTCAATATTTTGCCTACACCTAACGGGACACTGTATTGCCTGAGACATAGTTGAGATGGAATAGGCTTGTAGCATCTAAACCAACCTCTCAGCTTATCCGGCTATATCCACAGGAAAGACAATGGTTCCTTCTATGATATAATGACGACCTTCAAGCGCCTAAAAACCTAGTAATCTGAGTTTCAACGAATACATACCTGAGATATAGGGCTCCCACACAAAAACGCGACGTCGCGTCGCATTGTCAAAATCTGCGATATCGCGCGAATTCGCACGATGGCATCGCAAGAATTTGCGATCTGCTTCGCATCGCACATTCCTACATCGCCCTACTAAACGGCTTGTCGCACAAATTCGCGCGACGTCGCATCGCGTCGCATCGCAGAAACTTGCGATGCGAATTTCTGCGATGCGAGCTCGCATCGCGTCGCATCGCGGATTTGTGTGGGAGCACTTAGATCGACAAACGGGCTTAGCAGTTTTATTTTCGCATTCTCTTAAATATTCTTTCTTTAGGTTATATTGAAAGCAGCTTCTGTCTAATATTGATGTGCACTGGTAGCATTTGAGACCAACCACGCTGTTGTATGATAAAATCAGCAGAACAGGAAGTAAAATATACATTTTGATCTTACAGATTTCAAGGGACTGACGTTTCTGTGATTTGACATAAGTTTGTCTTTGATTAAAGGTTGCATTAAATAACAAAAACTTTTTGTAAACACTAGAAACGGAATATTTTCCATTCGTGGAATGATATTGATAATGTAAGGCTCAATTCACAACCGAGATGAAAGGAAAGCGGCGCAGTTTTATTGTCTTTAATTTTAAACTTTATCTTCATCTCTTTATTACATAGTATTGCTTAAGAAACTTCAAACGAAAAATGAAGGTAAGTTTGCAGTGTGTGTAAAATTTCTTAAACCTTCCAGGCTACATCGCCAGTGGCGCCTCCTAACGCAAACTCCGGGAAGTCTCAGACGAAGAGTGAAAAGCGAAGCGGCAACACGCTTTACCAAGAGCTGTCGTTCCATGATACAGACACTAGTGTCGTTGAAGGCGATGAAGGAGCTGATATTACAGGTATTTTACATATTACATTTTACATATTGTGGAATAAACCTACATTTTAATTATATTTTTATTACAGGTATTTTATCACCCTTAAGCCTACAATCTTATGGCCACACTATATAATTGAGAATCCTCACAAAACAAGTACAAATGTGCTTATCTTTGTTCCCTTATTAGGGAGTTGTTTTGGAACAGGCAATAGAGTCACCTAGCTTTTTAGACTGTACGTTTTTGAGCGATCCTTGGGGTCCTACGAAATAAACATATTTTTCTTTCTTTCTTCTTTCATTAATGTTTTTGTGGAATATATAAATGTTTTTATTTTTTTCTAATATTAAAAAATACTAATATAACTTTCACAGAAGGTTTCAAAGGAAACAGTAATAGCAATAGCATCAATATAATTAAAAAGTCTTATGTAATGTACACAAACATGTATGATAATTTTTGATGTTTATTTGTCTGTCTGTCTGTTTTAGGTAGCTGGGTCCATCCGGGAGAATATGCATCGTCAGGTACGTTTCTATACAAAACAATTAAAATTTTGGTCTACAATAATAGCAAAGTAACTGACTAAACTTATAGTAACCCTATTATTCATACAAAGATTCGTCGCTTTGGTATCAGAATTTAGATGTATTAATATGAATTACATACTATAAATTGTTTGAATTGCTGTACGTGAAATTTTTATGCTTGGCTTGTTATTTTAATCATCGTATAAGGTGGTCTCAAACGGCGAGCTATAATATATATTACTACAACAAACCAAGTTTACTTTACTTTTGTTCCGAAGGTCGTGTGATCTATCTCATGCCGGCCGTTCGACAAAAAACATACACGAATAAAAATATATATGCGCTAATCAAGCTCTATAATAAAACTGGACAATCTCGCCGTTTGTAACCCCAGCCCTACCATAAGTTTTTGAGTTATTTGGTTAACTATCCTCGCTAACGGGTCCAATACTTCAAATGTACGAAATTGTGACTTCATGCGAGTTACCGGGGGCGGCGCTACGCTGTATTCTCATACATTTTGCGATACTTGACTCGGTATCGAGGATAGTATCAATACTACAGTAAACTTATGGTAACTGCTTTACTTTTCCCAACAATATAATCTTACTAATACATTTTTTCGTTCTATTCCATGCGTTCTAACAATATGTTGCATCAACATTGCAGTAAACGATAACTATTTCGGTAAGTGAATTACATTATGGCTAATCAACACGCTGCCTAAGTGTAGACGTAGCTTTAAGTGGTGAACATGGCTTAATACATTGAACATGGCTTAAGTTTGCAGTTATAGCTTAGCGAGACGAAAGTCTCAATAATTAAACGGCCAGTTTCAACGTAATTAACGTACGTAATACGGAAAGTAAATTACCCTAATGTGAAAGATATTTCGGTACAAAAAAAACTAGAAAAATCAGGGTGGTTAATTCTGTTGAGCATAGATTATTGAGACTGGATGTAAGAGAAAGACTAACTTTACGACTTCTTTAGACAGCGTGTTGTGTTTAAGCCATTTAAAAATATGTAAGTATTTTATAATTAACTAAGTAAAATAAGGCTAAAATGATAAGTTTTTCTATCATTTTAGCCTTATTATAAATACATTGCATCAGCTCGATCAGTGTTATAAAATCTATCATATTTTTTTTATATTGCATTTCAGTTTACGTTGCGTGTACCAATGTACGTTCAATGTATAGAATGATTCGTTAGTTTGTATGAGAATCCATAATGTGTGATGTAGATAACAATTTAAAATAACGCAACGTAAAATGAAATGCAAATGATCATATTTCATTTGCATTTCATTTTACGTTGCGTGTACCAATGTACGTTCAATGTATAGATTGAATCGTTAGTTTGTATGAGAATCCATAATGTGTGATGTAGATAACAATTTATCAAGGCTAAAATTCGTAATTAAATAAATAAATTATGAAAAACTTGCTCAATTATACGAGCTAAAGTAGGTAGTCGGTCTTATTGCAATTAACACAAAAACCTGGTTTAACAAAACCATGGTCTAAATTGGTTCTTATTATACTACGGTTTAAGAAAAATCCTTAGATATCAAAGCTTATTTCATTTTTTTGTAATGGTGGCTGCGTAATGGTTTTAACGTGATACTTTAGTATGTAAAAAATCTCTTTACAGGAATGGGTAAGGAAGTCGAAAACCTCATTCTGGAAAACAACGAGCTACTGGCCACGAAGAACGCACTGAATGTTGTGAAAGACGATCTGATCGTGAAGGTTGATGAGCTCACTGGGGAGCAGGAGATATTGAGGGAGGAGGTGAATAACCTCAGCTCCGCCAGGGAGAAGTTGAGGGAGAGAGTCTCGCAGCTCGAGGAAGAGTTGAGGCATTTGAAGGTAAATTACTTTGATTGGTGACCCGTAGCACAGGTTCTTATACCTATTTCGGGCACCAGTCTCTCACAACGTTTTTTTGTAATAAATAAGTTCATAACCAACATACATTTTGGATTAAACTGTATTATTAATTGTATTTATTAGCTATTATTATTTTTATTATAATTTTAACTTCTTTTTAATGTAATTACATATATGTATATGTTTATTGATATTATGCTTGTGAGAGAAAATAAATAAATAAATAAATAAATTTAAATTATATAATAGAAAAGAGACTGATTATCTTGAGTAAATTATAACACCGTATTGACTATTAACAACTGAGCAACTGTGAAACAACTGTGAAATTGTCGGTCCCGGCTTTTAATGTCCAGGCCTTAAGGCGGCCTAAAAACTACTGTCATTAGGGGTCTTCTCTGCACAGAAACCGAAATTTCGGCATCAAATCGCAGGTCTGCTTAAGTTAGTGGAAACTGAATTCTTATCACGAAGGGAGGCCTATGCCCAGCGGTGGGTTAAAAATGGCTGATAATGATGATGAATTCTTAAGGCCGTTTTAGATTTATAGTAGAGGGGAAGAGTTGGTCACGTGAAACAAAAAAGTATATACTTCATTTCTTGAAACGAGCTAATAGAAACGTAAATAAACTCACGTGATTGGTCGTCGAAAATAATTGTTTATTCTCGTATTAGCTAGATTTGATAATTGACAATTGATTTGACAATCTAGCCAATCACGAGATAGAATATTATTTTCAACGACCAATAACGTGAGTTTATTTTATCTTCCTGTTAGCTCGTTTCAATAAATGAAGTATAGATGTATATTGTTGTTTCAGGAGACAGTCAGCAATAGTGCAGGTGGTGGTGAGAACGAAGATGAAGCCGATGTGCCAATGGCGCAGCGACGCCGGTTCACCAGGGTCGAGATGGCGCGGGTTCTTATGGAGAGGAACCAGTATAAGGTATTATCATTTTCAATTTTTTTTAAATTATCCTTTTCAAATATCTTTGGACATTCCACACAGCGTCATTTAGTCCAAAGCTAAGCAACTTAATGCTTGTGTTATGGTAACCAGATGACTGTGTACTACTTAGATATACATACTTACATATTATACATAGAAACACCCAGACTCGAGACAACATTTAAATAAATATCCTTGGACATTCCACACAGCGTCATCTAGTCACAAGCTAGGCTTAATATTAGTATAGAAAAACAATTTTCAAATGTCTTATTCCGAGCGATGTTGTTTCCAGGAACGTTTCATGGAACTCCAAGACGCTGTCCGCTGGACCGAGATGATGAGGGCAAGTCGCGTCGACTCCACCATGGATAAGAAGAGCAAGCAGGGCATATGGAAGTTCTTCAGCAAACTATTCAGGTAGCCTTACTAAATCCACTAACAACTAATCCTATATAACAGCACAGATAAAATAATACTATATACAGATGGTCCATCTAGAACATTAATTTCACTCCTGTTTTTCTTCGGGCTTTTTTTTTGTGTTTGATTTTGCGGCGCCCCTAGCAGTGTTAAGGTCTTGCCTGCAATCAAAAATAAGTAACTCCATCTAGTGCAAATATTTTTAAATAAAACTAGTGGTAGTTTTAGTTTAAACTTAACCTAACTTTCGTCGTTGGTACTTTTTTTTATTATAGTATAAGCTTAGCGCTGAATGCGACAAACCATTTAGTTTTAGTCTGTGCTTTTAAAATAGTCCTTATGTGCCTATGCTACTTATACAACAGCTATGCGACCTGTTTTTTATTGACTGTTTTAAATAGCCTGGCGTAAATCATGCAGATAAGCCCCCGCGTCTTTGCTTGCGTATTACTAACCAGGATTAAAAGCCAATCTGTTAATCTAGGTTAAAAACTATGTATATTTCAAGTTTTAGCCGAACTCGTTCAGTAGTTTTTGCGACAAAATAAATATAAATCCGTATAACTTTCGAGTTTATAATTAAGAGGAAAAAGCGTCAGATCAAAGGTGTATGTTTGATTCGATTCAATTTCGAGTCGTCTTATAGACATGTAGAAGAAATAACTAAACTAAACTATCTATCTATCTATTTATGCAGTGTTAGGAAGCAATCTTTGCTTACACTTAACGGGACACTGTAGTGCCTGGGACATTGAGATGAAATAAGCTTGCCCAGCACCTAAACCATCCTCTCAGCTTAGCCGGCCATATCCACAAGAAAGACAATGGTCAATACGTGGGGCTGACTAGACTAGCCTCGGGTTTCCTCACGATGTTTTCCTTTACCGTTTTGAGCTCGTGATAATAATGCCCAAAAAACGAAAAGTCCATTGATGCACGGCCGGATTCGAACCCACGACCCTCGGTTCGAAAGTCGAGGTCCTAACCCACTCGGCCACCACGGCTCATGACGCAGCTCAGCGCTTAAAATATTCTGTTCTATATAGAGCTGGTTATAGAGCTTGTCTATTAGTCGAAATCAATTAAAAGTCAGTTTCTGTTTGCAAAGCACCCGTTGCATTATTTTTTCCTGCCTAGCTATATGCAACTGCCTCGCTCGTAAAATAACAAATAAGTACTGCTTCTTAAATTTTGTAAGCCTGTGCAATAATTACAATAAAATTGGATTTAAATATATTTTTAAAAGTCACTTAGGTTGTGAATTCCGAGTTGGCAGGAGATAATCTTTGCTCTTTCGTTGCAAGGTCGCGGGTTCGATTCCGGACTAAATAAACTTGAGTTTTTGAAAATGCATCGTGGCAATACCCAGCTCTAAACTGTGAATACAACGTAGACGAATAGCTTTCTGACAACGGTCACGAGTTCAATTAAAATATACCAAACATATTTAACTAGCTGCGTTCAGCGGTTTTATCCGCGTAAGTCCCGTTCCCGCGGGAATATCGGTATAAAAAGTAGCCTATAGTATCAATTAGCGGTCACTTATCCAAATTGTGACAGCTCATACCGTCGTTTAGCTTCAATGATGACATACTCTTAAAAATCTACAAAAGCAATCTTGAGTCACTTAAGTCTGCTTCTGCTTTAGAGTCGTGTGTGGCCAGTTTTTGTTAACCCATTAATAGATACAAAATAGCAAAATGCTGCTTTTTAAGTTAGTATTTAGTGCGCTTTGCTTATCAATGAATAATTTACAGGTGAATTGGCGCTATGCAAATGAAGAAGCTTGATGCCAATGAAATAAAGTAATGGTCTATTACTGTTTAGTATTTATTGTATACTATTTATCTCTATATACGTGTAGTAAAAATAGTTACAATAGTTGTAAAGAATAGTTGCTGTTTGCGTAGACTTTGAAGCCATTATTTTGCGAATTATGACCAGGTGGTCACCATTGCATGTTGTGTACGGAAAGGTTGCCGTACACAACATGCAATGTCAATTGACATTTCATTTATGTGTTACTTTGAAAAAAACTTTACAAAACTCAACATTTGCGAATGTCACACACAACACAAGTAATTGTGCGTTTATCTTGTGTTTGGCAGTCATTGGTCATTGATAAGAGCTCTAACTACCAGTCTTATTAACCTATCTATGATTTTGCTTATTGTCGATAGAATTTGACACATTTTGTATGGAAATAATGTCAAAATAAAATACCCACAGTAAGCTATACCAAAGATAGATGGGTTATTGAAACTGGCCGTAAATAGTGTAGAAAAACATCGCGATGGAATCCATAATTATAAGCAAAAGTTAGAATGCTATTATAGAGCAAAATGGAGCAGTTGTGTTTTATGTCAAATGCATATTTTGATGTGATTATGCCCGCGCTAAGATTGTAATTAGTCTATTTCCCTCGCACTTATTGTGCTTACGAAGCAGGATAATGATGTGCGTAGCGTGTAGTCGACATCGATAAGATTTAATGAGATTTGAGAGAATATGCAAAGCGTTACATCTTGTTATTGACTTACCCCCGGTTCCTATAACAAACTAACGGATGTTCGTAGGTCCATCACCATAGCAACGTTGTTATTTCAACATAAAATGTATGAAACTTTTTGACAGATAACAACGTTGCTATGGCGCAAGTCCTACGGACGTCCGTTAGTTTGTTATAGGAACCGGGGGTTAAATGGCTGACGAGAATGACTACCGGTTCCTATAACCAATTTACAGATGGCCGTAGGACTTTAGCCATAGCATCGTTGTTATCTGTCAAAAAGTTTCATACATTTTGTGTTGTATTATTTAAAACAAAGTTGCTATGGTGATGGACCAACGGACATCTGTAAGTTGATTATAGAATTTGAGCGTTAGTCTATAATGCGATTATATAAGCTGACTACATCTAGACAATTTCAAAATTGTTTTTTAAATCTAATAAATGCTGAACATAATATCATAGCGTGATTGTCTAACATAACTGATTTTATTTGTTAACACTAACCCCCTTATGCATATTCAACCAGTAAACCTGTATTAGCTAAAACGCATATTAAATCTGTTGCTATCTCTTTTCGTTGACATATGAGTGACAAGAAAAAAACGTTCTTTAAACCTGTATTAAATAGTCAAGTTTTTATGAATAAGACCCATACATTATGGATACCTAGACCGGAGAAAAATTATTGAGAATCATACAATCATTAGCCTAGCAGCGGAAATCGAACCTGCACGAATCTGCGACCTTGATCTTCTGAGTCATGAACAGAAAATGTACCACGAGAGTTCAGGAAATTTGTCTCACTTTAAAAATAATAAATATCCTCGAACATTTCACACAGCTTCATCACACACAGTCGGCAATAAATGATTTTAATTTTTTTTTTTTCATCTGTTTAAATCATACATTGAGTAAGACCCCTCGTTCCAGCAGTAGTGAGAGGCCCCAGCGACCGCTATCCACGCCGCATCTCCGCGCCGTTGCCGTACCGCAGCCGGCGTTGCGGCATTCGCGGACGCAGGCGGATTTTCTAGAGACGCAGCTAACGGATCACCATCACGTGAGGCGGCAGGAGAGGAATGAACAGTTCAGACAAGTGAGTGTCATATTCATTAACACGTTCACTGCCCATAACGCAGTGGGGTAGTTGCGTCGAACATTAACCCATTGCCGTGTGGGACACGGGTTAAAGATGTTTTCTTACTATGGCACAAACGAGAACCCACTATCTTCAACAAATTAATGATTTCGTCATTTCAGGAGGTTAGTATCAGGAGTTGTTTAAAAAAAGTTGCTTTATTTAACAAACTGGTTATGAACGGAAATCTTTTCTTATAAATTCAAATCATAAAACGTTTATTTATTTCATGTCACATAAACTAAAACACATTTCAAAAAATAAATTTATAAAAATTGTGACAGAAAAAAGGTTGTCACTCGAATCAGCATTACCAACAGAGGACGCTACTGTTGCGCTGGTTCTCTGTCACCCCAGATGCTGTTTAGAGGTTTCCTAATGCAGAATTGTATTTATTAAATGATTTCAAACGGAACTTTATCGCGTGATTAAAAGTGTATGAATGAATGTATGAAAAATTCTTTATTGCACACCTTAAATTAAAAATAACAATTGTATTTCTTTTCCTAGGTGCGCGCACACGTGCGTAAAGAAGACGGTCGCACTCACGCTTACGGTTGGAGCCTTCCTGGCAAGACTGGCCAGCCCAAGGGACCTAGCCCATGCACTTCGCTCTCTTCTGGAGGCGTGCCGGTTCCAGTACCAGTATTTTGCAGGTAATCCCACTTTCTACCAACTGACTATCTTACTTCCTACTAATATTATAAATGAGAATGTTTGTTATTCTTTCACGCAAAAACGACTGGACCGATTTGGTTGTAATTTGGTATGTAGATAGGTGATACCCTGGAATAACACATAGGTTACATTATATCCCGATATTCCCGCGGGAATTGGACTTACGCGTGTGAAACCGCGGGGCGCAGCTAGTTTAATATAATTGAGTTAATATTCCACAGACCGATAGCAGAGAGCGAACCTCGTATGTCCCTGCTTTGCGCCGCCGCAGTGAACTTGAATGGCGGCCGCACGCCCGACGGTGGGTGTATGGTCGGCGAGAGCGTTTTCTACGCGAAGGAAGAAGTCAAACCGGAGAATGTCATGTCTTTGGGTATGTTATGTTCAATCGTTCGTTCGTTCGTATGAGCAAGTGGCCAACTCTGGTGACGAAGCATATATATTTTTATAGTGTTAAACCACACTTAGGCATTTCATTTATAAATGGAAAATAGCCAGTCGGTGCTTTAACCGAAAATATGATCTTTCTGATAGTTTCGAGCTACGACAGGGCTTCGTGGCCGAGTGGTAAGGCAGTCCGGCTTGAGGACGATCGCTTGTATCTCGCGGGCTCGAATCCCGTCGAAGCCCAAAACTTCTGATGACGAAGTTTTAAGGCCGCTTAGAGGCCTCCGTTTACGACTTACAAGTCGGGACCGACAATATAACGTGCCCTCCGAAGCACGATAGCGCTCAGTTTTTAATGCCACTTGCGGTCATCCAAGTAGTGACCGCTCAGAACGTTGCTTAACTTCTACTATCTTTCAACGTGAGCGAGGGACCCTTGCGCAAACGTACCCCCTCCCGTTCCCCTCATCATTATTTTTCGGTTTAAAGATGTTTATTTTCATAAGAACAAATTACAGTTCACTTATAATGAAAATTACATTTTTTAAATTAAAAATATCGTAAAGCTAGTGGCGAAGCATAATATCTACATAATCTAAACTTAAACTTAATATTTTTGTAGGTAGGTATCTAGTTATTACATAAATCTATTACATTGTTTCAAAACTTTGACTCGAAGGTAGGTATTATGACAAGAAGATCAACAGCACATCGAAAAAAATAGGTCAAATTTTTTTTTTTTTTTTTTTTTTCCCTGCCCTTATCCCACACTAGGTGGGGTCGGCCCAACATGTTTTCTTCTTCCATTCATCTCTATCACTCGTCAACTCAGTCAAATATTTAATATTTATGTGATGCGACTTATACGTCCGCTACGCCCAAGGATATTTCTTTATATTTATTGTTTATTTCCAGCATTAGAAATGAGCAAAGCCACGTCGGTCCACTCACCCGAGGTTGAACAGATCAACCGTCAGCTGCAATCGACGCAGAGTGTCGAGTACACGGAGAAGAATCTTTCCTCGCTAGTATGGATATGCTCCAGCTCACAGTCTAAAGCCATTGTTATGGTAAGTTTATAATTATCACACTTTTTTATATTATCAGCCCTCAATGTCCCACTGCTGGACAAAGACCTAATTGTTAAACATAATTATGTTCTTGCAAATAAATATATCTTTATCTTTATCTTTATCTTTATCTTTAAAGGCCCCCGCCCACTCTTTCCATCCCTGGAATTATCACACTATCACATAAATATTATAAAGGCAAAAGTTTGTGTGTAAGTATGAAAGTGTGTAAGTGTGCATGTTTGCAACTTCTACACGCTCAAACGGCTGGACGGATTTGAATGAAATTTGGCACCAGCTTAGCTTATATACGGGATTAACACATCTATAGGCTATTTTTGATCCCGGTATTCCGACAGGAATGGGAACTTTTCACCGCGGCTAACACCGCGGGGCGCAGCTATAATATATTATAATTAGCCCGTTGTTTCCCACAGCTGGGCAAAGGCCTCCCCTTGATCTCTCCAATTATCGCGTTCCTGTGCCATTTGGACCCAAGCTGTATTAAAGTCATCAAGCTCGTCGTTTTTATTTGTTTATTTTTTTTATTTTTATTTTATTTTAATTACTTATTAGTAGCGAGTATGAAGTCGCCAAGACTTAAACTAGCTAACTAACTAGCAATAATGATGGCATCATCTTTAGTTAGTTTAGTTTTAGTTTTGACATTAGAATCACCACTAATTATATTCGTTTTGCTAAATTAAAGTGTTCTTTCAGATAATAGATGCGAATAATCCAGCTGAAGTGATAGAGTCGTTTCCACTTAGCGATAAACACATACTTTGCATCGCGTCCGTACCGGGCGCTACTGAGGAAGATTACTTGGAGTATGAAGAGAGAATGAATGCCACAGACCCTGAGGCTAAGCGACAATCGGTACGTTGTCTTCTATATCTATACTATCTATACTAATATTATAAAGAGGTAAAATTTGTTTGTTTGTTTGTTTGACGGAGGTAATCTCCGAAACTACTGCAACGATTTCTGAAATTTTTTCATGGGTGTGTAGAATGGACTGTCCGGGAGGTTATAGGCTATATTTTATCCCGGTAGCTTCATTAGTACACCCGTGCGTAGCCGGGACGTGCTACTAGTGTTATTATAATTAAAATATATATATTTGTAACAAAACAAAAGATCACGCCACTTAAGAAGAACGGTGAGGCGTGACGCGGCGCACTTCACACCATTCATTTAGCTCGGGCTATTGGTTTGTAAGCGAGTGACCTATGCGTTTTATAGGTCGATCTGTCAAAAATGTATTACTCACAAAATAACTTAGTTTGATATTGGGTATTGATTTTCAAATTTATCACAGGCTTCGCTGTTCTGCGTGAACAAGAGTGAATCGGGCGACAGTCCTCACAATGGTTCTGTTGGCAGCAACAACGGTGAAAATGCAGATAAAGAAGTGCCAGTTGGGAGCGCACGATTGGTAAGTATAGTACTTTAAAGTACTAATTAATGTTTGTTAAGGTACAAGTTGGTAGCCGACTGCACGCGACACCAGCAGACGATATGTCGTCGCTTCGGAGGGAATTTCATAGAAATACGTAGAAACCAGTAGTGTGTAGCGACACGTCTTTTACTCTCGAACGGCTTTTCGGATTTGAATGACACTTGGAATCATTATAGTTATTGATTCACACGTGACTTTACTAAAGTTCATCTTCAGATATTATTATTATTATTCAGCCATAATATATATCGTCCCACTGCAGGACAAAAGCCTCTCTTCCCTTCCACTCTTCGCAAAATTGTAAATGACAAAACAATTTTCGATACATTGGCTCGTATTCAGAGACTTCACTGAAACTTGAGTCTACGTTTAAGCATCGATTTTTGTCAGTTCTCTATGAAAACAGAGTTATGAATCACCGCTTGAGACACGATTTACGCTTGAGTATAGTCTCTGAATATGGGTCATACATAGACTTCTCTTAATCTGGGTGTTCCTTTATTATTATTTTTAATTTTTTTTTTTTTTTTCATTTATTTACCGTTTAAACGACAATACATATAAAATGGTAACTTAGAATCTAAAAACCACTAAGGTTTAACCTGACACTAAGAAAAGTAAGTAATTAAGTAAGTAAGTAATTAATAGACACAGCTAGTAACTAATATGAACTCTACAGGTCCAGTCGATACTCCTAACGCCGCCTACCACACCAACTGAGGAGCCGCCAGCCGATACAGAAGCTGAAACTTCAGAGCCAACTGTCAAAGCACCTCAGTCCGTCGAGACTGCGCAAACAGACAGTCCTCCTTTAAGCTCTACACCTCTCACTGGTAAAATATAAGGCCTTTGTTTACTAGCTGACAGAAGATACTAAAACGGCGACTTTGGAGCCAACTGTCAAAGCACCTCAGTCCGTCGAGACTGCGCAAACAGACAGTCTTTAAGCTCTACACCTCTCACTGGTAAGATATAAGGCATTGCTAGAAGAAAATGGGGGTTTGTGTATAGGTGGTATAGGTCACTCGCTCACGAACCAATAGCACGCGCTAAATCAGTGGTGTGAAGTGCGCCGCGTCACCCAACCACCAATCCCACCTAAGATACCTTAAAATCGCCAACTGCGCAGCTTTCCCCTTCAGCGTTCATTTTACGTGGCGCGACCTATAGCTATAAGGCATTTGTAAGAAACAATTTTAAGGGTATCATTTTACATGTTGCTGTATCAAAAGCTGTGAAATTCGACAGTCATTATGTAAATTAGTTAAGATACTTTGCCTATGAAAGTATTTATATAAGTAACTCCGTCGCCTTTACTCGTACAAACTTACGATTAAAATTGGGGTTTCGCTGTTTCTGCCCACAGTTTCTACCCAAACATCTTTTATTTTGTTTCGCCCCAAATTATCAATTTTACCACTTATACATTTCTCTTTCAGTCGAAGGCCATCTCGGCTCGCCCGAACCAGGCGTAGACGCGTTCGCACAAGAACAGTCGAACGCTGAAAACCGCAGTGACGTGCCTCAAGATCGCAAAATGTCCACCGTCATGGCGACGATGTGGCTTGGCACTAAAAGCGGCAATCTTTTTGTGCATTCCGCTATCGGCAACTACAGGAAATGCTTGGCTAGGTGAGTAATATATTATAGTAAATGTGCCATATACCATTATTCATAACTAGTAGCACGTCCCGGCTTTGCACGGGTGTACTAATAAAGCTACCGGGATAACATATAGCCTATAACCTCCCGGACAGTCCATTCTACCCACCCGTGAAAGAATTTTTGAAATCGGTCCAGTAGTTTTGGAGATTACCTTCGTCAAACAAACAAACAATTTTTACCTCTTTATAATATTAGTGTAGATAGTGTAGATAAATGCTTATATGTTTATGTATCCATATCCTGGATTAAACAGAGGCTAATACATAATTTGTCTTGTAGAGTGAAACTTCACGATGCAATTCTGTCGATCGTGGCTTGCGCCTCCCGCTGCGTAGTGGCGCTGGCGGACGGCAACGTGGCCATATTCGCGAGATCAGCCAACGGCCAGTGGGACTTCACACAGTACTGGCTTATGACGCTTGGAGATCCTAAATGTTCAGGTATTTATAATTAAACTAGCACCACGCATGTACTAATGAAACCGGGATAAAATCAAGCCTAATGTTCATTGGAAAAGTCCATTCTACACATAGGTGAAAGAATTTTTGTAATCGGCTGTGTAGTTTCGGAGATTACCTATTGCATAGCTTCTATCGCGGGCCTAGAGCGTGGAGACCGAATCCAGAAATTCCGTAACGAAAAAATCCAACGCTGTCACTTTACTTCATCAACTCGCCTCTAGGTGGCATGCAATAGCTTTACCGCGGCAGTCCTCGAGTGACTTCTTTCTTTTTTTAATTTTGCCACTTCCAACGAAGTCAATTTGTCAATATCAAAGAAAGAAAGAAAGAAAGAAAGAAAAATATGTTTATTTCGTAGGACCTCAAGGATCGCTCAAAAACGTACAGTCTTAAAAGCTAGTTGACTCTATTGCCTGTTCCAAATCAACTTGTAATCGTTACAGTTCGTTGTCTGAGCGCAGTCGGTTGCACCGTGTGGTGCGGTTACCGGAACAAGGTCCACGTAGTGGAGCCTAGGTCGCGCGCGCTGCTTCACTCGCTCGAAGCTCACGTGCGGCAGGAGAGCCAAGT
This sequence comes from Xanthorhoe spadicearia, assembly GCA_947086425.1. Lineage (NCBI taxonomy): Eukaryota > Metazoa > Arthropoda > Insecta > Lepidoptera > Geometridae > Xanthorhoe > Xanthorhoe spadicearia. The sequence goes on along the minus strand of OX352194.1, from coordinate 2,206,925 downwards.
GCGACAGATGGCTTGCGACGCGGACGGCGTCTGGGTAATTATAACAATCTCTAATATATGTATATCAATCACTATTTGACAATAAATAAAATAACCTCTCACACTTAAACCTTTGCAGGTCTCAATCAAAATGGATTCCAATTTGCGTCTCTACCACGCTCACACCTACCAGCACCTTAAAGACGTCGACATTGAGCCTTACGTCAGCAAAATGCTGGGAACGGGGAAGCTGGGCTTCTCTCTAGTCCGCATCACAGCTCTGCTTATCAGCTCGGGAAGACTGTGGATAGGAACTAGCAATGGCGTTGTTATATCTGTCCCTCTCTCCGACAGCTGTAGCAAGGACTCTCTGCATTCTAGAGGTGAGCGAGACAACAATACTTCTCTCTAGTTCAACACACCGCTCATCAGTACAATAAGACTGGATAGCTACCGCACTCTGGGATTTAGTCGTGATCATATTTCATTTACTTGATACTAGCTGCTCCCCGCGGTTTCACCCGCGTAAGTCCCGTTCCCGCGGGAATATCGGGATAAAAAGTAGCCTATGTCACTCTCCATCCCTTCAACTATAACCACACAACATCACGTCATTTCGGCACCCCGTTCTGCCGTGAAAGACGGACAAACAGACAGACAGACACACACACTTTCCCTTTTATAATATTAGTGTGGATATACTAAAATACAATACATTATACCTACAAATACATCCGTAATTTCCAGGTCACGGCTCCCTGGTCCGCCCCGCTAGCCCGACCGGCTCAATACCGTGGTGTTCGATGGCCCACGCCCAGCTCAGTTTCCACGGTCACCGGGACGCTGTGACGTTCTTCGTGGCTGTCCCCGGCGCTGCCGGCTCACCGGCCAGGTCGCCCGACTCGGCGGGCAACTCGCCCGTTCACACTGTACCGCCGATGCTGGTTATATCCGGCGGGGAGGGGTACATCGACTTTAGAATAGGTAAGGACGAGGATAGTAAGGATAGTAGGTAGTCAGGCTGAGTTTAGATGAACGCGCGGTAGAAAACCGCCGATGCTGGGCATATCGACTTTAGAATAGGTAAGGAAGAAGTCTTTTTTAAACTTACGTGATCTGCCGCCTTATTCTCCAAATAACCATGTCTTAACGCGGCACGTCACGACGTGGTTATTTTGAGAAAACAAAAGCTGTGCAATCTCCTACCGCGCATAAAAGAGGATATAACAATAGTCGGAGATGGTAAGGCTAAGTTCAGAAATAATTTTTGAAATCTACTGAGTAGTTTCGGTGATTACCTCCGTCAAACGAACCAACATTACCTCTTTGTTATAAAGTATCGACATAAATGACAGTATTTGAAATCAAAAAGAATCTGAAGGAAGTTATTATCGGTATTTTGTTAAAATGAACTTTTTTGTGATGAACATGACAGTATTTAGAATCAAAAAGAATTCGAAAGAAGTTAACATCGGTATTTTGTTTGATATTTAATAAAAACTCCAAAACAAGCAATATGCACGTTAGCATCATAAGGACCATATTCCATTACATTGCCATAGAAGCTTCGTGCTTAAATTTGATAGTGCTAAACCGTAGAGCTTAGCTTAATCATGCTTAACTAAAATAAACTACATTGAAAATTCGGTCTTACGGCGAGTCTGAAAAAACTATCGTTTGCTTTGCTTACCGTAAGTAGATATTTGAAGTTACTTCTATATGAAAACTGTAAGATATCTACAGACAGTAATCATAATCAGATTGATAGGCTATTGAAACTGGAAGTTAAGGAATCGGTTTGCGACGCGACAGAGACAAGCGACCAAGAAAAAATAAGTGAAAAATACCTACTCTCCAGTGCATCAAATGTGCAAAACTATCTTGTCTAGAATGCAAATCGTTAACTTATATTTCAGTCTTTAGTGCCTAAGTATAAGATGTTTGGACGAATCTGTGCCTATTGTTTGTTTTAGTAAGGTACAGTTTTACTAAAATGCATACTCAATACTAATAAATTCACTTTGATCATGGTAATATCGCTTTTTAACGTGAGAATTCTAAGTGTAATAAGATCTTTTTATAAAAATATATTTCAACTTTTACTTTAACTTAAAACGATTGCCCGACGATCTATCAAGAACGTCCTAGCAAGCTTCGCGACGAGCGTTATCAGACTAATAATTACAAACACAACCTTTGATTAAAACAAGTCAATGCATCATAATATTCTTTTTTTTTTCTACTATATAGAAGAGCACGCAGATGACATAAGAGACACTGCCTCACACCTCATTGTATGGCAGATTATGAGCGAAGCCCGGTTTACCTGATAGAGTTTAGTAATATAATAAGTGGTACGTTTATTTGTTTTACAAGCACGGCTTCGTAACACACTTACGCTATGTACACTTGCATGGCCTCACACCATGTTGGATTTATTGGATAAAAAGGCTATTCATTCGTTGTTTACGAGCACTCATCATTCAGTAATTCCAACAGTGCCAACTCCACTATTAGCCTGAATTCTATAATAAACGTACGGATGTCAGTTGGTCTATCACCATAGCAACTTTGTTTTTACAACATGTATGAAACTTTTTAACAGATATCAACGTTGCAATTTAAAGTCGGTAAAGAATAATTTTGTCTCTTGTCTAATCTTTCGTTGCAAGTGTTTTGAAATGACAAAGAAAAACAAAAATAAGCTTACGACTGCAACCCACTGCACTCATATATTCATATCAATTGGTGTTTGATTTTTTTATTATTTACGTCGACGAAAGCCTTTTTATTCAATAAATTCATTTACACCCTCAACCACTACCATTCTTCAAAAATTAACAATACTAATAGGTTTTTTGTAAGTAAATTTTTACCAATTATTTATATATTTCCAAATCCAAGAACGCTAACGTGTATATTGCTAATCTAGAAAATTAACAAATAAATTAGGTATGTTTATGTTTTGTAAATACGCATATTACTAAACGTTCTCTGAATTTCTATTCTTTTATAACCTCTTTCTTTTTTCAGAATTTTTTTGTAATTGACAACCGGTCACTCTTGTTAGCTCGATGTCGTAAAATATGTAGGTAGCATGCCTATGCGATGTTGCTCCATTGTTACAGTTTGTGAGCTAGTGAGTGGCTACTAGTTATCGCGCACTGAGACTGAATTTACCGTAAAGACTAATGCCCAAATACTCAAACGCTAAATATTTAAGTTTTTAATTTTTATTGTGTTAAACACATAGGTATATCATCAAAAATGTTGAAAAACTAAATGATAATTTCAACCCCGGTAATTAAGGCTTCGTGGCTAAGTGGTCTATAGCAGTCCACATTAAAGACGCTTGTATTATCGCAGGTTCGAATCCTGCCGGAGTCGTAACTTTTACTAAGATTTAATTTTTTTTAAAGGCCGTATTGACCAGTAAGGAAAAAAGAACTTTAAAACTTCTAGCCTGCGCAAGCTGTCGTACCAAGTGTTTTGACATAAGCGTGAATTCTATAACCAAACGTACGGGATACGGATGTCCGGAGGTCCATCACCATATCAACTTTGTTTTACAACATAAAATGTATGAAACTTTTTGACAGATAACAACTTGCTATGGCAAAAGTCCTATAGGAACCAGGCGTTAGTAAGATCTCATGCTAAGATAATGTATACAACTTGAATTTCATTTGTTTTGGTTTTATAATTTCAGATGTTTTATTTTAATACTCTTCCAACTTGTTGTATTTGTATTTACATATAATTAAATGTTACTGTGCTGAGCTGGCAGTTATTAATTAGATCCTTAACTACAGAAGAATATATGTAAATGCACTTCTACAAATATAAATTAATGATAAAATTTTAACACAAATAACTTATTTACTATTTCTCTCCTTTTCTTGTGATAAATATGTAAAAACACACTTCTTTGCCCAACTATCAAGTTCCGTATCCAGAATTGTAACTTTTGTCTCGTTTGTAATAATAGAGACATTTCTGCAACGTGTTGTTCTTTTATAAAGGTATTTTTTTTATCAGTTCAAGTCTTTGTTTGCATGAGATTTTACTCATGTACTGTTAACTTTAACTATATGCGTAAACTCAATACATTTTCAAAGACTCGATGAGGGCATTGAATAATAAAATGGGTTTCGACGGCTATCGTCCGACATTGGATACAAATCTTGATAATCTTTCTGACAGCTTCTATTACTAACGCCATGTAAATTAGCTAATTGCAACAAGAACCTTATGAACAATCTTAGATGACGCTGTGCAAAATGTCCAAGGATATTTATTTATTAACATTTCTATACGTTTCCAGCCGACTCTGAGATGGAAGACAGCGTGGTAGTTGCCGAGGACGGTTCATCTGGTCACAGCTCGCTGGCCGAGCGAGCTAGCAAGAGCCATTTGATAGTTTGGCAAGTGGCCACTGCCTAACGCAGCGCACGCCGCGTACGCATCGAATCCGAGTGCGATTTCGTCTATGTATGTACTTCGACGAAGCCTGAGGTACTCGTGGAGTAGCCTGAACGTTCTTTATATCTGAATATCATTCTGAAAGGACAGCCCCTATTCTTATAAAGATGAAGAAACAAACCTTAAGGGCTGTAATAGTCATGATAACCATGAAAAGAAAATACGCCTGATAGATTCACTTTAGAAATATAATGAGGCATTCAAGGTTCTAGCGAATGTCCTGTCTTTGATTGTGATTAACTAATCATCCTTTTTGGGATGTTTAGACAATGTAAAAGTAAGGTTTGAAGAGTTTGTCCTTTCAGAGGGATTATGGTTATATAGAAGTGTATCTGGTCTCACGAGGCTTTGACGATGTGGGTATGCAAATAGGATAACGGTGGCGGGGGTGAGTTTGCAATATAAATCTTAATAAAGTTTTTTGTAGAACATAGAACAAAGTAAAGGAAATAACAATGTACAAAATAGCGTTGTAAAAATAGTAATAAGACCATAGAAAGTTTAGAATGTTTAACACCTTGTCCTGAATTATCTTAGTGTCTTCAAATGAAGTTTTAAAGTAGAGCTTTGTTTTACATATCAGTGTAACTTTTCTACAATGTTTTATGGATTAGCAAAGGTAGAATTCTCTTTTTCTTTGTTGAAGGAATTCTTAAATTATGATTCCCGTGAAATTAATTTTGGAATTCAACCCCTACTTTGGAGTTGAATCGAGCTTGTAACCATCCATGATAAATTTCTTCAGAACCAGTTGTATAAACTGCGTCTTTTTTATATTTTTCTTTCATTTACAAATGTATCTTTATTTCCCAACGTACATTAACGGACATACACCCCCGTCAACCGAATCGCAATGGATTAGCGCGAAGTGAATGAAGCTAAAGTTAGTTTGCAGTAGGAAAGACAATGAGGATTGATTTGTTTGTTGGTCTTCGTAATTCTTCATTACCTATTAGACGACTCTTTTCGACATATACAACGAAAACTGCAATAATAGTCGGATAGAGTTGTGTTCTTAATCACTATCGCACGTCTTACGTCATCTCGGAATGTGTGCACGGCACTATGGACTATAAATCATGTATATCATATGTTATTCTGTGTGCTTTTCGCGTGTAGATTTGTTGGCGCCTCTTTGCTCACAAATCAAGCGGGCTGTGTTACCATTCGTTTTCTCAGTGGCCCGCGTCAAAGCTTAATCTCATTTAGAAATGTACAAGATGTAACCACCAAATAATATATTAATTATTAGACTGGGATTCGTCTCGCCATATTGATTTATTCTTTTCAAATGGACGGAACAATCTCTTAGTAGTTAGATTGTAATTATTAATATATAAATGAAATAATAATGAAATTATGAAATACTTATTATCCATTATACACATTTAGATATGTATTATGAAATTTCTCATTTGTGATCATGATATTTTGAAATTCGTTTTTTGCTGTGGTTGTCTTCTGCATCACAATTTGTTTAAGTGCTCTGTTATTTTTATTAGTAATATTTATTTTTATCGGTTTTATCACTTGAATATAAAATGTACATTAATGTTATATTGATTTAAAAAAGCATTTATTAGATAAAATGATTTTGGCTCTGATTTAATTCAGTGCGTTAGTATTAGAATTCGTTCTAATTTAGAGTCAATAAAAATCTGTATCTTGGTCTATTTTGATGGTAAAATATAATTTATCATTGACAGTATAGTTCTTTAATGTACATTTTATATTATAATTTAGATTTATTTTATAGAAATCTAACCTCGTAACGAAACGCATGGTGTTGTATCTTGTAATCAAGTTATGGTGCAAATATTAGAATTATTTTAGGTTTTATAGTTTTTTCGCTGACTCGTTAACTATCAAAAGCACTTGTTGACATTTTGACTGTTACACTCCTTATAGCGGGTTCGATTCTTATAGCGGGCCAAAAATTACAATCTGTATATTTGGGTTCTGCCTGAGACGAAAAAGAAATCATTATCACTTAAAATTTTGGTTTCCGTTAAAAGTCTCTTTAAAATATGTTAAAATAGAAATAGTAACTGGGCATACTTTTTGTCATTATATCTATTGGTAATTTTTGAAAGAAAACAACTTACAGTAAGCTTTTTTTGACAAACGGCATGTGAGACCGAGTTAATCTATCTTCAGTGTTTTTGATCGTTAGTGTATCAGCCTCAGTCAAGCACTGACAGAAACTGGTCACTTTCTCGTCTATCATAATAAAGTATATAACAACCGAACAGTCTAATACATCCATTCATATTATTCAAAGCTCGCAATTGAATGTCAACGAATGTATTGGACATCTCAGATCTCGTAAGCAATAGCATAACGTGCGTTTCAATACGGCTAATGTGTACAAACTTAATATGTTTGTATCATAGACGTTTTACCCAGTAGACACCTAATAAAGGGCGAACGCTTTTAGTCCACATATGCGCGCTTTAGCACTTATAACGATCCACACCCCCTTACGATCGACCAATAAAGACCAGTCACCAGACTAGTGACCCGTGAACATTTCTGATTTGTCAAGATTTGTCCGTGACCCTCACATACACACACACATACATCGCACACCTCAGTTAGTTGTCAGAAAAGTTTGTATTGCGAAGTAGTACTACTGGGTAAAACGTCAATGGCTTGAATACATAAGGCGTTTTAAACGCACAAGCTTAGCTATATCTGAGGGTTTATACGCGATGAAAGTAGCCCTATCAGTGCAGTTATGTTGGTCGCTCGCATTATTTCATATAAAACATTAGTATACAAAAAAAAATTTGCGCGCGTGTGAGCGAACGGATTTTAGATCAATTATTTTTTTACTTTAATTCACTCCTACGCGGACAACTGAATAGATTCGGTGACCGTTTCAGTATAAAATATCGGGATTTTTTAAGGATTGTGTGAGGAGTGCAGTTATATAGGTTGTCGTGAGAAAGAAAGAAATGAATATATGTTACTGAAGTATTTTTGGCTGTATTCTTTAGTGAGCGTAAGTCTGGAGTTTCACATTGGCTTTTTGCTTTGGCTTATCAAAACAAATACAATGTTTACGTAAATGCGGTGTGCACTCAGCCTTACTACAACGGAACGCGTGACATTGAATTTAAGTAAAAATAATTTCCTATTCAGTTGCCCCGTAGAAGAAAATAAACATAAAATAATTTAATTTAATTTAATCTAACATGTAACTTAAACTATGACTTGGAGTGTAATCATTAATATAGTCTCATTATCTGACTCGTTCAATTAGTGTTATTGTTGAAGAGTAGATGTCGAAATCTTTCTAATTTTGCAGAAAGCGCTGGTTGTATAATTAAAAACTATTAGGATCACTCGAACCTTGATCCTAGCGACCAATACCGTAAAAAAACAGAACTTTTTTCTTTAAACGTAAACGTTTTGTTTTAGAATCTGGTCCTCTACAAAGCGAAAACGATGCATCGTGCCTATAATCGCAGGTCAGCTTATGTTGGTGGTAAATGAATTCGGAAAATTAACTAACATGCTTATGTTAGTTAATTTGCATCGTAACAATCATCGATTTCGAATTCGATTGTTACGATGCATCGTTTTGGATTGGTAGAGTTGAGATACTGAATCGATACTTTTATCGAAAAGAAAAAATAGATTCTTTTATTATCTAGAATCTAGATATAAAAGCTTATTTACTATCGTAATACAAATTGGTTGTTTTATTATTTCATTGATAGTACTCGGTGAAATATTTTGAAGAATGCGTATGAATATTTTAAATTAGGGTTGTGTTGTGTAATAATCAGTTGTAGCTTTTAACTGTATATTTCGTCAAACAGCGCTAACTGTAACTCCTAGTCAAGCTGTATCGATGTAGATGTAATATTTAGCTAGGCTTACATTTTCATAGTATCTAAGTAATCAATGCCACAGCGAGTTGACTCGAGGTACAAGTGTAGGAAGCTACTTTTTAAACTAGTGTGGCTAGCATCCATGTATCAAAAAATAAAATAATCTTGATATATCGCAAAGTACTTTTGTCATAAAAAATTAATAAACTCTCAAGTCGAAATCTTTTACGCCCGAATACTTACCCCCTTATGCATAATTGACCAGTAAACTTGTATTAGCTAAAACGCATATTAAATCTGTTGCTATCTCTTTTCGTTGACATATGGGTGACAAGAAAAAAATGTTCTTTAAACCTGTATTAAATTGTCAAAAGTTTTTATGAATAAGACCCTAAAACTCTATTTAAATATTGTAACGTGATTAACAAGGACGTTCTTACATGTCAGATTTGTATAGAAAAACGTCAAATACTAGAAAAGAAAAATATATAACCACGACTGTATTCCAAGAAACGGTAGACATTTTCTTGAGATATTTTATGTCGATCCTTTGAAAATGTCTAGGCCCTAGACATTTTCAAAGTATCGACATAAAATATGACCTAGAATCTAGGGGGTAGTCAGAGGTATATGTACAAATGCATATTTTGGTACATGTCCACTTTTAGCAGAAGTTTACTTTCGTGACATGTTGCAAGCTCAAACAATACCAAAGTTATAACTTACATTGATAGCTGTTTAATATCTAGCTGTCCAGTATTCGGGCATAAATCTAATGTTCATCATTAAACCACTTTTAAAAAGAGGTTCCATAGAACCTCTTATATATAGACTCTTAGAAAGTATCTACGAAGGTATATTTCTCTTAGTACTAGTAGATAAAGTAGCTTTCTACAATTTAATGCAATGGCATAATAAAAGTTGAGCATACCAAAATGTATATGTAATAAAAATGTTCAATAAATTCTTTTAGCTTGATAATTTTTAAAATATTACTGTATTGACTAAATGAAGTTATATTATTCGTATTTTTAAATTACATTTATTTGTACTTATTTTTTATTAATTTGAAATAATTTGTTAATATTACTTTTACAAATTAAAGACATAAGATTATTTATTTTACAACGGGTGTTGATTTATATAATGTTTTGTGGTGTTTTAATAAATTATGATTTTTATGATTTTGTTTTTATTTTTGTTTATTTTCTTTTGCTGAATTTGTGACTGTATCATATTTTTGATAATGTTTTGTCTGTTATAATATTGTGTGCCGCATTCAGAACGAGTAGGTACCTAAGCAATACTTAGTTTAAGTAAAGATGCAATATAAATTAAAAAATTGTACTAAATTGTAAACAAAGTGATCTTATGACTTAAAGTTACAAAAATAGTTGTATGGTCTAACGGTCTTATTCATATTGGTATAGTTGGTAAACTTACTTTAATTACACGGCTATTAAATCTGTTGCTATCTCTTTTTATTGATATGAGTAACAAGAAAAAAACATTCTTAAAACCCTAACTAAATTGACAAATCTCTATAAATAACGGGGAACATTATTGTAGACTAGCTGCGCCCCGCGGTTTCACCCGCGCAAGTCCCGTTCCCGCGGGAGTATCGGGATAAAAAGTAGCCTATGTGTGCCTATGTGTTAATCCAGGCTATCACCTATCTGCGTACTATAATATTATAAACTTTCACGTTTATAATATTATAGTAGGAGATATCATTGCTAGTTTTACTGTAACGCCTTGGATTTGATAAGTGTAAAAAAAATTGTAGGTAACAACATCAGCGTCGCGTTTTATATCAAATAGAATGTGCGTAACGTCAACGTCGCGTCTGCGCAGCGGTGGCGTTGCCCCGACGCTAGAGAGACGTCAGCGCTTGTAAAAAGCCAGTGGGATAGCGGCCTAAAGGTCGCGTCACGTTAAAAGAACGCTGAGGAGATAAGCTGCGCAGTAGTCTAGTCTATTATTAGGAAGTTTAGGCGCGTCGTTAACAGGATCAAAAGTCAAGGCGCGGGCGCTGAAAGTATGTTCACTGATTGGAAGAAAAAATAGAAAGTCAAGTTTACTAGTCTTTTTCCTCCAATCCTGCAGATTTATTTTACTTCTACGTACGTGTATTAAAACTTATCAAATACCTTTGTTTGTATCGTCACTGAGTCTGAGTGCGGCTAAAGCTTTGTCTGTTTGCGCGTCTCATTGTATATGTTTATTGCGGTTAATTGTGATTAATCAGATGTAGGTATCGGTTTTTGGTATTGCTAACAAATAAAGAACTGCTGAAATGAAATGCTATTTTCTTTGCCACTCCAACCTCTAGGAACTTCTCTAAATATTCAGGTTTAATTAATAATTATAATAAAATATTTATTTACAGTAACTAAACTTATATGTAGAAAATATTATTATTACTCGCTTCAAGAAAATTAAATGAAGTATAGATGAAGTTCTTACTTTCTACCAACAAGGGACTGGATTATTATAGCATGCAAACATGTTCAAATAGTAGCAAAAAATTTTTTTTAAAATTGACAGCTTTCAAATATATAATTAAGAGATCCTAACCTAAGTTCAAATAACTTTTGGTTTACCGCCATTAAGTTTTGCGAACCAATTCAGGGGTTTTTGGGATAAGGGCAGGCAGGAAGAAGAGGTTTTGATAGACCAAGGTTTATTTTAATTTTTTTAAAAGACTGAGGACTTCATTACAAAAACCCTGATTTATCAAAACCATGGTCTAAATTATTATTATCTAAATAAACTATACGGGACGGGTTAAGAAAAATGGTGATCAGATTCCCTGGTTTAGCGATAAACCATGGTCTAACGCTTTTTTTCATTTCATTATCTTTTATCTTTTATAGGAAAATATAGACCATGGTTTTGACAAACCAGGTTTTTTTGAGGTTCTTTGTGTAGTTTACCTATAAAGACCGCAGTAGTTTTTCACTTTACACAAAGCCTCGCTAGATGGAGCCACGAGTTTCTCGAATGTGCTTTTGTATTCACCCTTAACCAGGCAAAATTCTATCGTATTGTAATAGTTGAAGATCTAAATTACTTTTCGTTTTAAGATCTGTTGACCTTAGCAACCGTAGCATGGTAGTACCTACCCATTGAGGATCTGAAAGGTGTTGGCGACTAGTTCCAAGTTCTTAATTTCCCACGTGTGAAATTTTGCTAATTATTATTGGGACGAATTCTTTTTAATGAAAAGTCTTAATTTTACCATTTCTTAATTTTCCGAATGCCTCATTTTCCTAATTATAGTTAGTTTCAATTCGGTTTTTTAAAATTAAGTACAGTCAACAGCGACTAAAATAAAACACACAAGTATTAGTATTGCTTACAAACATTTAATATATGAAACAACGTTGCTTTAAATTGTTTAAGCGAATTGGATCAAATGCCTACCTATAAATTAAAAAATAAAACGCAATATTACTTATTTGCTTACTTAAACCGACAAAAATTTGTCAGACATTGTTCGGGTGTGACTTTTCCTTTAGTCAGGTCTTCTATATTTGCGCTAATTTTTGCGTCTTTTATCATATATTTTGACCGTCTTTTCCTTGGCTCAGTGTACACTTTATTTTGTCTAGATCTTGAATTGACACTTGACATTATCCTTCACACTTTATCTATTGCCTATTAACACTAAACGCAATGAGTTTCATAATAAATAGGTATTATAAATTATTAGGCTCTCAGCGAATAGTTCATAGTAGTTCATAGTTGTTGTGCTTTTTATGTTCAACTGTACTATCATCCGAAAAAAAACCGAATTGAAACTAACTATAATTAGGAAAATGAGGCATTCGGAAAATTAAGAAATGGTAAAATTAAGACTTTTCATTAAAAAGAATTCGTCCCAATAATAATTAGCAAAATTTCACACGTGGGAAATTAAGAACTTGGAACTAGTCGCCGACACCATCTGAAAGAAGATGATTGCTCTGAGTACCTACCATTCGTTTTCACTGTTGCCAGTTTTTTCAAGTGCAATGTTTAGAAGAGAAGCTTTGAAAACTTTGTTAGAAAACTAAAAATTTATAAAATTCTTATTGAAACATTCATAGAACACTAAAACAAAATAAAGTCGTATTTATTTATTTACTCACACATAGACTAGATACGAGTTTAACATTACTATTGCTTTTAGGCACCAAATTTTTATGTTATTGTTATTATATTTATATTACAATGAGTGTAATATATGTAAGTAGTTGTGTAAGTGAAGTGATATTTTAGGTAAAACTTGTAGGAATCAACTCGTAAGTACATATAGGTACAAGTTCAATTTTATTCGACATTTATCGGCAACCCCTTCCTACCCCAACCGCCCTTGTGAAATGCTTCAGGGGCGTTTAATCGGTAGGTACCCATCTCCACTGGGGTCTTTGATTGAACATCCGTTATCGCTACCTGTAAAAATATACCTACCTACATAGGTAACATAGTACTCTCCCGTTATTTACAAGCACTATACTGTGTTCACAAAGTCGATTGAAAATTTTAGAAAATAAATGTGATGTCCATAAATATTGGTACATAGTATAGGTAGGTATTTTGCTAACATGGAAAGAACATAAGGCAATGTGAACTCGCCCTAGGCCCGTTTTTGACGCCAATTACGTTTGTTTATTTTTCTAATTGTTCGATCGACTCGGTAAACAGAGTATAGGTAGGTACCTACCTACCTAATCGACTTCGATCACAATCTTCGATTACATTAGGACAGAGTAGTTTTCTGAACTCTTATGGTACATTTTGGTTCAAAACTTTGAAGGCCCATACCAGAAGAGTAATATTGAGAGTTTCCTTTATACACATAAAATTTAAATATTAAAATGTAATATTGTATAGTTCAAGCAAAGTTGCACTTGGATGCTAACTCTGTTTATGTTAGGTAGGTCTCTTCTTGAACTAAACAAAATAAAACTATTAAATACGTATCTAAATCGACAATATTTTTACGTAAGTAATCTCCAGTTGTATGCCTTTCTACTGAAAAATTCGTTCATAGGCTACAGGTACCTATTATAGACTCCGGTGGAAGTTTATCTAATATTGAAGACCACTGTGGTGCAGTTGGGTGACCGCCCGGCTGAGATGCGGAGGTCGCGGGTTCGATCCCCGCTACGGGACAAATGTTTGTATGTTCTGCAGATATTTGTTCCGTGTCTGGGTGTTTTCTATCTATAATGGTTCGCGCACATTATGCCGGGCCGCAGCGTGTCGGGGCGGAGCGCAAAAATCCGCTCAAATCGCTTTAATACAATTTGTATGAATTATCGCACACTGTGCCGGGCCGCAGCGGCTCGCATTAATGCGAGGCGGATTTCCGTCCGTGCGATGCGGCCCGCCCCGCCCCGCTGCGCCCCGTCAACAGTGTGCTATAGCTAGCGGATTGGTTGCATGCAAATTGCACAGTTGCATTCAAATTCTGGCAGTACACTGAACTCAAAATCCGTCAATGCACTGTAACCCGGCCCGTCACTAATGTGCTAGGTAAACATTTTGCGCTGCGCTGCGGCCCGCTCCGCCCCGCTGCGGCCCGGCATAATGTGCTCGAACCTTTATATGTATGTATGTATTTACAAAAAAAAATGTATCTAAGTGTTAGATCAGTCAACTGGTTACCATAACACAAGCATTAAGTTGCTTAGCTTGGGACTAGATGACGCTGTGTGGAATGTCCAAGGATATTATTTATTATAGACTCCATTAGAAGTTTATCTAATATCTACGAAGGTACAAATAAAACAACGATCTATTATTACAGTTTATTTGATGTACATTATAATGAAAACATAATCTAATAGCATAACACAATTCACACAATGCAACTGATTTTCCACGCATCAAGAAAATAATCTTATTTTATTCATTTACTGTCAATCTAAATCAGACTTTAGATTCAATGGTTTATGATACAATTTGCATTGAAATACAACAGATGATTTTTGTGCTCAAAGTAGACAATTTATTCAATGGCTGGTTTAGTCGTGAAATTTCAAAATTCAGAATTTAGTTTTGTAAATCGAAAACAATAAAGATTAAAAAGCACTTACAAACTTCGTAGCAGCTACAAAAAACGTAGTACCCACTTGCTACGATATCGTAGCAACTGCTACGCTGCTATTGTACATTTTAAATGAACTGTTTTTTTAACTCTAGATACTTTTTGAAATTAAACACAGCTTTGTATTTGTTACAGAAGACATTTTTGGTGTTAATTTAACACATTACACACTGCGAAAAAGCATCACTGTTCTACGAAATGGAATCAAATACCTATCTCTAATCCTAAATATACTCTAATGCCTGACTGTCTATTAAATTCGCAGTGCGGGCCTTTGTTTCTTTTTAGACAAAAACTAGCTTTTATGTATTACTAATTAAATAAATAGTTGATTAAGTTTATTTAAGATTTTTTAATCAAATTTCAAACAAGTAGGTATTGTAATGTTTTATCATAGCTCTACTGTTGGAAAGACGAAAAATAATAATAATCGAAAAACAAATTAGTATTGCTACAATCTACATTAAATCTAATTTTATACCAGCAACATTTCATTACGTATCCTGTAGAGAGATTGCTAGTTTATAATTTTAAAAATATAATAGTTTCAAACTTAATAAAACAAGAAGAAAATCTGATCAGTTTAAAACAATTCACTGACTGGTTCGGTTTTACATTTTTAACACATTCGTCCATCGGGATGTCAATGGAACAACTGATGAAGAGTCTTGGTTTCAGTAATGCGGTTTGAATCCCGTCAGAATTATTTTTTTGCATACCTTCTAACTTTGATACATTTGGCCGCGACCGTATTACCTACTCAGAATAAATAATATCAATATAAAGTAGAATAATTAAATTCATACATAAAAGCACAGTTTTATCTGTGATAAAACGGTTCGTCTGCTCGTTTCTAAATTATGCTTGTAATTAAATAAGTACATTAAAAGTAACATAGGTAAAAGTAAAAGTCTTATTTTTAGAATATAACAGAATAATGTTACGTGAAGTATGGTACAATTCATTACAAATAAAAACAATTTACACATACTTTGTATTAGAAATAAATATGCAAAATTAACTTTAAACATAGAAAAATAACATTCATAAATAATATTAAAAGTGATAAAATTAGCTAGTCTTTCTAATCTAGTCATTTTTCACTTTTTAAATTTGGAAATTTTTGAAACATAAAAATAACAAAAGTTTTTTTCTATTTAGCACTATTTTTATGTAATTTAAGAAAAGTATGTTTACATACCTACAACGATTAAGTATTAAGGTTACGGTTCGAATAAGTATATGTCATTCGGAATATACGCTCGACTCCTATATTAAGTTACTTAGAATACCTATAATTTCATATCATGCAATGTCCTACTATGTAACTCTGTACTCTGGTTTTTAATAATTGCTTATAAGGAAGGAATTAATTAAAAATTGACTCAATAATCTTATCGAAAAAAGTCAATCTAATTTCCTCGAACGGCCATATTTACGCACAACACGCATTTTATACGTTTATTTAAACGTTATTTTATTTATAGATTTTGAGGAATTGAGGATAAAGTAAATGTTACGAGATAGAATTCAAATCGGCTTCAGTAATCAAGACTTAAATAGCGATGGCTTGAAATGACTCGATTTTGGTTTCAAAATTAATCTAGCCTTGTTTTTATAATCCAATCAAGTCAGAGTTCAAACATTGCTTTGTTCCACTGATCTACACTGGTGAACGTTTACTAGGTAATGATCGTGAAAACTAAAACTACTAGGAAATTACTTACTAATGAAGTGTAATTTGCTATACGTACCCCCTAGCGGAGGACAAGATGACGTGATTGCCAGAATCGGATGTTAAGTACCCAAAATATTTTAGGAACATTACAACATCACCCAATAGCTGGTCAATCAAGCAACGTGCGTATCATTGGTCATTTTAGTTTCCCAAAACTACCCTAGTCGAACCGACATTCACAAAATATTGGTCGTTATCGAATTAACATATCCAGTTAGTGTATAGAACAAATCACCACTCCAAATTTATACACATCATTTCAATCCATTATTTTGTATAAGTGAGACAGAACAGGCTACAAAAGTTTTAAGCTATTGCATAGCTTCTATTGCGGGCCTTGAACGTGGAGACCGAATCCAGCAATTCCGTAACGAAAATAACCTAACGCTTGTCTCTTTAGTTCAGCAACTCGTCTCTAGGTGGCATGCAATAGCTTTACCGCGGTAGTCCCCGAGTGCCACACGTCTTGTCAATTTAGTTAAGACATCTCCTAAGATGATGATTTATTGAGAAAGATAGTAATGATTATTGATTAAATAAAGCATTGTTTTTAATTCCTAAATAATTACCCAGTAAATGGGAATTTCTGCACTCTCGAGGTTCATAACTTCGAAGTTCCCGATTAAGATGGTTGTTTTTTGACTCTTTCACTCAGTAACTTTTGAAAATATGTTGGTATACTTGGTTTATGACTTGGAATAACACATAGGCTACTATTTTACGGGTAAGTATCACGGGCGAAGCTGCGTGTGGATATACTAGTTTGTGATAATGTATTTGTAGCTATTATAACTGTACTGGTACTGGTATTGTACTGGTAGGTACTGTCTCACTTATACAAACTGACTTAAGGCAATATACATGAATTCTAAGTCTATAGGTACCTATCGGTTACCTCGTAAGCACACCACGTCTAGTTTCATCACATGAGTAATAATCACCTTTATTTCTACACCTAATAGGTTATAATATAACTACCAAATGACTAGATCTACTCTATTCCTAGGCTATGCCTCCAAAGGGCATAAATTAAAAGTTAATACGCGCAAATGTTATGATAGGCTTTGTCCGAAAAACCTTAATCGCAAATATTTATAAACATAATATTGATTTTACCATTGATTAGACCTGTTTTCAACAAATGGCTGGAATTCAAATTTTATACTGTAAATTTCGTATTTCTAATCCTAAACTAAATTTAATATGGATATTGAATATCCAACACAAATCTAAAACGACCGAGAGACTACGACAAAACCTACATATTTTTGTATATAAAGTATTTTTTTATAAAACTAAAGAGCTACTCAGCACAATACTTAATGTAAAATAATTTATTAATTTTAATTATTTTCATAAATGTCGTAGAAACGCCTAACACACAATAATATATTAAATTATCCTTAAAATAATTCGTTGTGCAAATAAATTTCAACTAAAAATTCGTTGTTATACTTCGATTTATTGCTATCGTTGCTCCTTTTATACAAATTTGATATATTTTTTATTTAAATCTTAAAATTAGTTCGACTCAGCTACTCAAACTTAATTAAATTACAGTATATTTCCAACAATGATGTAGGCTGTCGTAAATATACATTTTAATGTAAAAACTTGAGGCACATATCAAATCTTCAGTTTATAAAAGATTTGAGAAAAAGAGCCAAAACATGAAAGTAATTAGAAATGTTATTAAATCGTAACAAACTCGACAATTATAATGAGCCTACTAAAATGTAATCAGTTTCGACACGCGGTGAATTACCATAATATATTTTATTTAATTAAAATCTTGCTTATATATTACACAGATTAAATAAGCAAATACTTGTAAACTGCAAATTTAGCGATTTAGAGAGAACGCGGCAAGTGGGAAGTGGTCGGTCGAGTGGGACTAGCCTCCTTCCTCCCCCACTCCCCGCCGCAGCGCCCCCTCGTCCTCCCAGGCTGACGAAGCCAAATCAATTCACAAAGAACAGGTTCATGCCGAAAGATAAATTAACAGATAGTCGTTTTAATACGCTAATTAGTAAGCATATTCTCATGTGATATAAGTATTAATAGCCGAATAGGATTTTAGATTAAGTACATTATCATTATGACGGATTCATCAATGTCCTTAAATGAAATCAGAATTCCACTCACTTTAATTCCTAAGCAATAAATTCATAACGAAATATAATTTTAAAATACTATATCACCTGTTTGCAGTCTACTAATTAGCCGTAAAGTTGCTATATAAGTCACTTTCCGTAACTAAATCTATTAACAGTATTGCTTTCGAATTGCTTTTTATATTGCTTTATTTATTGCTATCGCCTAAACTTTAATGTATATTAATATCTAAACTTTAGGTATATTATATTGCTATTTTGGACAATTTCAATTTTATCACTGCCATGCTTAGCCGTATAATCTAGAACTAAATCAATTCATTATTTTAGAGTTAGGTATCTATGTTTTTATTAATTGTAATACTGGAGTTATGTAAAACATAAGATTATTAAAAAGTTGAACGGTTTCAGTGGCAGCCTGTTTCGATTTCTTAGACGATTATTCTTTTATTCGAATTTCTAAGATCGAAAACGGACCGAAACGGATCAATTTTTTGGTTTAAGTGATGACAATTGGATTAATTTTAATGCCTATATTAAACTAATCTAGTTCTTATTTGTGTCACTATTAGTACGTAATAAGTTTGCTTACACTATTTAATTTTACTTCTACGTCTACAAAAATTGTAAAGAAGGGAAATTTGGTACACAAGGATATATTTACAATCATGTATATATTTTGTATATAAGTTGTGTTACGTTATTTTTACATTATACATCTTACGAAATACGTAGTATACTACTAAATAGAATGATTAAGTATAATATAAATATTCGAATAAAATAGTTTTATTCTCGTTTTATGTAAGTCAAGCCGACATTTTTGGTATTTATGTTATAATAATCCACTAACGATGGGGCGCTAGATAAGGATAGAATTGAATAATGGTAGGTACTAAAGAATAGACAAGGAATATATACTTTATAAATATAGTTAGGAATTTTATATAGATAGAGCTACATCTACATAGGCTAGAGTACTAGGATAAGGGAAAGTCGAAAGAGAGATTTAACATAAATAGAGGACTACCCCAAACTAAGCTTGTTACCAATATAACAAATTTTGCAAACAATGTTCGATCCAATGTTCGATGTTCGTTTTTTTCGATAAATTTTGGGCACCCTTAGTACCAATATAACTCTACAAAATCTTATTTAATAATCCTACATTAATATTGCTTATGAATTACATATCATTGCTTTTATGCGTTACCTTGTCCGATAAAGCCTAATATTAAAATATATATTTTTATTAGTGATTAGAAAGGATTGAATCATAACATCTAAAACTGTGGCACTACAACTACCAGGTTCGGTTAGGGAGCTACAGACTAGAGCCTAGTGCCTCTAGGCGGTACTGACATCTCCCATTCTAAAAACTTCATAACAAACTAACAAATAACACAATGAGATCAATATGAAAGTCGCTGATCAGAATACGTTTAAAAATAACCATGTACAATTTTTCAAAAACTTAATGCTAATGACCAGAATATTTGCCGAATTTCACAAAATTAAATTCATAATACTTTTTAATTGATAGCATCTTTTGCAAAGATTTCTTAATTGACAGGATTAAAAGAAATTCACGAATGATGAATTGACTTTAGGCGATAAACTAGGGTGCATTATCGACGTCTTGAACCGCACAGGAGTTTGACAACAGCAGCCGTCATGAATACTCGCGGGAGTATGTTGGTACTTTCCAAGAAATTGTACAGATGATTCTATTTCAAGAGTACATTACTTTCATGGCTCAAAAATTGCGAACGAGAAAGAGAAAAGAAAATTTTAACAGCAGAAATTGAAATATCATATTATTATGTGATCATTGAGGTTCTACTAAATAATTGTTTTTAAATTTGACTTTGATATTGTATAACATCATTTACAATGCGTAAATCTTGTTTACCCTTATTACATTTAAAGTTGCTTTACAAATTACAAATTATTTATTTAAAAATTAAGTTGAACAATTATGTCAAAAACAGTAAATATTGATTTAACAAGTTTTTTAACTAGATTAGATATTATTTAATTACCAGTACAAATAACAGGTTTTACAGATTAAGAAATCATCATCTTATTTAGAAGCTACTTATTCAAAACTTTTAAATTGGAGTAAAATGGTAACTCTTTTTGAGCGTCATTTGATCACATGTTTATGTTTCAAGTACATTGATGTTTAAGATTACATTGATTTTTATTTCTCTTTAACTATATTTAGATTTTTGAAATTTATCTGAAGATCAAGACGTCGATACAAGGGACTAGCAACTACTGGACTACAGGATAATAAATATAATACCTAACACACTAAGTCCGCTGTGTCACACGACTGCGCGCGACTTGGTACGTGCCTAATTTATTATTGCTTTTCGATACCCATGACTCCGAACACCTCGTGTCCCGTTTAAACTAGTTACAGTTAGCTTAGTCTAGTTATTTTATTGCCAGTTACTTTTGACTTGTCTCCATAACACTCCACTTAGGTATGCTCGTTGTCTTTCGCTGAACACCCTACCGCTCATTATCAGTAATGTTTGCATTATCTATAAAAAAAGAAATATTTTTGTTATCGCCTAAATTTGAATTATAACTTTCAATGTAATTTTAGTATAATTAAATATTTATTTCTTTATTAAATATAAATTTGGAATCTAATATAATACCGAAAACGATCATAAATATATATACGAGGATTTTGCGGAATAAACAGACAAACAGCTGCTGGTTTCGGAGCTGTTAACGTTAAAATGTAGTTCAATTACCTAGTCCTTTTGTTTCATCTTTTGTTTTTCAACTTTAGCCAAGGGACTATGCTGTAATTTTTTTGCACCTGTGCCGGTCTGACACTTAATAATTTTATTTATTTACTGCAATGCTATTTTGCTGCAATTCATCAAGATAGTGTTAAATTCTTGAAAACGAATTATAGTGACATCTAAATATTAATTATGTTGTAATGGAAGTAATGATATTTTTGTTTTTAATAGTAAAATTATTGTTTATTATTAATTTGACATATCATTTTATGGTATAGAAATAGCTGTAAATAGAATTTGAAGTTGTATTTTTTTGTAGAGCTATATTTGTCTCCCGAAAGCGAGATAAAATATGTAACATTAGACTGATAAGGAGCGGTAGATGCGCCGCGGAGCATGGTCGCCGCTAAGGCACTGTCGCGGGCCGACGCATTGGCGCCTGACTGCCAACCCTCTACTGCAGCCGAACGAACAAACTCACAAGGTATTGGCTAAGCTCCTTCGTAGACCGGAACTTCAACATTCATAGCAAATAGAGGTCACATTTCAATGATCGCGTATGTAATATGCGATCCTCGTAACCCGGCCTGACGTTTGGGTGTTTGGTGTCTGGTGACCGGACCGGCGGGTCGGCAGCGGGGCGGCGCGGGCGCGGGGCGCGGGGCCGCGGCGCAGGGACGGATCGGTTGCGAGTCGCACCGAGACGGGCGCCTCCGCGGCTGTCGCGTCTCGCCTATTCACTTACACTCTAACCTACACCTACTTTGCGGTTGTAAAAATCACCTACAAAAGATATTTAGTTTCATTCATATTTCAATAACTCTATATAAGGGTATATTTACTGACGATTATATACAACTAGTTAAGAGGGACGTGTGTCGCGCTGCGGCCTACAGCCGGCCGGGCACGCTACGGGGTCTTAATTCATTCGTTGTTTGCGAAACGTTGCTCGATGTCGTCGCGGCGCCTCCGCCGACCGACGCCATGCCAGTCCGCCGTCGGACGCGCGCGCTCCTCTATAATTATCTTGTAAAATTATGTTACTCTAGTAAGCTAAATTCATATTAATACTCTATGTTAAGTGTAAACCATTTTGTTTGGGTTACGGTCCCTTAGTGAGAGGGCGCGGGCGCGGGCGCGGGCGCTACTCGCAGGCGTCGGCGGACAAGTCAGCGTCGGTCGGCTCGTCGGCGTCGCCTTCGCCGTCGCCGTCGCCATCACCGTCCTCGTCGCGGTTGCACGCAGACTCCTGGTGCTTATTGAGGTAACTCTTCAGTGCGAATGACTTACAGCACCGTAGGCACTCGAAGTTCTTGTCGACTGAGTGGGTCTGCATGTGCGCACGCAAGTTGGAGCGATCTGCGAACGCCTTGCCGCAGTGAGCACAGCCGTATGGTTTCTCGCCGGTGTGCGAGCGCAGATGGCCCTGCAAGAGCCAGGGTCGCGAGAATAGCTTGCCGCACACTCCACATACGTGAGACAGTTGGTGCGTCAGCACGTGCATCGCCAGCGCGGGCATGGAGACGTAGGCTTTGCCGCACTCACCACAGCGCTTGGCCGAGTTGGAGTCGAGGCTGCGGTGCGTCTGCTTGTGCCGCGACAGGTTGGAGGAGGTCGCGTAACGCTTGCCGCACTCGCTGCAGGTGTATTTGTGCTTCTCGACGGGCAGGCCGGGCACGGCGCACTCCACTCGCGCGTTGTGGTAATTCTTTCGCTTGGAGCGGCCGTCGCTGACGAAAAACGCATCGTAAGTGTAGGCGATGGTCTCGCGAGGAGGCTCGGGCAGGACGGGGTTGATGACAGCTGGAGGCGGGGGCCTATTGACGTACTCTGGAGAAGGAGAGCGAGGCGAGGGGAGCGACTGTAGCGGGGGCAGCGGGTTCGGAACCACGCCGACGGTCACAATGACGGTCTGGTGCTGCTGCGGATGCGGTGGCGGAGGCGGTGGGGACGGCGGTTCCGGAGTGACCGGAGGCGGGGGGGTCAGCGTGGGGGGCGCGGGGGGAGCGGGCGGCACCCGTGGCGTCAGGAACACAGCATGCTGGCTGAGGTCTAATATCGCATGCGCGGCGTTGAGGTCCTCCAAGGGCCGATTGAGGTGAAGAGCCCGGCTCTCTAGACAGTATGGTCTGTATATGTCTTTCTTTTTCGGCGGCAGAGACAGAAGGGCGCCAGTGCTAGTGTAGCACATAGAGATGGACTTGCCGCTCGCCGGTGGCGGAGGGGGGGAGACAGGCGAAGACTGGAGCTGGACCTGTAGGAAAGGCGGGTCGGCGGATTCTGAGGAGGCTGAAAGCTGCAGAAGAGCGTAGGAGACAGACTGAGGTGTCGGCTGAGGCGAGAGGGGGGCCGCGCTCAGCTGGCCCGGGAGCTGGGCCGTGAATTGCGTGGAAGGCTGCTCCTCGCTGTATCCTGTTGACAAACAATACTATATCACTACAGTTACAAGTATAATAGACCATTTTAACTACATTCATTGTTAGATCTACATTATTTTTTCATTGCATTTGGTTTGCATCTCAAAAAACGTTAAAGCAACCCAAAACGGTATTCAATTATGTACTCTTTTAAATAAAACATTTGCTAAGTCCTCTAAGAATAAAAGCATGAAACCATGTTGCCTTTTTTTGGTTCGTAGTAAAGAGTGCCGCTAAAATCATTAGACTGAAGGTCTGCCTCCACCAAAAAGTTAACTTTCGCTTTTGCGTCATTTTCACAAAAAAATTGTAAATCGCTTGGCACACATAGACTACTTTTTAATAGATAGATACCTGCAGCTACGAGTGAAGCCGCGGGCAGAGGCTTGTGTGTAATAAATGAATAATTGAATGAAAATACTTTATAAACGAATAATAAAAGCGTACAATGGAATGTCCATTGCACAATTTTATTATTCGGTTATCGCTAAGAAACACCTTGCATATATAACATTTGAATGGAATGAAAAAGCAAATGGCGGATTACTTATGAAGTGAGTATTTGTGAATAGTCATTAATGTGTAGGCAAAAGATGGGTCATTGATTGCATTTTGAGTTCATCCAAAAAGTTTTGAATTTGACCGTTAGTCTGCGATTATAAATGGGTTATATCGTTGTATAAAACTAAAAAGCGATTACACCCACCGAGAGGTAGAAGCCTTAGCCGAGCGGTCAACGCCAATACATATAATTGGCTTTTTGTTCACGTCATTATTTAGTACCTAGTTACAGCATCGACACCGACGCTAAACACTGGCTAACACAATCACTCTATTACATGTTGCTGTTTGCTGTTTAACATTATTTGCCAAACGTGTGAAATCCGCTTTTTAGAAACTTGACTTTTTAATAATTTATTTATTTATTTATTTATTAGTTGCATCAACAAGGAGTACACTAGCACATGCTTAGAGTAAAATAACTTAAATTAAAATCTAGTGACACCTCAATTACAGATGCAAACCTCATGCAAATTAATGACAATTAATTAAAAATTATATAAAAAAAAATTAAATTATGAACAATAAAATAATGAACAATAAAGCGATAATTACCTAATTTAATTACAATTCATTTAAAAAAAAAAACATAAAATTTGGCTAGTTACAATATCAATAAGAATACAATAAGACATGATTCAAAAATTAAAGTAATAAATGATAATAATTTATAAAATCTACAATTAAGTTTAATAGGTAATTAGGAATTGCATACAAAATGTTCCTTAAAATAGGGTCATAATGCTACGTTTAAAAGTGTGGAGGCGACATGAAAAAACATCGATATCGAGCTGTCTCTCCACTGCCACCCCATCACTACCTTCCACGAAATATGAGACAGTAGAATTATGTATTTTGTTGTAATTATTACCAATACGATTTAAGGGCGAGAATTTACCTAGATTAGTATTAGCACTGCCACTGAAAAATGGTTTATATTTATTTTGTCTAGGTAGACATCTTGGAATGGAAATATTAATTTGTGACAAGAGATAAGGAGTGTCAAGCAAGCTGTGTATCAGTTTATACAGAAACATATTGTCCAGCATTGTTCTACGATCGCTCAGAGATGTCATATTAAAATGACTCAGTCTGTCAGTGTAGCTTGGTATTTTTTTCGCCAAATGGTATTCATATGACAGGTGCCATAAGAAACGCTTTTGTACAGTTTCCAAACGCTTAACGTAAATTTCATAGTGTGGGTTCCATACCGTACTACAGTACTCGAGGGAGCTTCGTACAAGGGAGTTGTAAAGCATAATGGCGTAGAGTGCGAAGCGATGGAGGAAGTAGCAAAAAGTTCATAATACTTTTCGAGTATAATTCAACCTGTGGCATACCGCAACCTGTAGAGTCCTTAGTCACCACCAAGCACCGAGCTATTAGTACTATAATGGTCGTCATGCAAAACAAGGAGAAATGCTCTTGTTACGAGTAGGTATCATAATTACCATGCCTTGCCAATCAATGCGCGTTACGAATAATGTTGTAGAATTTGATATTTCATCTATCCCGCTGCGGCAGTGTATCATTTTTTTATTATATGGAATTGCAAAAGTCAGACCGACAATTTATTTTTTTATCCGAAAACACGCATTCAATATAAATTCACTCATCCTTTTTGAAGTAGATTAATAAGAGAAGCATGGTGTGCGAAGTTTAACAAATACCTACAAATGTTGAAACGAATCTATGGATCTAAATAACAAAGGCGACCTAGGCTGTGGCGCAGTGCGTATACGCAGAGGGTAGCGGGCTCAATCCCCGCCTCAGCACCACTGTAATCTCTTTTTAGATCTTAAGTTAGACAGAGGTATGTCCAAACACATTTTGCAAAAGATAACATTAGGTATATACGTAATAGGATGCAAGCCCATCGATGCTTAATTACGCCGCTATAGTAATATAATTATATAATATTATGTGTTTAAAAAAATATTTATCTGAAATATAACTTTAGAAAGCAAAGTTTTATTCATAACAAAACCTTATTATAAAATAATCCACTTTTTACTGAAGGAATGCCGCGGTTTCAAGGTGCGAACGAGGAAAAATGTTGCGAAGAGAGAACGAAACAAAATCCTCAAAAGATTAATTAAATTTCAACTCAAATGCCCTCGAGGATAATTGTTGGTTGTTGAGTAAAGTTTGATGAAAATAACAGGTTTTAACAATGAGAATTGTAAATCGTATTAACTACTCATAAAACTCTTTGTCACCTCTATTAAGGGGCCTCGATTTAAGGGTGTATTGCTGTTTTTAATTTTGTTCAAGTTAATTATTGAACTAATTGTTACGTAAAAATACCTACTAAAAAGAAAAACGAAATGAAAAATGGTGACTGTATTCCCAAGTTGCGGTAGATATAATTATTCTTTCAAATCAGCATCTTTAGATCCTTTGAAGATAGTCTTTGGGTAGTCAGAGGACCAAATCGATTTCGGTGCACATTTTGTAGAAGTTAACATTTTATACGCGATAAGGTAGCAAGTCCATTATTCATTTAGATTACACATAGAAAAACACTTTAGATTGTAAAAAGCTTGGCCCACACCACCTGGTTCTTGCCTGATTCTTTCCCTGGTATTCTATATATAATATGTATGTATGGTATGTATAAACAAAAAATTATCTAAGTATTATATCAGTCATCTGGTTATCATATGCTTAGCTTGGGACTAGATGACGCTGTGTAAAATGTAGAAAGATATTTATTTATTATTATTATTATTTATATTCTTCAACACATTTACCACCCACGACCTATAAACTTTTGCTTCAAATTCAAAGTACAAGAAAGTTTATTGTGTAGTCCCATTACACTTACCTGTTGCATATAATTAAAATAACTGGCCTCATGACTTGCACGGTCCAAGCATTGTTTGAACCATAAAAGTCAAATATTGCTTGTATTATCCTGTATTGTATGCAACAGGCAATAATTTTGCATCGTGTAAACTTTATCTCACTCCAAAGACTCGGATCAACGAGCGAGCTTTACCGCGCTTTTATGGCTCGTCGGTAAAGTTCGCTTGTTTATCCAAAACCGCTGTGTTATAACACAGGCATAGGCTTGTCTCATCCAGGATACAGAAAGAACCAAAATAGCGCGATAAAAAGCGACAAAAGCTACTCTTTTGACGCGCAGCCGAATGGTGGGAATTGATGCGGACGGGGGATTTTTGTGTTTCGTTTTTGGACACTCGTGCTTATTGCAATGACAGGTGAACGCGGCTTCTTATTATTTACCAGCTGGTACCCACGAGTTCGTCCGCGATTCTAGTGGTATAGGAATTACGCCATAAGTCTGAAAATTTTTAAGTGATCCTTGAGGTCCTACAGAAATAAACATGTATTTATTTCTTTCTTTCACAATTTTTTGGAGTATGTACATTCAAATTAAAGTTATTTGACTGTTTATCGCTGAAAAACATGAATCGTTCGAAGAAAATGTCCGAATCTGATAAGAGATTTTAGAAACTTTAGATCTTTTGAACCAAATATGTACATTGTAATACCATTATTTGCTAAAATTAACATAAGTGACAGGTTGTAAGCTCCACACTGATAAAAAGCTAACTACTTTCTTCAAGATTGTTTTCGTTTAGAGTTCGTGATAGTGTGCATGTTAATATCGAAACGAAAATATCCATTGTTACTTAGCCAGATTTAAATCCACCATCAAAAGTCGAGTTCCTAATCCAATTTTCCAACATGTCCAAGTAATAAAAACGTGTAGTATTCAATTCATTTGTCACACAAAGAGAAGCTGGCTATATGCAGTAAAGCTGTACAGATATGGTATTTCGAAACACTCCTCTAGTTCCGTGTACAACCAATACATCCGTATTCACTATATGCGCCCTTTGAATGCTTTTCAATGAGGACAGATATTGGAAACTTTAATAATTGTCAAACGCGCTGGATACAGATATTGGACTCTATAATTGACAAACGCGCAGTTCCAAAGCGCACTCCAAAACTTCTTCACTTCACTTCCAAATCTAAGACTGAGGCTACAGTGGCAGAACGAAACACATTGAGGTGAAACCAGATAGCTTTCTAATAACGTCCATGGACTTGCAAACTGCGTATGGAAAATTAACTTTTGCAAATTGTGAGTAAGTACCAAAAATATTTTGACACAGCTCTGATAGCTCGACATTTTAAAAAAGCATCTAAAAATTCATAAAGATCTGAATGAAATATCTACCACTCTATGATACAGTCGTGATATTCATTTTTAACCAGCTTTCAGTAAAAATCTACCCGATGCCGAAAGGGCAGTTGACAAGGATTTTTATTTTTGTTCGTTTGATAAAATCCAGTTGAGCTGCTCAAAAAGCAACGTCTGCTCGCATACGGATTTAAATGACAAAAATGTCGCATACGGAAATAAAATTTTCATTGCGTCGCATTTTGAATACAGATACAGTGTGATTAATTATTTACTGTGTGGAATGGTCCAAGGTGTTTATTTATTTATTTATTAAAGAGCCGCTGTCAATAACACTATTAATGTAACTTGACACTTAAATGAACATAATGTTAAGTTTTTTTGTGGTGAATCAGCGTCTTTACCATAAAAATATTGAACATGATAATAGTGTCAGTGTGAGTCGCGCCCGCGAGGAGTGACCATACCCTTACCCAGATGAAGATTCTCCGGGGAGAATCGAAACATTGTCGGTATCTAAATCGACAAAAATTTCCGTGAGTAATTTCCCGTTGTATTCATCGTCATTCATCGTCAGCGCGATCTAGAAGCGGGTCATTTTTACTAGCGCCATATAGTACTGTAGGCTATATTTTGTCTCGGTAGCATATTAGTACACCCGTGCAAAGCCGGGATGTGCTGCTAGTATAATATAATGAACAAGTTTGAAATTTTAAATAAAATAATGATAATAACAACACAATATTCCTAAAGAATATTATCATAATTATTTTTATTTATCAAACAATAGAAAACGTTGACACCCGCAAATGTTAAACTAAAACTGTTAAGCAGAGGCAACGCCCGAAAGACAGTACAGGGGCTAAATATCTAAATTTAAATATGCTACAAATAGATCTGAACAGTTATACCTAAGTTCCCTGATTGAAATTACAAAGCAATATACTTCTCTTTGTAATAAAGCTTCGTTCATTTCGTTGTGGAATATAATACATACCCTGGAGCAACTCCAGGTACCATACAGGTATTTAACTTGAAACAAGAACCAGTGTAGTGCGAATAACGTTCGAGTTGTTAGAAACGATTTAATTAATCGCACACTAGACGCCAAGCTATGAGCCAACAAGTACATGGGTTGAATTTAGGAGAAAAGACTTGTTCATTTGTTTAATTTTTATTTCGGTTTTTTTTTTCTTTCTTTCTACCTGCTTTCTTTATCTTTGCACAATGTGGACATCCAAAAATGCGTAAAGACTAAAGAATGTGTGACTGTGACTGTGGTGATAAAAACTTTTAATAAAATAGCAATGAATGAAATAGAAAAGATTCGAAGCATTTATTCGTACCGGCAGAATAGAACCACAAGCAAAGCACACCTTGATATCATGTGGACAAATAAAAACACCTTGAGTCCTTAACTTAAAAATATCATTAAACAGAACATCACAAAATACTTGTTGCTTTTTTGAAACTGTTTGTAAAATTCGCTTAAAGCTGAGTCCATGATAACGAAAAAAACAAGTTACAAAGTTAGTTCGGGGCCCAGGGCTGCCTTTTTAAACCCCGACAAAAAAATGTATGTTTTCCTCGTGGCATTTGTAGCTCTCAGATTTATTTATTTTGTTAGAAAGTGGCTTAATCGAGAGCGTTCATAGAACGTTTTTAAAAGAAATTCAGCTTTGAACCCTGAGTTTAAGAGATACCTCCGCTTAATTTTGGATAGAAACAAATTTTTAAGCTTTAGATTTTTACGATATTTATTATCCAGGGTCTGATAATGACCTGATATGATGAACAACAGAAAATGCTTTGATGATTGTTACAGACTGAGTAAATAGTCATTGGAATTTAAATGTTTTTACAACTTTTTTGTAACAACATATCTTTTTTAGGTAATTATTATTATTACTACTCTTACTTTTTACTCTATTGACGTAATAATTAAGTAAAATGGCGTACTGATGAATAGTATTATACATAAAATAGTATTATCATTTAAATTAATTATATTAATTAGTGTTTTGAAACGTTTTCTACTTAGTTTATCCGTCGCTGCAAACACTGTAATTGTTTGGAGCTACGGATAAACGAAGTAAACCGCACGTTGATGTCAAATGAAGTTTCATCTTTCCAAATATCGAGTGATAAAACTGCGGCGCTCTTCGTATTTCTTATTGCTTTGGTTTTCCAAACGAAAACCATTTTAAAAGGATTGAAATATCAGTTTCCTAGATCGAGACACCTTCTTTTATATTATTTTTATTATAGCAGTGAAAAGCGTCTGCAACTAAATATTTGATCTTTCAACCAAATATTGGCGAATCCATAAGGTTCACTTGATATTAATTTAATACGTTGTTTCAATCAAAATCAAATTATGTATAAGTATTGAAGGGCCTTGAAACCGAGAGTAGGTTATGCTTCAAGTTCATAATTATTATTACATCACATTTGGACAAAATCATAAAAAAAATTATAATTATAACCCAAATAAATGTAATGAAAAAACAACAAAATGCTAAATCACTTAGCAAAAGAAGTACAAAAAAAACAAAAATAAATGAAAAAATCAAATATTTTTATTTCAGTAACTTATAAGTAAATATTAGTTCACACGGTTTGGAATCTCCTTTTAAGCAAACACCACTGGTGTTAAGAGAAAACGCTCTTCTATAACAAATTATACAAATAATAACAAAAGCAACAAAGGAAAATATTAAACTCGATCGGCTACTTAGGGTAGTACTCTCTTACATCTCTTCTCTCTCTGTACTTTATAGTAAGTAATCTATATATTATAGTGTCAATAAGACAGAATCTGAATCCTGTGTATCTATCAATATTTGTTTTCACATAACGGCTAGTTCCTGGGTCTGTATTGAGATGGAATAGGCTTGACCCGCACCTAAACCCTTTCAGCTTAGCCAGCCACACAGAACACCGAACAACCTGCAATAATGCCACCTTCCTGTTTCCATATCGCATTCCACTTGAACAATCTGCTTTAGGAACAACGGAAGCGTTTATGAAAGAGCCAATTAGTTCAAGTAGATTATGTTTACTTTAGTACAATGCTTTTAATTTCGAATATAAGGTTTTTTTTTTACTTTTACAAAAACTTGTCAAGCCAATTAGTTCGAGTGCATGTTTTGAGTGCATACACTTGAGGTACAACGTTTTAAATTTCGAATTTAAGGATCGCGTCAAGCCCTGCCGCCTATTTTATTTTGTTACTAGCAGCACGTCGCGGCTTTGCACGGGTGTACTAATGAAACAACCGGGATAAAATAGCCCATAACCATCCCGACAGTTAATTCTAGACATGAGTGATTTTTATAAACAAATTTTACCTCGTTATAATATTAATAATAATAATAATATCTAAAGTTTATAATTACCACCAATCTACCAGCCGAAATCTAAAACTGCTTTCCCACCGTAGAAAGAAAGAGAAATTAATTAAGTCGCGATAGTTTAAAAAGTGTTTTAAAAGTGGGTAATTATTATTTGTGTCTATGGAGAGTTTGCTTCTCTAGAGACACAAAGAACTTGTTTTTTTGTTAGGCTATGTTCTTATAACTTCAGCCGTACTTTCCGAGTGACAAATGAACAATATTTTTGACACCGTCAAAGTGCAAAATATCAAGATACGGCAAAGAACATAAATTTAATACAAAAAACTTTATTTACAGAAACTAAACTATTAGGTACCTACATATTTACATTATTGTACATAATACAAATAGAACTAGTTGAGCCACCTAAGGACCATTGCAAACGGTCTATAGGTAGCTCAACTGATCCAAACCACTGTCAGTCGGAAGCGTGCCCAAGACACTGGCCGCATGCAATGCTTATTCGTTGATTAATAATTAAATTTAATTTAATTTAATTAAACCTTTCGTTCAAATATTTGGAATACAGCTCTAAAAGTTCACATTTGCGGCTGAAAACTCGGAAACAGGGATTAACTCGTACGAAGCGGATCACTGTATTCAGCTTTGAAATTCGGGTAGATTTGAACCGACCTCTCATTTAAATGGAATTTATATTAGTCGTGTAATTGAAAAGGACTTTCTAAAGGCAGACTTAATCGATGCTGTTTAAGGTGAGTTCATCAGGTTTATCACAAATTATCACAGATAAAATAATATATAAACATAGTATAAACATGTACATAGTACATACATGTACATAGTATTATTTTATCTGTGAAATTATATAATGTATTGTATTGATATTGGCGGCTAAGCTGAGAGGATGGTTTAGGTGCTAGTCAAGTTTATTCCATCTCAACAACGTCCCAGGCACTACAGTGTCCCGTTAAGTGTAGGCAAAGATTGCCTCCTGACGCTGTATAAATCATCCAGTAAAGATGTAAAGTACATTGAAAAATAACAGAGCAAATATAAGAAAACAGCATCAAGACACTTACACGAGAAACACAAGCGATAGTTTGAGCGAAATCCCATTTGATCGAAGTTCCATTTGCACGAATCAATTTTAGAGCGTTTTTTTTTTAAGTAGCGTTATCTCTTATTATGCTTCGCAGCTTAATTCTTAGCGATTTACTTGTTTACAATTTGTAGTAGTGCCATCTAGCGCAAACCTTGCACGTTATTTTAGAGACTTTTTTTTTTTTTTTTTTTTGTGGGTACTTTTAGTTCTGCTTTACCGACAGTTTGTTACTAGGTACTGCTTTACCGACTTGGTTTCTCGAACTACCCTACGTTTCCTGAGCAGTCCGCGCCATTTTAAATTCATTCTGTGTCAACGTGCTCAGGCCTTCGCACGTCTCCTAAAAAGTTAATACTTAGTGAAGTGAAGCTACGAAGATGGGGAAGAAAAGGAAGCACGAGAGAACGGAGGAAGAAATTCGTCGAAAAATCCGGAAGTTGAAAAATCAACTTCCAAAAGCGACGAGCGAAAGTACGTCGTCTGAAGAGAATCCAATTTGTAAGTATTTTAATTTAATCAGTAAGTGATGCGTACTGCTAACTCTGGGCTGTTACTGTCACAATTTATTGATTAAATAATTATAATTTTATTTGATGCGAGGGTACCATATCTGGGTTACCTCTGTCAATACAAGTGATGCGTACTGCTAACTCTGGGCTGTTACTGTCACGTTCTATTTATAGATTGAATACTTTATTCTTATCTGATGCGAGGGTACCATACCTGGGTTACCTCTGTCAATACAAGTGATGCGTACTGCTGTTATTGGGCTGATACTGTCACGTTTTGTTGAATATGTTCTAAACAGAACAAAATCTCTTCGCAGACCAACCGATGGATACGTCTTATTACGGATATCCATACAGCGAGTCGGCATTGGACGCAACACAGTATGTGGAAGCGCTGCCTCATCCAACGTCACCTGGTCCACCTTCGGAGTGCCCACCCTCACCAAACCCAGGGTCACCACGTTCAGGTTCGCCACGCCCGCTGTCACCGTGTCCGGCCGCCTCACCTGACGACGCGCAACAGCCTGCTCCACCGCCAGCGCCGCAACCAGGTCCGTCGGATGAGAAAGAACTCGAAGAGGATATCCTTCAGCTTTTAGGCGATGCACCTAAAGCGGATATCCTTCTGGGCCCTCCTACTCATAAGGATGTTGCTCATAGATGGCAAGATATTCTTGCCAAAGGACTACCTAAAGAGGTAAGAGACAGTCTTTTGAAGGAGTATATGGTCCCTAGCAACTGTGATTTTCTGATGGCCCCTGCTCTCAACCCGGAAGTCAAGGTCGCCTTACCTGATGCCCTGGTAAAGAGAGACTCGTCACTTGCATACAAGCAAAAACAGATGGGTATTGCATTATCTGCCTTAGCAACAGTCACAGATATGGTGATAAATAACGAAACTTCGAAACATAAGATTCTAAAACCGCTTAGTGACGCTTGCCGTCTTCTCTGTGATAGTCATCACTCTGAGACAAAGACACGCAGATATTTTGTAATATCTTGTACAAATACGAAGTTGAAAGATACATTAATCGAATCCAGTAGAGACAAGCTATTGTTTGGTGAGAATGTGTCTGAAAAACTGAAAACTGCAAAAACCATCCAACAGTCCGGTGAAGCACTGAAAAATATCCAGAAACAAAGGTTTGTTCGACAGAATGTAGCCTCTACTAGTGGAAATAAGAATCATTTAAACTTCATGCCCCAAGACCGCAAGACGGACAACAAGCCCTACAACAGTCGGAGACCGACCAGCAACTATTCGCAGCGGCAGCCGCGCAGCCACAGTGCACGGCGCCACAGCGACCGCCCGGTGCCGGGGAAGTCGTCGTCTGCTCATCACCGCAAATAGCTGATCACCAGGTACAATATGCTGGCCGACTCCAACATTTTCTTGACCAATGGTCTAACATAACGGACGATCAAACAATTTTATCTTGGTTATAAGGTTATATCATACCATTTAGATCTAATCCTTTTCGTACTGATCAACCCAATAATTATCCAAAATCAGATGGTAAAGGTATTCCTGCTGATATTAATGCTATTTCTCACTGTAATCATGTGCCTGACGAGTTTTTTGTCCTCTATATTTTTAGTGACAAAACCAAACGGCGATAAAAGATTCATAATTTCATAGAAACAAAACATTTTAAAATAGAAGACTCTTACTGCATCAAAGCTTGTAACTGAAAACTGTTTTATGGCATCTCTCGATTTAAAAGACGCATATTTCTTGATTTCTGTACATAAATCCCAGCGAAAGTACAAGATTTCAGTATGAGGGTACTCTCTTTGAATTTTATATTGCCTACCCTTCCGAATGTGTACTTCGCCTTTTGTATTCACAAAAATATTAAAACCCGTAATGGAATATAAAAAAAAAAAAAAAATAAATAAACATTACATGCTTTCATCACATTTTCTGTGTTGGTAGAACATTCCTTGAATAACATAAATTTAACAAGAAATTCGTTTGAAAGTCTAGGGTTCTGATTAATTTTTGAAAAAGCTGCTTAATTCCTAAAACTCATTGTAAGTTTTTAGGTTTTGTATTTGACTCGAAAAGTATGGTATTGAAACTACCCGGTTCTAAGAAAACTAAAATAAAAGAAAAACTTCATAGCCCTTCGAACATGCAAAGATGTACCTATAATACTTTACGGGATCAATACTGATTTATACCAAATATTTCGATCAATTTAAGTATTCCTGCTTACTACGTAATCCTAGCTATGAACAAGTAGTAAAGTTACCCGAAACAATAAAACCTGACATAGCTTGGTGGCTCAAACATATTGATAATGGTTTTACTAAATTGGGTTGTAATGAATTTAATTTGGAAATATTTTGGATGCGTCCACCTCTGGCTGAAGCGCATATTGTGATACTCACGAAGGGTTTGGTTATTGGAAGGATAATAAAAAATGTCTCCATATCAACGAGTTAGAATGGAAAGCTGCCTTTTTCGCACTTAAATGTTTCGCAAGAAACCTAAACAATTCTAACATAATTATTGCGAATTGATAACGTAACTGCTATCTCGTCTATAAAAAATATGAATGGACAGTGTTCAATATGAACATTTAAATGTTATTTTTAGATAACATCATGCATTTAATAAAATACTAAATGTTTTGGCTTTCCAAAAATTGATCTGTTTGCAATGCAAAATGTAAGGTTTATGTTACTTGGAAAAATGATCCAGAAGCGTGGTCTATTAATGCACCTTTTGCTCTAATAGGAAAAGTGATTAAAAAAAATAATAATAATAATAATAATCAAAGAGAAAGCAGATGGTATAGTTGTGGTACCATAAGATAATCGATTCCGAATTATTGTTCTTTGGACCAGATAATGAACTGTTAACGTCTCCTTTCAGAGTGAACCAGAATCTTCATCGAACCCTGAAGTTAGTTGCCGTGAAGCTTTCAGGCAGGCTTTACTGAAGAAAGGCTTGTTTTTTCTGATTCCGTAGAAATTATATTATCATCCCTGACCGTCTCCACATACAAACAATACGACGGTTGTATAAAAGTATGGTTTTAAAATTTCTTACCATTATGTTCAATAATATGGTACTTACAATCAACACATGTCATACAAATCGGCATTGTCTTTGAGATTAGGTAATTTAGATGATGATTGTGTAAAACGTTTTATGAAAGAAGTTTTTAAGTAAAGTATACCCTAAATATAACCTAACGTGGGACTCATCAATAGTATTAATTTATTTAGCTCAAAAATGGCCAGATGCAGATCTAAACTTGGAAACTCTTTCCAAAAAGACTGTAACTCTGCTGGCTCTGGTAACTGCAAATCGCGTTCAGACTCTAGCATTAATTAACATAAATGACATAAAGATAAAAACTTCTAAAGCCATAGTAATTGCCATATCAGAATTAATAAAAACATCTAAATCTAACTCTACACAACCAATTTTAAGATTACCTACCTTATTTTGATAGTCGCCCTGAAATATGCCCTGCTCGGTGTTTGGAAACCTACATCAATAAAACACAAACACTACAAAAAGAAGAATCTTTATTCATTAGTCACAAAAAACAACACTCAAAAGTAACATCACAAACATTAGGCAAATGAATTAAAAGTATTCTCTATAGTAGTGCAGTAGATACTTCCATCTTTACTGCCCACAGTACACGACATGCAGCCACATCTACAGCCAGCAGACTTTGAGTCAATATTGACTTAATTCATAAAACAGCAGGTTGTAGGTACTGATGATTCTTCAGTTTTTGCAAAGTTCTACAACAGGTCTATTATTAGCGATCCCAATAACTTTGCTACTGCTGTTTTATCTTCAAATAATAATTTGTACATAATCTGTAAAAGTTAATTATGTAGGTACAACTGAGAATAAGTAATACTTAAAGAAATGATTGAAAATTATACTCACTTGATTGGTGTTTATTCATTTCGCATTTTACTTACTCTAAACATCTACAAATTGTAAACAAGTAAATCGCTAAGAATTAAGCTGCGAAGCATAATTGAAAATCAAATGAACTTCGGTGAAGTTCGATGTCAATTATGCGAGCAGCTTAATTCGATGCGATTTACGCACACCCTCCCTAGAAAAAACTGAACTAGATAGTTCAGGATGAAAACTTGTTACTTACAACCTTTTATTTCGTTCCCTACCCTATAATGTAAAATGCGTAGGTAACAATACATAAACACTAGTTTAGCTCTAAACAAAATGAATTTAAAATGGCGCGGACTGCTCAGGAAACGTAGGGTAGTTCGAGAAACCAAGTCGGTAAAGCAGTACCTAGTAACAAACTGTCGGTAAAGCAGAACTAAAAGTACCCACAAAAAAAAAAAAAAAAAAAAGTCTCTAAAATAACGTGCAAGGTTTGCGCTAGATGGCACTACTACAAATTGTAAACAAGTAAATCGCATCGAATTAAGCTGCTCGCATAATTGACATCGAACTTCACCGAAGTTCATTTGATTTTCAAATAGACGTCTCTATCGTAGACAGTTTTGTTGGTGATTGTTTATTTTATATTTTCAGATTAAGTAGGTACCTACACTACCGTCCTTCTCAAAATCGATAACATTTTTCGTAGAACTCAGCGTAGAGGGTGCTACGGTGCTTCCGTAGCAAACAAAAAACTTTGTTTTGCATTACAGGGAAGGTGCGCGTTAGATTTTTTGATATTATAACAACCTATAATGTATGTCACATTAAACGAGATAGAAAGACAGTTAGTTATTAGGTTTTTTATAGGTAATATTTACCCAAAAAACAGTTTGTCTACAGTTTCTTTTTTTTTCTAGTGTCTGAATTTTAGACTTCAATAGCTAGGACTTAAAATATTAATCTTAGAGACAAATACACAATGGGTGGCCCTGTCGCTCAAAGAGATTTATTCTAGGCAACTGACATAGACTTCATCTATTGCGAATGCTAAGCAACATTTAAGCGCTTCTGAGATATTCAGAAGATAGAGAATTACATAGAATACAGCCTGATTCATGATATCGTCGCGAAACTATAAAAACCTTATTTTATAGTTGCAATACAGGTTTCGTCTGCATTGAAAGTGCACGAGCTTTTGAATGTGACATTCTGCAGCAGTGGGCCGTGTTGGCTGTGAGGTCGACCGACTGCGCCCGTGCCTGGATTTATTTTAAAACTAGCAGCACGTCCCGTCTTTGCACGGCTGTACTAAAAAAATACCTCGATAAAATATAGCCTATAACCATCCCGACAGTCCATTCTACTTATCGGTGAAGATTTGTGAAATAGGCTGATTAGTTTCGGAGATTACCTCCGTCAAACAAACAAACAAACAAATTTTAACTTTTTATAATATTAATATAGTATATATAGTATGGATTAGTATATATTAACAGCCAGTCTCAATAACATATCTAACTCTGGTTTTTAAGCTATTGCATAGCTTCTATCGCGGGCCTTGAGCGTGGAGACCGAATCCAGACAATCCGTAACGAAAATAACCTAACGCTTGTTTAGTTCAGCAACTCGCCTCTAGGTGGCATGCAATAGCTTTACCGCGGCAGTCTCCGAGTGCCACACGTCTTTTTTTTAGATATTTGACATATTTTGTATGGAAGAGAAGATGATTGCTCTGAGGGAAGAGATGTCAAAACTCGAACCACAGTAAGCTAAACCAGAGATAGATTTGAGACTGGCTGTTAATGATCTATTGAGACTGGGGGTAAAACGATTCTTAAATGGCTCAACCGGTCCCAACTGCATTTTGTAGAGTTATGTAAATAAGTAGTTTAGTTTCTGTAATATCTATTCTGAATCCGAACAAATGTAGTCCAAAAACCTTTTGAAACTCGCGTTGGCGTACAGCCAATACCGCAGCTCCCTACTTTATGACCTACCTGTGCGAGTGGGGTGGCCAACTGGGTGGTAAACTGGGTGGCAAACTGGGTGGCAATGAGATTTAAATCGTTCATTACTGTTTTTGATACGATCTGGGTACTCAACGCCCGTTTTCGATCGCACGCCTAATCTTTTTTTGGCTAAATGTTTTTGTAGTCAAAAGTTGTTTGAATTATAGCGAAGGGCATTTTTAGAATAAGCCGTTTTTGGATAGTTTATTAGCTGTCAACCACAGCTGTCACCATATTTCTCATGTTTTGTTATAAATCTCCTGATCAATCATTTTAGTAATCAAAATCATTGATCCTGACCTCAGAGCAATCATCTTCCTTCCTCATTGATCCTGACAATAACGAACACAAAAAAAAATTCAATCGGTAGATAAGCACGTACATAAATATCAGAGATTCATTTTTATTTCCATCTCAACAATGTTTAGACGCATTAACACGTGATATTTACCATGATTCGTAGATTTATTATTTTCCCGATATTTCAGCACAGTTGCATGCGCCATAATCACGTTTAAATTGTTAAACATGTTAAATTTCCCGTTTTAAGTGTTTATAATGTTCAAAATCATGATAGTTTAAATAGGTACATTAAAGTTTCGTGACACACACACGGAGGCATGACGGGGGCGTTAAGGTGGCCTTAAAAACTTCGTCACCAAAGTTGGCCACATGAACGAACGATAATTTCGTGTAGATATGTCTGTTGCTTCAAAGTGCATCAGAGGTCAGCGCAGCAGCTCTGTTGCTTGCAGCATTGGCAGAGGAACACACATGCGCAGTTCCACTATGAGTGGGGGGATGCCTAAACCACCTTCTAAAATAAACTTTTAGTTTATTCTCGAATAAACGAAAAAATTTGCATCGTGTAAATAGTACTTCGGTGTCATAGAGAGACATGTATATAGGTGACACAGCCTTTGACATATACGAGTATCAGAAGATATTGGATGTGTTTTCGATCCGGAGATTGGTCAGTAATATTTATCAGCACAGATATTTTAATAACTTTGCTCTCAGTTTAAGTCGCTGGCTATTAATACCGTTTCTATCATTGGTCAGAAACTGGACCAATGACATTCGCGTAGTCAGACTCCACCTTATTGATACCAGATTAAGTTGGGTCATTCCTTTTACATAATACGCCTCTATAGAGTAGGTAGAGATAAATTGTCGAATAAGTTCATCGAATAACAAGATTAGGCTTCTCCGAACGATGATACTTACATCCATCTTTCACTTCATTCACTCCATTGTTTTTATTTTTGAAAGTTGTAATTAAAACCAAAAACTATCTTTTCAACAGTAATTGTACACACATTATTGTTATTTATCGATGATCTTAGTGGTAATGTGGCAATTATGCGCTGTTATAAGTACGTTCCGGCACAACTGTCGCGTTAATCTTCATGATACTTGGTAGGTGTTTATGTAGTGGTAATAAAATTCCCATCTTACCTAAAGCTGTCAAGGGGTTGTAAAAATCTTAGGGGATATGCAATAGGCAAGAAAAGTGCATCGTGTGGCCCAAGTTTCTTGCCTTATTCTATCCCAAAGCAAGTACTACGCGCCAAGCCCGCGCCACGACAGCGCCACGCCCGCGCCGCTTCTATTTCTCCGGGGCGCCTGCTGACTTAAGATTATAATTATTTTAATCATATAACCCACGCAGCATAAATCACCCGAAAGATACTTATCTTACTTGGCAGAATCTTAATTAATCGGTCCCCTTTCGATAAATGTTATGTGCTTGAATCGTATCTCCATTTTGGATTCTACGGTTTCGATATATGTCGAAATGTAACTAAAAAGCGAAAGAAAAAGTTTAAAACAAATAAATAGGTATTTTCTCCAGGGACGTTAAAGGAACTTGGGGAATCTTGAAAGTATTTATATAATTTTTGAAGAAGACAAAGAGTATCCAATGTCTATCCAAAGAGTCTTGTAAAATACCGTCTGCGCGTCAAGAGCATAGCTACTGTTCCTACTTAGTTTTAAGCAGGCCGTCTGGAAGAAATCGTATAGTCGATAAGACGGCCTTTTGCAACAACAACTCTTGTACACTAACATAGTTTTAAGTTACTCTGTGTACCTACTTATAAGTGTTGCAATAAATTTCTTATTATTATTATTTTGTTGTAAGATTTTTCTTCTCGGTTAGAAAACCGGTGATAGCTGAGGTGCACGGGCCTAAGCCAAGTGCACATCAGTGTTCTAACTGAATTACTGCCAACTTTTTCGCCAACAAAATTCTGTATTAGGATTTACCCGCGGTTTTGATTAAAAGTAGTTTATGTGTGATTGTATTTTAAGTTTCAACCATTTTGTAGAAGTTGGTAAAAGAGTAACAAACATTTATACATACAATATATTACACTCGCACCAGACACACATGTTTTTGATACTTGACACTCCTAGTTCTCCGTACCTTCTTATTTTTTTTATAATTCATGCCTAGACATACTTAGAAGTGGTTGGTATATACCTAACTATTATCACAAATAAAATAATACTATGTACAGATACACCTATCTAAAGGTAACTCCATCTAG
Source organism: Xanthorhoe spadicearia (assembly GCA_947086425.1). NCBI lineage: Eukaryota > Metazoa > Arthropoda > Insecta > Lepidoptera > Geometridae > Xanthorhoe > Xanthorhoe spadicearia. The sequence goes on along the minus strand of OX352194.1, from coordinate 2,165,339 downwards.
TGCTAATATTTTTGATTGCAGGCAAGACCTAAACACTGCTAGGGGCGCCGCAAAATCAAACACAAAAAAATAGGCCGAAGAAAAACCGGAGTGAAATTGATGTTCTAGATGGTGTATCTGTACATAGTATTATTTTATCTGTGCTATTATATACCTCTGTCTCATTATGCTTTGCCTCTTTATATTTTGTATGTATGTCTGCGCTCTTGTTTCCATACAAATAGTCTTCTATTCTATTATATATTATAAACACTATCATACCAGCACGTCTCGGCTTTGCACGGGTGTACCTACTAATGAAACTGGAGATAAAATATAGCCTGTAACTATTCCAGACAGTCCATTCTACACATCTGTGAATGAACTTTTGAAATCGGCTGAGCAGTTTCGGAGATTACCTTCGTCAAATAAACAAACAAACCAACATTACCTTTTTATAATATTATTAGCGACCCACCCCGGCTTCGCACGGGTCCTATTATATACATATAAACCTAACTCTTGAATCACTCTACCTATTAAAAAAAGCCGTATCAAAATCCGTTGCGTAGTTTTAAAGATTTAAGCATACATAGGGACATAGGGATATAGGGACAGAGAAAGCGACTTTGTCTTATAATATGTAGTGATAGTGAAGTGAAGTATAGATTCGGTAGAAACACGTTAATATTGTTCTGTCAAGATAGCTTCGTTTCCCGGAAGTACACGTCAGCCTTACCAATAATCTCACATGTCCAATTAAGTCTATGTGGGTAGCAAATAGCAATCGGCGAACCATTGCCTATAGGCTTAGCAACGTATAGATCGCTAGCTAGCCAGACATCAAAAGGGACAGATGAAGCGAATCCAGTTGTGTGTAAACCGCTTGATCGTTACGTTACTGAGACGCGGAGGTTGCGGGTTCGATCCTCGCTATGGGACAAATGGTTGTATGTTCTGTAGATATTTGTTCCGTGTCCGTGTTTCCTATCTACGAGTATAATATGTCTGTATTTACAAAAGAAAATGTATGTAAGTATTACATCAATCTGTTTACTATAACACAAGCATTAAGTTTCTTAGCTTGGGACTAGATGACGCTGTGTAGAATGTCCAAGGATATGTTATGTTTAGTCGTGTACTTACGCAATAACAAATACACTCTTAAATATAGAAATTACAGCATAACGCAAAAATTCTTTCGCCGATGTTTAAAATGGACTGTCTGGGATGGTTTTAGGCTATATTTTACCTCGGTCAAGTACACGCGTGCAAAGCCGGGACGTGCTTCTAATCACTACAAAATATAAAACAAAGTCGCTTTCTCTGTCCATATATCCCTACGTCCCTATGTATGCTTAAATCTTTAAAACTACGCGACGGATTTTTATGCGGTTTCTTGTAATAGATAGAGTGATTCATTCAAGAGTAGATTTATATGTATAATTACTGGACCCGTGAGAAGCCGGGGCGGGTCGCTAGTAAAGTACCTAATAAAGCTTTGTACATTTACCGGTTATGCAATGATGTTGCTGAGTCCATGATTCCCTGCTGAACTGAACAGAGCCGGTTGTGAGGTGATTTTACGCCAATCGCATCGCAACGCACGAATTAATTGAAGTTCCATACCGAATGCATAACGATGACTTTAAAATACACAGGTTTATGAATTTAGTTTTGATGATGCTAGTGACAGTAAGTTAATGAATAAATAATATTTGTATTTGTAAAAGCTATGAACGTGTGATATGAATTATAGGTACATAAGTATAAAACTTTTGGACGTTTTCTGACATAATAAATAATTTAAAAAGTAACTGAAGTAGTTTTTATGATACGTTGATGATTATGGTGTATTTTGATTTTTACGAGTATACAAAAATACCTGTTAAGTATTCAAAAGAATAGGTAAGTATTTCAGAAAATAACTACGTTATGTTTTTCCTAGTGGCGTGCGATGGTCACTACACAATACACGCCATTCGTCTAAGGTTAAAGCCTTGGCATTTGATTCTCATGATGCAAGTGATTCAATCTGCTATTCATGATATATCTAATATTAGCTATCCCGGCTTCGTATCGACTTAGAAAAAAAAGATGGAGAGCGACATAGGCTACTTTTTATCCCGATATAACTGCGGGAACGAGACTTACGCGGGTGAAACCGTGAGCCGCAGCTAGTAATAAATAAAATAATTTCAAACAATCCAGGAACACTTGAAATATGTTTGACACTGAACACATTTTCATTTCAAAAATTATAAGTTCTGCAAAACAACTTTTTTTTATATAATCTGTATAAAAACATACTTTTAGTTCTTGTAGAAAGTAAGTTTCTTGCAAACCGAAGCGCGTTGAGTACAACAATGAATTCTGTCTTCTCACTGAAAGTTTCCGACATCACAATTGCCCGGAACCCAACAAACCCATTACATCAAAGTTCAGTAAAGCCCTTTCAACTCTGCCGACATCTCCGAACCGAGTGGTAAAACCAATATTTTTTATTAAAGGTTTGATAGCATCGAACAAATACAGGCTGTAATTTGGAGTAGGCGATTTGTTGATCGTGTTTCGTTGCTACATATTTTTTAATGGCTCTTTCGTTGTCTGGCCCTCTCGAACTAGACATCGAGTCCAGTTTACCCAATAATTATCAATAATTATGTCACCATGTAAGTATAATGTTTAATCAGTACTGTACTACTCTAGATAGTGGGCGATTCGCGTTTTCGAAAGAACAAATCTTCGATCAATGATAAATAGTTACAGAAAAGAAGTGCGTAAAAAATAAACTCAAAAAAGTAACAGCTATAAAGAAATGTATTCCAAATAAAACTGATAAACAGAATATCGTATAATCCCCGAGAGATGCGACAAAGAGAAACATAGTAAACAATTAAAACGTTGTCGCTCCAAAGGGTGTTTACAATAAAACATAATCATCACGAGCAATCGCAATGAATTTTCTGCTTCAGTCGCCGAAATAGGAAAGTAAACCTGCTAACCCTACCCTGCTAGATAGACGGCTTAGGCACAGCTAACGATGTAAAAGAGCACCAAGCGGGCCGCGTCGACGCGGGCACAATACCAAAAACAAACTCCACCATTGGGATGAAAGTAGGGGCACGCCGCATTGCACCAGTTGAATCTCACCCCAAAACACCCTTGGGGAGCCGTTCGTGACACCCCCGCTTCATCCCCCCTAGGGGAGTTTAGGGTACTTGTTGACGCCAACTCATATGGGATCAAATGCGTACTGCGTACACCATTGATTTTAAAGAAATTGGCTAAGCTTATCGTTCTGTACGCCAAAACAATATTTTTCCAGCGACTGAATTATCAATCACTTATATCCGACATAAACGAAAGACCCCTCTTTTTGTGTCGAAATAGGATCGAAGCGGAGCGCTTTTAAACTTGAAGGCTCCGTATGTCGCCGTGGGTCTCTATGGGTCTGTCTTTGGTGTTGTCTTTGATACAGTAGCTTTTAAACGAGCACAGAGGGGTATTTTATGGTGAAAATAAAATTCCAAATACTAAAATTCCGTAAATCGTACTAGAAATCAGGGTCTCTATGTCGTAAACCTATATATGTACGTATAATTAAAAATTTTAAGTTAGCACTTTTACTTTTTTATATTTTACAACTTGTGTGACGGCACAACAAGTGCAAAAAAATGGGGCCGATTTATTCGTTTTAATTACAGTAAACTCGTGTTTTGATTCGTGCCTCTCGCCTTTGTAGAAATGTTTCGAAATATTTACACAGCCAAATTAAAATCAATTTGCGTGTGAAAAGTGTGCCATGTTTAAAAATCGAAAAGATTTATAAAAGAACTGTGTAACGATGTTGACGATGGAATCGTTTAAATATTGTCCCGACTAAGATTTATTTAAAAAGAGAAATGCACAACCGAGTTTCCAGTTGAATGAACCGACGACGGAAAGCCGCAGTTGTAAACTGTTTGCACTTTCTCCATGGAATTCTATTTATGATATAATTGCTTTGTTTTTTTAAGGTGTGGAAGTTATTGAAGCAGCCGGCGTTGAGTGGATCCTTTGCAAATATAATGAATGAAAACTTTTTTGATGCTTTTTTTAACTTTGGCTGCTTAGTTTGTTTACCGAGTTCGTTTTCGTGCATTACCATTAGGGTGCGGAGACACCGCCGCTTATGCTATGCACGGACAGGCAGCTCATTTTTGCTGCTTCGGTTTAATTGTTTAACAACGTATCACGTCTTTATCACTCGTCTTTGTCGTCATTTATTTCATATGTTGAAAGATGAGAAGACTAAATATACATTTATATTTTTTAATTATTAATGTCTCTTTAAACAAAACAAGTTAAATTGTACAATTAATTTAACTACATGTCATTGTCTTGTGGACTGCTTTATAAGACGAAGAACAATCTATATCTATACTAATATTATAGATAGAAAACACCCAGACACGGAACAAATATCTGCAGAACATACAAACATTTGTCCCGTAGCGGGGATCGAACCCGAAACCTCGGCGTCTCAGCCGGGCGTTCACCCAACTGCGCCACAGAGGTCGTCGTAAATAATTTTTGAAATCGGCTGAGTAGTTTCAGTGACCTCCTTCAAGCAAACAAATAAAAAACATTACCTCTTTATAATATTAGTAAAGATTTACCCGGTGCCCTCTTAAAGCGTAAGCCCTTAAGCGATATTTATTTATATGTTCCTTTTCCACCTCACCTGTGCTCAACGCTCACTTATGAGCTAATCCCTATGTACTTTAGCTCGCCTTAACGACCGAAAGTAATGGCTGCCTGTTTGTGTAAGATTAAAAAGAAAAGTTTCTAAATGTTTATTATGACAATGATTTAGATAGAACATACAAAATAAAAGAAATAATAATAGGTAATAAAAATAACCTTGGCGTTTCCACACAGCGTCATCTAGTCCCAAGCTAAGCAACTTAATGCTTGTGTTATGGTAACCATGGATTGATATAATACTTAGATACTATTTTTTTCTATAATATAACAATTATATCTGAAATCATATTATAAAAAATTAGTGTGTAAGTGTGCAAGTGTGGATGTTGATTAATCCTTCACGCTCAAACAGCTGGACGGATTTGAATGAAATTGGGTACCAGGATAGCTTGTATCCTGAATTAACTCATAGGCTACTTTTATGGTATTCCCACGGTAACGGGAACTATTCACCGCGGGCAACACCGCGGGGCACAGCTAGTTAAATAAGCTATAAAAATAAGTATTTTGTATTTGAATCATATTTTAAACATTCAGAGTTTCATTCATATAATATTTGTGAATTTAATATAGGTTGAGAGAGAGAAGAATGTTTCATCTAGTGTATGGCAACGAAAAGAAATAGCGACAGATTTAATATCCATATTATCTAATATTAGGTTAGGTTTACTGGACCAATATGCTTGAATAAGAATAGAAAAATGTTGATTGTTGGATTTTTGGGGTCTTAAAGTAGATGTAATGAATTAATTTCATCGTAAAGTCTTTTTGCTATTCGAAACGTACTTTCTGTTTTGATGTGATCATCGATTGGAGTCGAAGGGAAAATACTGTTGTTCGATTATAATTTGCTATTGACCTTGCTAATCCATTTGATTGACAAGACCTTCAGTACGGCGAGCTTGGATATTGTGACTGTTTATTCACAATAGCGAAGCTTTTGTATCTATCTATGTTTTTGTATGTTTTTCAATTTTTCCGTCAGTTTCTGGACCGATGATTTTTTGTACGAATATACTCCTGAGGTGATCCTATAAAAATTGAGGATGTGATGAGTATCTTCGAAGTTTTGAACAGAATGCATGCATAAAAATTCGTCAATTTGGGTTTAAAGTTTTTTTTTTCTTGTTACTTTTATGTCAATGTTAATAACTATCTCTTAGCTATCTCTTAGCTACATATTTTTAGATAAATTAAGTTTACTAGACCAATATCAATACCTGGAACAACTTTTGGTTACTGGCAAAATAGAAGGCAATCGTCCGAGAGGCCGCAGTCCACTCAGATGGTCGGACCAAATCCGCTCCACACTCAACACCAAGCTCCATGATGCGCTCCACGATGCCAAAGACAGGGACAAATGGCGCAGCATTGTCAAAAGCAAAACAACTCCAGAGTCAGGGGATCACGACCCTCAGTAATGAGGATATCGATGCGAGGAGGAGGAGACCAATATAGGACCTGAATCAACCAGTGATTTAAAGTGTTTGCTCTGTGATCAAAATCACACGCTGGCGGTAATACCCACTTTAGAATGGTCTTCACTTTTCTTCCAACACTTGCCAAAAACAATAATTTCCTAATAAGAATCAACTAGTGAATATAACACAGTTTTCTCTGAGAAAAAAAATGCAGTTAAGTCTGGTGTAAAAATCTTTTACACTCACAGTAATATAAAGTACCTAAGACATGACACTGACAAGACATTTAAAAACTTAGAGCATTAATTTCACTAACAACAAAACACTAATAATAGAAACAACTCACACTCTATATGCCTCATTGCTTAAGTTTTGCTTTTTATAACTTTTTAATGATATTTACTATCGTGTGTCACTTAATCATTTTGCGAATGAAAGCGATGAACGATTCTAAGTGTTCTAGTGTCACTTAATCATTTTGCGAATGTAAGCGATGAACGATTCTAACTAACACTTAGCTCGCTTAGCTAAATACGCACGGGATAAGCGGCTCACTTCGCTCGCGAACCCTGTTGGCTTGACGCCAGTCGCCCTGGTTCTTTCCGTTTGGCTACGCGCCAGTCTTGTTCTTTCCATCACCAGACCTTGTAACAACATTTTGGATCTGTTTTCTATTACTTACTTGTTTTCTATTATTTTCACTGTAAATATATCTATTGCTAGCGACCCGCCCGGCTTCGCAATAATTATACATGTAAACCAACGTCTTGAATCACTCTAACTATAAAAAAAAACCGCATCAAAATCAGTTGCGTAGTTTTAAAGATTTAAACATACATAGGTAAGTGATATAGGGACAGAGAAAGCAACTTTGTTTTATACTATGTAGTGAAGTCAACTTTTTCAATGTACAGAAACTATAAGGTCTTAAAAACCTGGAGCTCAAGAAACTTACATAAAACTAACAGAATATTTAAAATCACCTTCAACTTTTTTGTTAGATAAGTTCGATACATAAGACGTGGCAACGGTAGATTGTAAAATACATCTTCAGATCTTAGATTAACAGTTTATGGTAAAATTAGAATGTTTTTATTCAGAAACTACACATTAGCACACCTACGAACAAAATACACTAAAGTATACAAGATTATTTTAAAATACATTTAGAAGTGTAACCTAAATGTTTTATTTATTCATGTAACACATTCACACAGCTTACCTCTAAGGACTCCATGCACCCCGGACGCTTGTTTATTCAAATCTGTGAATCTACATGCACATGACTTAAATGCAAACGGCACAGTCGCCCGGCGCAAGGCGGCTCGGCTCGCTTCGCTCGCTCCATTATATTCACATGACCAACTCACGGCGTAAAATATTGACCAAAAAATTCAAGTTCAAAAACTCAAGTTGTCTGTCGGTTACAATAATAATATCACTTTCGAAACCTTTGTCTGTTGACTATACGTAATAAAATACTTGTATTGAATTAATACTGAATTTAAATATCATAAACTTTACGTCTCTAGTTTACGGCCAATTAAAAAATAAATAACAAATAACCTTTTATGTATAATTTAAATGTAAAATATTAAATTTGTTGAAAGTAAATGTTCAGTTATTGCGAAACTTCCCGCAATTATTGGAAATTCTATGAAATCACATCATTAGTCCAGAACAAACAGAACTGTGGGTTTTATACCACTAGGACCAAATATTATTGTCACAGGAAATCATTAGCGGTTCTAGGTATGTACGAATACCAGCCGAAATACCTACTGCAGACATTATGTATTCAATTTGTACCACTCGGATAGAGCTTTAAAGCCGATAAAAATAGCGAAATAAGTATTCACTCAGAAATGGCCTTTGCCAATAAGTAGAGTACTTACTATACTATAAGTAGAGTACTTACTCCTACTTACACTTGTATAAACCGAAGCTGCAGCCTCAGCTTTAGCTTTAGCAGCTTTTAAAAACAGTGAATAATTCAGTAACCAGTCCGGTCGGTATTGATGAGATAAGTCCTAGTTACAATATTCTGGCCGGTAAGCAATGTTGGACTTCCATGGTTTAAGCAATCCTTAAAACATGCAAGTCATGATGACAGTTCAGTAATTTAATTATATTATGCAATTGAGTAGAAAGTTGTATCTTCTAAATGGGCAAACTTCTCTATCGGCCAATAGTTTGTCACGTAACTAGTAACATGCTGATACTCAGGCACTCGCTATCGCAAAAAACAGATTTTCGTGACCTTTTTGGGTTCATCCAATGTTGGTGGAAGCTGAATTCGTAGTTCGCCAACATAAGCTGAACCCGAAATTGTCAAGAATCTTTTGTTTTTCCCGATAGCGAGTCAGGCCTTTGAATCCTTCTATTGTGTACACTTGCATACATATTCATACTGATGCAGCGCCCAACCAAAGCGCATTGATTGCTTTTTCTTTGTTCCTAATAAAAATTATTATCAATCCTACCAAACCGCCACCATTGCAATGTGCGAGAGATCTAACAGTATTCAAATACTGCAAAAACAGTAAACTAATGGCTCCAATAAGACATAACATGTGCACAATAACTTGCAAAAATGTTTTATTTTTCATCAAAAATATTTCATTCTCTATTTTTTAATATAAGAAACCTAGTACACGGTTATTCATTGTTCAAGTAAAATTACGTAAGCTTAAAGGGCTGTTAAATATAATAAGATATAACAAGAAAAAAATATTTAAAATATTGATTAATTAACAAATCTTTATGAATATCGGGGCTCTACTACTCTATGTATATACCTCCAAGTAAACATCGTCTACGGTTTATGGCACTTTTCTTAAAATATAGGTCATACTACCGCCTAAGTGAGACGATTCCATTTGCAAAAAACATCTTTAAAACGTGTTCTAAGAATTCTATCGTTTCCTGCAAAATGCATTTATTTTCCTTTCATGCTTTTATCAAGCAACTTACTATTTGTCGAAAGAAAAATTAACAAAGCTACGAGTAAAAGCTTGAATAAATAAAAACTTCAAACATAAAACAGAACAAATGTACAGCGGTTCGAAATTGCTTTAAACATATTTTAGAGTAGGGTGTGGGTAGTGAGGTCAGAGTTAATTGAAATAGAGGATTCTGATAGAAAAGAAATGCAACCACTCAGAAGTGCTAAGCCCACACAGCAACATCTAGTCCGAAGGTTGAATGTTATTCAATAAATTTTGTTTTAATAAAATAATTTACTTACGGTCACCCATACAAAGAGTGCTAAGATCTATATATGAGACAGTTTATTTTTATTTTAACATTAAAAATCCTTTGATCATACACTTCTTACAACGTGACTAAACGTAAATGAATTCTTATTTCTAAAAGTAAATTTTATGGCGGCTGTAAACTCCGAGTCCAGACTCGGTCACCAAAGTACCATTTAAATGATGCCATTTTCTCGCCTGTTATAATTAAATTGACTATAATCACGACAGAATGGTCTAAGCATTTTTAAGCCACGGATGTTAAATATTGCTTCGATTTGTATTAATTGAATGCAACTGTCAACAAAATGGATTAATGTGAATGGTACTCATACAAACTTGTTTTCTTAAAAAAATCATTTGTTTCGATTGCGAAAGCGATTATAGTAATACGCGGAGAACGCGGTAAGAGATTGAACGTTACCTAGCTTTTGTTTGCTGAAATCCATCGCATTATTCAAAATAACCATGCCGTGCCACGTCAAGACAATAGTTTTTGGGAGAATAAGGCGGCTGATGTGAAATTCGCTTGTATGAATTAAAAAATAAAAGGTTAAAGTTCCGACATTAACAATATATTCATTGCTACCTCTCGGGAGATCGTTTCCATGTCCGGGATAAGCTACAGCTGTCAGATGCCGCTCGTTCCCACGATCCACATTTCATGTTTTGTCAGATGAAACAACACCTCTATAAAGGATTTGCTATTTTCACACCATCGATAGCAAAATTGAGAATGGAAATAGTCTTTAGTTTCTGTTATTTATTTCATTTAAAAAGTAACCCCCTTATGCATATTAACTTACTTTAGCTAAGACGAATATTCAATCTATTGCTATCTCTTTTCATTGCCATAGGAGTGACAAGAAAAAAAACATTCTTTAAACTTATTTTTAATTGTATTTTTTTTATGAATAAGACCCTAGCCATTAGGCGGCCTAAAAACTCCGTCGCCAGAGTTGGCCACTTGCTTATACGAACGAACGAACGAGTTTCTTCCTACATTCATATGTACATTCTATTGGAAATGTATCACTTAAAATTCACAACATCAAGGAACCTCCCTATTATGCAACACTTACAGCTTAAATGCATCTGTGGGCAATAAATCTCTAACATACGGAATAAACTTGTGAAACATCTCAAGAGAGGTGCTTACCACCAACTGAACAATTCAGTTTTGAAATTTCTTACATAAATAGCACTTACGTTATAAACAGTATCATTATATATAACTAGCTGCGCCCCGCGGTTTCGCCCGCGTAAGTCCCGTTCCCGCGACTGGTTCTATTTGTATTTGGTACAGTTATGTAAATATGTATTAGTTTAGTTTCTGTAAATAAATATGTTATTAATAGTTACTAAAGATGATGTCATCCTTTTTATTTCCATTATTAAGAAAGAGACGACGAAAACTTTAATTAGTTTAGTTTTCGTTTTAGCGACGTCCGAATTAGCTACCAATGTTAGACCCAGGTAGTCTAAATTCGTATATTGTTATCATATGAGCTTCGGTGACTTCGAAAATCGTATAGTTAACATTTGTTTGAAAATACATTTATTTTTTTATAAATGTTCGTTATGCACCTATAATAATAATACAAAAATTTACGTACGGAATTCAACATTATTTTTATGAAGACTTTTAATAAAGTTTACTTTAAATATTTACAAAATGTTTTTATGGAAACTGCATTTTAAAACGTACGACGATATCCATTAAAATAGCGGTTGAATATTTTACGTGAATATATTACCGTGTTACCAAGATTACCCGCTCATGAGTTGCTTCCGATAAAGTTAGTCTCGAATATGATGCAGACGAAGTTTCCACGATGACCTATAAAGTATGAGTTCCGTATCTCTTTCCCGTTGAATATAAGTTGAAATTACATTTAATTCTGCTCGTATGGCCTAAATAGTTACGAAGGAGACGCTTGGTGTCTAAAAACTGAGGCCTTTACATCTTTTCTGAGTACTCAGGCCTTTGCATGTTTCCTAGATGTTTTTTACAGCGTCTGGAGGCAATCTTTGCCTACACTTAACGGGACATTTCAGTTTCTGAGACATTGTTTTTTAGATCGAATAGGCTTGTCCTTGTCAAAAAAAAAAATGGTCAAAACGAAAGTCACGACCTTCCGAACGAAAGTCGAAATACCAATCCACTTGGCCAACACGGCTACCTACAAGTACAATGAAATACAATTTCAGTTGATACAAATACACATACACATATTTTTAAGTGTGTGTGTAAGTTTGCGTCCCTACTAAATACTACCGTGATCAACGTTCACAAATCCCCTGGTTAATAACTAAAATCTGATTCCGTGGTTTGTGGCCACTTTGTACTACACGCGCTATCAGAGCGAAAATTTAATTGTCATGTCAAATATGTTCGAGCTTCGCAAACTAATAACGATTTTCCATTTTGCGTCAATCTATTTGAATAAGCGACGGCGTGCGTTTAGGGGCTCGGTGGCCGAGTAATAAGGCAGTCAGGCCGATGAATGCTCGTTTTATCGCGGGTTCGAATCCCGCCGAAATTTAAGTTTTTGTCAGGCTGGTAAGATTTCATATAAAACCTTATTTGAAACGACTAATACGATTTCAATGAATGAGAATCGTACGACATTTTAAAGGTAGCTGTATTATTATCGTAATCATAAATAGTGTGGGTTTACAAACACAAAGTACACAAACGTCAAAGAATATAATTCAAAGTTTCATTCATATAATTATTTGAACTGGTTAACAAGCATCTGTTTCAATTTGTTTCGTAGTTTAAAACTCAAAATTCAAACTTCAGAAGTTATGTACGAGTGTTTCCGACAATAACCAAACACTGTCGAACCCAGCGATGTAAACCGAACACGAATTCTAGACCACTCAAGACGAAGTCTTTATGTGAGTGTCTACAATTGTACTTCAGACCAGAAGTGGCCAAAGTGCTTTTAAAAAGTTATCATTTGCCGCTGTGATTTTATAGGATTCATATTTCATAACTTAAGTGTCCTTGATAAATATTAGCTGAGAAAGATCTCAGTACTAACTATATTTTTATACTTATATTGCTGGTGGGAAGTGGCGAGCGATCACAAGTATTCGACAGACTTTGGGAAGGCCTTTACCCAGCAGTGAGATAACAATAGGCTAATTAAAAAAATTAGGTACCATCTGGTACTGGGTCCCCCGGGAGGTCTATAGAAAAGTCCGTCGTACGTCTGCTCGATGGGTCGACGACATAGTCAAAACAGCAGGTCGTACATGAATCAGACTGGCACAAGATAGGGAGTGTTGGAACAAGCGAAGATAAGCCTATGCCCAGCAGTGGGATGAGACGGGCTGCAGATGATGATGATGACCTTCTCCTCAGTCACCATCAATTATTTAGATTTCTTTACATTATCTAGCATGATTACTCAAAGAAGTGGAACTCTAATACATGCGAAGCCAACGTGTTTTCGAAAGCTCTAAGAAATGTACAAAGTTCGCGAACCGCTGTCGAGAGAAATCTATTTTTCGCTTGCAAGAATAAGTCGGATAAAATGTTTTCTCCGCAAATGCAAAACTGTTATGAGAAAGCTTCTGTCGAGTTGTTTTATTAAATAAATTAAGTTTCTAGTTTGCGAGTCGTTGTGGTGTAAATAATTATGACGCTTTAAATTGGACAGGTTTATAAATTGATACCAGAAACTTAATAAGCAATATAAATAGCTTTTGACGAGTATTATATTTTATTTATTTAGTTGGTTTAATTTAATTTTTGGCAGCGTCAGAATCAAAGTCTGGGCCTTGAATGTTATATGTGTTATATGACTACTGTGACACAATTCTTCCAAGAAGAGCTTTTAATGTGGGCGTCAAACTACGAGTATTATAGATAATTGTTCCGTGTCTGGGTGTTTTCTATCTATTATAACTAGCGCCGCCACCTGTTTTATATTCTTAATACGTTAAACAAAACAGTTTTTAAAATTGATTGTTTAGTTTATGACCTCTTTCTTATTTTTTTTAATAACTCTAGTTTTATATTGTACGAAAAATATCCCCCTTATGCATATTCGACCAGTAAACCTGTATTAGCTAAAACGCATATTAAATCTGTTGTTATCTCTTTTCATTGACATAATGGGTGACAAGAAAAAAACGTTCTTTAAACCTGTATTAAATTGTCAAGTTTTTATGAATGAGACCCCTAGAGTTTAAACTATTTATAGTAAAAAGAGTACAATTCCTGTTTATTGTGAAATAACTGTTAAATGTCGGCGATGGTTATTAATTCACGCCATGGCGGACTAGACTGTAACCTTTACTGCCAAAGATAGATGTAACCTTTACTAGCTTCAATTTTAACTTCAAAATAAAGTGATTTTTTTATTGGAACATGTTTTTTTTATTTTGTAAATGTTAAATGAATTGATGATTAATTCCTCTGATTAGGTATTTTAGTATTTCTCATTGTATTCATAATTATGAAATACCAAATTGCCATTCGAATCAATTTCTATAAAATCTGAGATTACTTTAGATTATCTCTTATTTCATAATTTTCTTTAGATAATTTCATATAGATTACTCGCTTGAAGACACTTTAATTATGAAACAAGTGGCCATTTTACGATAAGAATCTTTATGATAAACTCATAAACTACAGGCAGATTAAAAAAATATTTTACCATTGCTCATCGCACAACCGCTAAATGAAATAATAATCATGATTCTTGATAATACCCGTGCGAAGACGGGACCGGCAGTTAGTTATAAAATTAGATTCAGTTAAAACGGAATTTTAACCCCCTGAACAGTTTACCGCATCTTTCAACATTTGAAGTTCGATGTCTGAAATTCTGCAAACTTATGCTTGAAACCACGATCTAACACAAAATTAACCTTAAAGCGAGGATCATGTGGTTCAAAAACGCATGTCTATGAATTGCGTTTGTCTATAATAAGCTTCGGTAACAGGGCCTGCCAATATTCCATTTATTTTATCGATTCGTAACTCGTAATTGTGAGCTTGTATAATGTAAATTTTTGAAACTACCCATTAGTCTGCCGATTCATATTTCTTCAGATTTTCTTTTTAGCATAATAATACATCAAAAACCAAATAAATATTAACGAAAAACAGGGTATGATGATTATGTATTACCGATGTTCGGTAATCATATTCTAATTACTACTTTATTTGAATAACACGTCCATAAAGCAAGTCAAGTTTGCCTCGTTAATGGTGCGGGATATGCACAATAATTGACAGAACTATAATTCAACAAGTGTATAATTACGAGTACAACATAAAGTGAAGGACAAAGTAACATTTTCCGCGAGGAAATTCAACATGGTTTATTCTAAAACCTCTTAACGGCTCTTACACTCCTTTCATTTCCGATCACCCCTCATCGTAGAATACACAATAGTTCAAAGACTCAGCGTTGAATATAATCGCGAGGGGTTCCGCCACAGGGATGCACATGTTCTATACTATTTTAAACATGTGCATCCCTGTGGCGACAAATCATCATTATTACAAGCTTTTATTTAACTTTACTTTTGTATGTATGTATGTATGTTTGTATGTTTACTAATCTTGCAAGGAAGATTTGAACAACTTCCAATAGACCGATTAAGCTGAAACTTGGTATACTTACCTACTTAACTTGGATGACAATACAATATTATGGTATCATGGAGCTGATCTGATGAGGAGTTGGAGGATGCCCATAGGAACTCCGATTCTTGTGGTTCAATTGAGCAGAATTTTAATTTTTTTGTGCATATAAAAGCTTGTTTTTGAAATATTTTTTAAATTTGAGATGTATTTTAATTGGAAGTGTACTTCAACTCGTAAAACTACAAGGATTTTGAAATTACTAACCATTGAAACAGCTTTTCTGAACGATATTAGATAGATAGTTTGAATAAAGTTCTTAACAGCGCTTGTATCTAAATCGTTCATATTCAGCAAAGCTCTGTGCGGTCATAATATAGGACTGCAACTGGTAATAACAGCTGAGTGCTTCTGTGCTTTGGAGGGAACGTTAAATTGGCGGTCCCTTAATCTATCTAGTTATTTATGTAATCAAAGTTACCTAGAGATTGTTCAGTTTTAACCACAGCTTTGTACGGTTAAGTTCTAACAGAGACTTACCCAGATGTTAATGGGATCACGGATGATATCATTTATGTGTAGGCAAGCTTGAAGGGAGCTTTGTCTATGAAACAATGAATTCCGGGCGGAGCAGTCAAGTTGACACGAGACCGGTTACCGGCTATTAATACTTATTGGTTCGCCGTTTCTGTCCGTGTTAAACCAGTCAGTTTGTATTCTATTATTTGTCTGTGGTTTTGTTAACACGGCTTGATATTTAGCAAAATTCTAGAATAGCTAGAAAGCTAGACAAATTCTCAAAACGCAAGTAATATCTCAAACGTTTTATTTATTTTCAGTATTAGGTGAGTGTATATAAGTGACATTATTAAAAAAAACCTACTGCAGCATTGGCATAGTGGGTGAATGTCCTCCTGAGACACAGAGTTTGATAGTTCGATGTTTGTATGATTTGCAGATTATTAAGGTTCTTGGTGTTCTATAAAGGGCGTCCCAGAGCCATGCCTTTTGAAAGAGTCCCAGCCTTAAATATTGTAGGTGGAGCATTTTAACGAAAGAAGACTTATTTTGTTTAAAAAATAGAATAGAATAGAATAGAAAATACTTTATTGCACACCATATACACGAAAAAATAAAAATATAAAAAACAGAACAACAATAACTATGATATACAATCAGCGGTCTTATAGCTCAAAAGCGAAATAAACTAAGCGTATAAAGATTTTTGAAAGATTGCCTACCTAAACCTAGAATCAAACCCGCAAAATTGTTAAAAGAATAATTTCAAGATACCGATCGAAAGACTCAATCGTTGGAATTATTTTTAGCAAAGTAACATAGCATCTTATAAAGGGCAGACCATTACAATTTAAATTATTTTATTTACATCGGTACTGAAGCCATTGGCGCGAAACGTTACTACGAGTATAAGTACTTCAATTCCATACAACCCAATCGATTAGGCGCCCCGGCAAAACCTTTTAACTTATTAGAGACCTAAACGTCAGTTTCGACTCAGTAATTAAACATGACATGCTCACGACCCGAGTCACGTTATTCCAAAATTCAACTGGTTTTGAAGAAAATATTAACTTGAGAAATGATCGGATATTAAAATGTGACATGTTAAATAATAATAGTTAATACACGTAGATTATTGTTATAGTAAGTTTTACCAATGAAATGAATGAAATTCATTTGTACATATAAAACGGTATACAAACGGTATTCGTGTAGATGTAAAACTGTAGACTATAACGTTTTCAGATTTTAGAATAATGACTCACATGTGCCTGTAATAAAAGAGTTTAAAATGTTAAATCTTAGAATACGATAATAAAATTCATAACTAATTATTCATTCCTATTCCTATCAATAAACAAAGCAAATAAAGTAAATCTTATGAGCTATGTCTTTGCATTCTAAAACTATTTTATAGTTAGGTAAATTTTGTATTGATCAACCAAACCTCGAAAACCGAAATGCTAAATTTTTACAAAGACAAGTAAGAACGTCTTTGAATTGAATTAGTGTTTGAGTATTCGGACATTAGTCTCAAAGTTAGATAAAACTTGAGCACTATGGTAATATCAGTCACTTAGCATGTTGGCAGGGCAATCTTAGTTGTTGGAAGTTACTGGACTTTGGTCTACCGGAAGGAATATAAGCGTCACTTGGTTAATGAAGCTATTATGCCAGTTACGAAATATATATCTACTCGTGTATAATATGTAAAACAATATGCACAAAATGGGATTTGCGGATATTTTGTAATTCCTGTTCATTCATCATTTTGAGGATCTTATTTTTTTATCTTTTTATATTTATTTCTTTCTTCCACTCAGGTTCTTAAACATGGGTTTTAAGTTTACAGATCTATAAGGATTTAGAAACCCATATTTCTGTGAGCATCACTTCCCCAAATGACCTCACGTCAAGAAAAATGTACGAAAATAAAATTAACATACTTCACGCTGAATGATATACAAAACCTGATCCGAGTCGGGTAAAACTGCAGCGCAGCGTAAAAGCTATTTCTTTGCAAAATAGCAAGGTATTTATCCTCTAAAAGGTCTGACATGAAACTGTATTAACATACTTGTATGTACACATGTATAGCACATAGACTACGTGCTAGCGTGAAGGAGACAGGAATAGTGATTCTCCGTAGATTCACTTTTGCAGTACCAACATAATGTAGAACAATAGTGGCGATTATGTCAACAAAACTAAAACTAAACCTGACTAAAGATAATGCCATCCTTTTTCGATCGTTATAAAAGGGACCGCAACACTTAAACGAAACCTAACTAAAGATGATTACTTCCGTCAAACAAACAAACCAACAGTACTTCATTATAATATGAGAATAGATTTACACTTAACTGAGAGTAGGCTTGCCCAGCACCTAAACCATACTCTCAGCTTAGCCGGCCATATCCACAGGAAAGACAATGGTCAATACGTGTGGGGCTGACTAGCCGCGAGTTTCCTCACAATGTTTTCCTTCATAGTTTATAAATAAATAAATAAATAAATAAAATTTAGATCTCGTCAGTCAGACATAACAAAAGCAGACACAATTTAAGTAAGTAAAGAAACTTTTTACTCGTATTGCGTGTATTGTACTGTATTTTTTTGTGGGCATCAATTGATTTTCGTTTTGAAAATGATATTAACAGATAATCCATTGATTCACGGCTGGATTCGAGCCCACGACCTTCGGATCGGAAGTCGAGGCACTAACCCATACAACCACTTAGGTCATTCACTTTAGTCAGATAGGTCAGTGGTTTATAGGTCGACCTATTTAGCCAGTGATATGGTTATTACGTGGTGCGTGAGTGAAACCTGTCAATTGCACGGAATTGCACATGATCAATTATAAGATAATCTACTAACAGTAATTACTTAGTTAATGAGATATTTGAGCCTCGGTTTCATCATCATCATTCTCAGCCTGTTGGGCAGCAGGTATACCACCCACTGCTGGGCATAAGCCTCCTTCCCTGAACGCCAAACACTTCTGCTTTGGGCCCGCTGCATCCAGGTCTTACCCTGGCTTTTGATTTTTGGTCTTAGCCTCGGTTTACTAGATACAAACTATAAGTGTTGTATTATTTCATATTAACAAAACCGGCCAGTATCCTCCTATCATCAAGGTAATTTACACGGTAGGATGATTATGATAAGAATTAAATTTGCTTGTTGACACTCGTAGTATCGTAGACTCGTAGTAGCGCCTCGCGGTGTCAGCCGCGTAAGTCCCGTTTGTTAATATCTGGATAAAAAGTATCCTATGTTACTTTTTATCCCTTCAACTATCACCACTTAAAAATTCACGTCAATCCGTCGCGTCGCGCCGCTCCGTGTAGCCGTAAAAGACGTACACACACACTTTCCTATGTATTATATTAGTATGGATGATTGGATGTATATACAAAAAGTAATGTAAGTAGTTTACAGGCTGGTGAACATTTAGTTGCTTAGCTTGGAAGTAGATGATCCTATGTAAAATATCCTAGGATATGGATGCGCCTTGAAACTGATGACCGCATTAAACAGATAAAACCGAGCCACAACTGAGTTAAGATGCACTCACAACTAATAGAATTACTGCGAAAGGTCACTCGGTGTTTTACACCCTTTCAGACCTGATACATACTATAGAGAATAACAGCTACTATATATTACACTAGTAGCACGTCCCGGCTTCGCACGGGTGCACTAATGAAACTACCGGGATAAAATATAGCCTAACCATTTCGACAGTCCATTCTATAATTCGGTGAAAGAATATTTGGGACTTACGCGGGTGAAACCGCGGGGCGCAGCTAGTACTGAATAAATCCATCTTGTAAAGATGTAAAATCCTTAGCTTTTTTTTACGTTCGATTATTAATTTATAAATAAGGCGGGAGGATGTTGACGGGTTTAAAAAAGAATGGTGTGATATCACTAATGACGGGAACCATTGACGACATTTGGGGGAGACTCTTGTCCAGCAGTGCGACACAGTTAATTAAAAAAAAAGACGTGGCACTCGGGGACTGCCGCGATAAAGCTATTGCATGCCATCTAGAGGCGAGTTGCTGAACTAGACAAGCGTTAGGTTATTTTCGTTACGGAATTTCTGGATTTGGTCTCCACGCTCAAGGCCCACGATAGAAGCTATGCAATAGCTTAAAAATTTGAAGTTTTACTGATTAAATAAAAATATGATCGTCTCACATCGTTCCACAGATTTTTCGTAAAGATCTAAAAGTATATGCACTTTCAAGTGCACTATCTTTAGCAATGCAGACTTCAGATCTTTAGAAATTTTTTAAATTGGAAAAATACAGAAGCTGATGAATCTTAATTTGAATCTTTTAAGAATGAAAATCTTATTAAAACTTTTCATTCCGTCTGACGGGGTTTGAATCCGTATTAGTAGCCAACTTCTAAAAAGGGGAAGTTCTATGTTCCACTGCATGTATTTTTTTCAATGATATAACACTACGTTTCTACCAGCCATTTTTAAATCTTTAAAGATTAATGGTTTAATCAAATTATATGTTTATTTTAAATTTCCGTTGTTTATACTGTTTAAAACGGCAATTTCAAAAACTTATATTTGTAATATCCTTATTCTTCTGAATTAAAAAAAATATATTTCTAAATTTGATGTTCAAATATGTATAGTGAATATTAAACTTTTGGAATTTGTATACATGTTTAAATGAATTTAACCAGGTTTTTATGTATTTACCTTATTTTACATTTTCCAATGTGAGATAAAGTCCCAGTTGAATTGAATCCATTATAAAAATAACACAAAGATAAACACTTTGCGTAGCATGTTGTCGTAGCACTGTAGCGCTGTAGCACTTTAGTGCTACGCATGTGCTACGTATACGATTATCCACTCACTTACATGATAAGATTTATTTTAAAGTGTTAAGTATTATTATTATATTGATATCCATATCACACAGCTATCCATATTTAACAATACGATTTTCATCCACAACACAATGTAGTTGGAAACGAGGAAGATGCCAAAAATAACCGATACTAACCAACAAAAGGGAAAGTGGCCGTCATTGATAATAGTGGGGCAGACAACCTTGGAAATATAAATGGAGAGTTGTATCAGATTTATCAAAATTCCAATTGAAAGGAAAAGTACTCTTATTTTGTGTAAAAAGTACTCTTATTTGTTTGTTTTTTAACTCTGTGCTGTAATGTGTCAGTAAGTTTTTATCTATCTATCTACAAACACAAGCTTTTCTTCGTAAATATAACTCCGTAAAGTAGCATGGCTTTATCCCTAAGGTGTGGTAGACCAATATTAGTTACTAAGTTTTAGCAGAAGTTTAAGTAACAAGGTCGAAAAAAATCATATACCATTTTTCTTCGCCATGTTTCGATGATGATGATGATGAGATTGTTTCGACCTTTAGAATAGAATGGATAGAAGTTTTATTTTAAATCAACACTCATGAATTAAAATAGATACCAAAACTATTTACAATCGAGTGGCAAGAAAGCCAGTCAAACCCTCAGCATGTGCTTCAATCAATTCTGCAATCAATGCGACACGGGCCTAACCTGTTTATAGCCATGAACGAATAAGCCACTCCAATACCTTACATAAAATCTTACTGTGGAACATAGAAACTCTTTTTTAACCGACTTTAAAAAGAGCACACCCACTAAAGTGCTGTAAAGTACAAACTTGAAGAGTATTCTTCATTATTAAAGCTGAAAGCTCACGAAGTGGCGCATTGTTGAGGAATACTGCAGCCATTTACTGCATTTATTATTGAAACTTGCTCGTGAGATGCACATTTCTGACGTTTTTAATGAGGCTTTAGTAAATGATCTAAGTAGGGACAACATAAGCTGACCTCGAAAATTGACAGGAAACTTCGTTTTTGTTCATCAGTACGGCCTAGCTACATTTTACGCAAATGAAGAATGTTAATAGATAGATAGATAATAGCTTTATTGACTCACACATTACAGCACAGAGTAAAGACTATATTAAAATATAAAAGAAAACAAAAAACAGACAAATGGGTTGTACACAAAATAGAAGAAATCATCGGTTTAAAAAACTTTAATAATATGATCTCGTTATAATATTAGTTTGATAAATTTATTCAAAGAGGTGTGTGCAGGATCAAATGCAAGCAAGCTTTGCAAGAATGAATTGATCTCTTTGAAAGTAGACACAGTTGACAAGAATCAATAGGAAAATCTTATCTATTCGATGCGCAATCTCAGAGTTTGCTTCGGAAGCATATTTCCGGCTTTTGTACGTAATGAGCTAACTTCGAGCTTTTATGCGCTTTGAATAGTTTATTTTTAACGTTCATTGAGTTCAAATGATGCACTTTATACTTCACTTGTAAATTATTTATTTATTTATTTATTGGGATAAGATAATTCTGATTTATCATGACGTTGAAAAACTTATAATATAATCTTTTCTTATTTTTACTCTTTTTAATAGGTACCCCTTGAATGCTATGTTTACCATTATTTTATCAATATTAGAGTTCACACCTATACTAGGTATCCATAGTGTTTTTTTATCAGTGTATTTTATGTTCTTAATAAATAAATAGACAGATCTTGATAATTCAGTCATGATTATGTTTTAATTAATTAAAAAGCAGTTTTTTAATTTATTGAATCAACGTGATGGGCTCGTGATTGGACACGACCCTTCACAGTGTTAAGAGGCTGAGACGCTAAGTTAGCAACCAATGAAGAGCTTTTAAGTTTTAAGTGAAATGTTTTTGCCAAGTCTCTGGTTTTACCCGACAGTTGGGTAGTTTTAGTTGGGAACTGTCGTAGTGATTTGCGTTCGGTGTGATTTTTGATACGGGTATTTGAAAATGCAATAAAAATTGATATAAGGTTTAGAGTTTTTCATCTAGGAGTAGGAATTTAAACGTCATTCGAGCCAGAATATCTAGACCCATCGGCAACAAGTAGTAAGCAAGGTTTTAATATTTTAAAGGCGAGCGATAAGGGGCTCGTTGCCCATGCATCATTCCGAATCGACGCGGAATAACAAGTAGGAATAATGAATCGCTCCCTTGACGTTGAAATATTGTAAAACCGTGAATGAAAATACATTTATAAAATACGTTATCTGTGGGGTTGCTACGAAATATACTGATTTCTGGATCAAAATCAGGTTATTTGAAATGTATAAAACTAGCAACACGTGACAGCTTTGCACGGGTGTACTAATGAAACTAACGAAATAAAATATCCATTCAATACATCGGTGAAAGAATTTTAGAAATAGGATGAAAACTTTCGGAGATTACCTCCGTCAAACAAACAAACTTTACCTCTATATATTATATTAAATTAAATTAAATTAAATTATACTAACTTAAATAGATTAAAGAGATAAGTAGAATATAGAAACTGTATACCCAAGGTGTAGTAAATATTTTTTTTTCAGATGTTTTAAGTTTTCAAAATCCTCTGAAGATAGAAGTAGTCACAGGTAATCGCTCAGGTCTCGTCGCGGCCTTATGTAGCCTCAGCCTTAAAAACCGCAATGCGTCCTCATTTTTGCTATTATACGAGTATTATCACGTTTAATATGAAAAAACATAATACCTTTGTAGAAAATTTATATACCTATATATTTATAAAATAATAGGAAAAACAACTGCAAAAAGTGTAAATTAGCTTTAATTCAATCTATAAAATTCCTTTTAATGTTAAAATGATGTTGATAAGAAAATGCCCAATTTATCTGTTTTCTTTTGTTATTTATATTTTAAGACATAATTTTAAAGTGTTTTGCGAGTATACATCCTTAACTCCTAGTAATACCCGTACAAATCTGACAAGGTTCTATTACTTGCGTGTTGATGAATGATTTGAATTATAATGTATTTGGAGAATTCCTTTTAATCTCTGTCGCAACAGCGCCTCTAGGCGAATCACGTAATTTCAAAACAAACACGGATTCGCGATTGAATGCGATTGGTGGTTGATTGGTTCCGCACGGTCCAACTGCCCGTATAACCAATGGAATGACTAGCTTATTCCTAAATGATCCTTTTAAACTAAACCTACTTTTGAAATAAGAACCACGTTATTCGATTTCTCAAATTGAAGAATAAAATCTGGCTCTATATTATTCGTTGTATAATAGTACCACAATTGTTACCATTAATCTGACGCCTCACATTGGCTCTCGATGCAAGAGAGAATCCTAGCCAGAATGTGGGAAATGGTCGGGTTAGGAACGAACTGAAAGTCGGGCTTCAATTAAAAGCATCCAAAAGCTGTGTTTTGGTTTGGGAAATTGCGACACTGGAAGTGGAAACTTTAACGAGCCTTAAATTGTAGGTATGTGACTCGGCACTTTATTGTACGTGCAGTGGCGGAATAATTAGACCACCTTAGATCTGTTATTGTTTGCTAGGTATTACCACAGATAAAATAATACTATGTACAGATACACCATCTAGAACATCAATTTCACTCCGGTTTTTCTTCGGGCTATTTTTTTGTGTTTGATTTTGCGGCGCCCCTAGCAGTGTTTAAGTCTTGCCTGCAATCAAAAATAAGTAACTCCATCTATTGCTAATATTTTTGATTGCATGATGGAAATAGCAAAAAAAAGGATGGCGATAGAAAGCGCACCTGATCTTCGCCGTTTAACGCTCGTGTTTAAGCGCATGTAAACTTTTTGATGCGAAAAGTCCATTGATGCACAGCCGGATTCGATCCCACGACCTTTGGATTGAAAATGGAAGGACCAATCCACTTGGCCAACACGGGCTTAGGTACAAATAACTTACATAAATAACCCCGTTACTTGTCGAAGTAATGTGATAAATGGTTTACGTCGGGTCGTCGTAAACGAGGCTGTATTTTACAGCTGGATAAAAAGTTTGAGTCATGTTTGGGATTAATCTTAAAACTTTATACACTTGTCCTTATTTTTTTACGTATTATTAAATAAAAAGATCAATTTTGAAATCAGTTTTTTAAATAAATTCATTTTTCTCGAATAAATTGACCATCATCATTCTACTGCCCTTATCCCACACTAGGTGGGGTCGGCACAACATGTTTTCTTCGTACATTCATCTCTATCATTCGTCAACTCCGAATTCACCCCTCTCACATTCATAATTATTACATTTCTTGAATAAATTGATAAAAACCATAAGTACTCATAAACGTATATTTTTATCTAAAACTAGCAGCAAGTTCCGGTTTTGCACGGGTGTAGTAACTTAACCAGGATAAAATATAGCTTGAATAATAATAATGTACAGACGACTACAATTTTCAAGACAATTTTTCAAATAAAATATTCGTGTCTTTGCAATTATTACACCAATTGCAAAAGTTTATGCGTACCACGTCTTATGCTCTGAAAAGATCAGTTTCACAAAAAGGCGAGCTATCGACAATGTCCTTCACATAGCAAATGTTTTCATAAGAGACGTCTCTCCTTCAGAAACGGTATGTGATTTTAACATGTCTTGTCTACCATCTGCGCGCTGTTTTCATTCATAAAAACAGGCTAATTGAATATTTGTTTAATTAATTTCAATCAGTAATAGAATGAACCTCAGAAAGCGTTTTATAGCAGTAATTAAGAATTTCAAAATTAAATGCTTCATACGGCTTCGAAGTGGAGAAGGACCAGATTTGTTTTTTTTTACCATTACTCATATGGAGCATGATTGAAGTATGCACATTTTTCACACAGTATTTTTCGAACGAGCAATCATTACACTCCTAGTACAAATGCGCTTTTCATTTGCGTTTGTATCGATGCTAATGCTAAAATCCATTAATGCATGGCCGGGTACGAACTCACGAACTTCGGATCGAAAGTCGGGGCACTACTACTACACTAATGCACTCGGCCATCACGGCGTTGCAGATAATGTCTTCATAAAAAACCCATCGCACACTGGGCGACAAGAAAGAAAGAAAGAAAAAATATGTTTTTTTTCTGTATGACCTTAAGAATCACTTAAAAACGTACAGTCTTATAAGCTAGCCGAGAACCCGGTGGTGGGTGTGGGCCTAGTTTATGGAAGCGTTCCCTTAACAATCTAAATAGTCAAGCTTCAGTGAGAAGCCAAACAACGTAATGCATGTCAGAACAATTAAAAGTAATTGTAAAATTATCATGATAACTCTTCATTAAAATATTTTGTCGAGTCGGTTTGTCGCCGCGTCTAGACGCCCCAGCCTGTCGCTGTAGTCTGTCGCCTAGTGTGTTGTGTCGCCGTAAAGTATTGAATTTTGTAGGTATTAGGTCCGGAAAGATGAGTAGCATTTGATAAATGAGCTGTCGAGGCTCTGAGTGATCCGTCTTCAGAACGTTTACGGTAATTTCACATTGAAACGTTCAAATTCCAAATGATTTATATCCTTTGATTATTGAGAAATGAGATCATATCAAATATATCACATCTTTAACTATATATTTTTTTGCATATTTTATTTTTAAATAAATTAACTTTCAGTATGTACGGGCGGAATCTTGGGGTTATAGAAATTTATTCTCAAAAAACTAAAAAGAGAAAAGTATATAGTAGTTTGGATCAGTTGAGCTACCTATGGACCGTTCGCAGGTTCGTTTCTTAGGTGGCTCAACTGGTTCTAATTGTATTTTGTACAGTTATGTTAATATGTATTACCCAGTTTAGATAATGTAATTAAATGTAGTCTAAATTAAGTGTAACGTCGTATTCGATTTTATCTTGCAACTCAATTTTGAAGCAAAATATCTTTAACCGCTTGAGCTGAAATGAGTACGTTTAGTTTGGGTGATAATGCAATGCATGGTTAGTGTGACATAATTCGATACCCAATGTCACGGACTATACTTCATTTCTTGAATCGAGCTAATAGGAACAAAAATAAACGCACGTGATTGTACAAACAAATAAACGCAATTTCATTCAAGGAAATCCTAACTCGAGGCGCAATTAAATTGCTGTCAACGTAGCGAGCTACCTTATTTGTTGTGACAGAAAATTATTTTCAATAGATTTCAATTCCAGTTATTATAAGTTTATTGAGTACACGTACGATGAGGACGCTTATAATACGGTAATACCCTATCACGGAGATTTTTACAGGACTCTCCTTTGACTGATGTAATTTCTTCTCACTTTGATTTCACTCTAAAATGACGACTAAAGATACAAAAACACAAGGAATTTTCCGAGGAATTTTCTATGGTCCTCAACTGAGTTTGAGGCTAAGGTGACGACTAAAGTTATGGGTGTAAGACTTAAACAAACTTGGCAGTTTTATTTGTTTCTAAAGTTTGAAGCCGTGTCTGGAACGTGTTTTATTGTGAACTACAGGGCTCACTGCCGCAGCTCAACTCAATTATAATTTGAGGTGTGATCTTGCTTGTATTTCTAGGATTTAACAATCTCTATAGAAGCTCTATAGAAAAATAGTTAGCTAATAATGTTGCTAAAACCGATTTTCGATTTTCGTTTGGTAGTAGGTATGTTATGCGTTGTGGGTGTCACGGGAGGTACCCGTCAATGAAGTACAACATTGTCTTTATTGCATTTTGCTGGAAAAAATACGAAATTAAGGTTTTCGATACTAAGGCAGTAATATATAGACGCTAGTTTTCATTGGGTTTGCACTAGAAGTTCGGACTTGTCTCTGACTACTCCGGTTAATCAAAGAGCTTTAAGCTCTTAAGTTCGAGAGTAGGTCTTTGTCCTCAATAGGGACTAAAACCGTCAGCGTACTTTTCTTTGATTTTCAAGCCCTTTGGAAGCGAGGGGAGAGTGTAATGAGTGCGACGCCCTTTCATATTGTCTGCCTGTGACAACAGCCTACTGGTTGCTTTATTACTTGTATGTGAACAATTCGCTTACCAACCTCATAACTAATTCTTAAAGATGTAAAAAAGAAAGACATGAGCTTGAAGACATTTTTGTAAACAATCTACAAGTTTAAAAAAAGTCATCTTTACTAATTAAGAGAAAAGATCGGCATTTTTATATGCAACGAATAAACTCAAAAAAAACTGTTACTACGCCTCATTATCACTGAGTAAAATAGTTTGATTAAAAGATACCCGTGCAAAGTCGGGACAGGCAGGTGGTATATAAAACATACAATATTTTAGAAGTTATTTAAGTTTCATTTAGATTTTTTGCTTCCATATTTGCTTGAAACCTAGAAGCTCCCGTTGTACTCGTATGATCTCGTCTTTTTGGCTTTGTTTCTTTTATATATTACTTAGTAATATCTACACGTTATACTCATACAATTTAATGATATACCGATTTTGAAAACATCGCATTATGATCTCAAAACAAAATACTTTTGAATGTCGTTTAGATGGCAAGCTTCCAACAGTAGGTATCTAATACTTTACCAACGCTTGAATTGTATCTTTCTTCTCTACGGGTATCGATTTCGTTGCGTCAGTAATTTAGTTGAACTCAGTTTCATCGATATAGGTTTGTTATTATAAAATACCTGAATTATGATAAATAGGTACTTATTTTGTTACGGTTAAACTCTTAATTTCGCTAACGCTGAAATACGGAAATCGCAAGCAATCGCATTTCTTCAATTAAACAAAAAAAGTGACGATGCAACATTTGATCAGTAAAATAAGGGTTGATATGAGGGAGTCGATGGCGGCGGTGCGTGCGGTCCTGGCATTGAGGCGATACGCGCTCACGACGCGACATTGGCGCGCTAAGGACTCGAACTCAGGAACAGAGGTAGCAGGTTTGTTCGCTGGTAAGTACTAACCGTTGTAGAGCAGCGTGGGCTCGGGGTCCCGGGGCGGAGGGCCCGGCGCGGTGGCGGCGGGTGCAGGGCTGCGGCCGCGCCCCTCGCCGACCACGTCGATCTCCTCATCGGTGTCGTCCCCCAGGTATGCTGCCGGGACCGTCTTCCACTTCTTAGCCATGAGGCAGCGCGGCATGGCGGCGCCCGCATCGGCCTCAGTGCGGCCGCATTAAGAGACAGACGAACAGAGAAAAAGAGAGAAAAGAGAAAGAGCGGCGCCCCGGGCGAGCGGCTATGCGGGCGATTTCACGCGCGTTCTCTTGCGGTTGTGAGAGGCAATATGGGAGTACGAGTTTATATAGCAAGGGGAAGGGGTGCGCGCGCCGCACTCCGATCGATGGGGGAGGCGGGTGGCCCCCCTCATCCGCACGAAACTTTGTTCGCATCGCGCCAACTTATGCCGACACTTGACGGAGCTCACGAACCCACACACGATCAACCAGTGGATAGGGACCTGCCTTGTACGCACGCGACGGGCCTCAATTACTCCTTACAACTATAGATCAGCTAAAAGCCGCCTTGCACCCTCGTCGCCGCGACGTTTACTGTATTTACCCTTTCATTTACTCGTCTCGCACAAAGTTTAAAAGTTTTCAAAACTTCTTCCTGTTGTAAAAGTTTACGTTTTCTTAGTTTTACAGTTAATAATTATTTATAGTTAGCTTCTTTGTGTAGAAAATATGATTCCATACTTTTGAAATTATACTTTTTCACTGTTTCTGAAGTTTAGGTAAACTAGACAAGAGTTTAAGTATTGAAGTAAGAAGAAAGAAATATAAGTTCATCTTTTTTTCAACGCCATCTCACAATTCTGCTATTTTAGGACTACGCCGCCGCCAAGATTTCATAATTTACTCTAAAAACTCATAGAAGGTAATTTATAAAAAACCCACTTACAGATTTACTTTAAGTCGGAAATTTTTAATGAAAATGTTAGGTACTTTATAATAAAACACTTCTTAATTGATACACTTTATTGATTACTGGATTCAGAAAAATCTAGTTTAGTGAAACACTTATCTGACAATCAATGCTACCCATCTAGAAGCTAACGTTACAAGAAATTGATCAATAAAATTATTTTCATAATGAAGAAAATGGTATTTTACAACGCATAAATGAATATTGTTAGTATTTATACTCAGTGGCACAATTAACCGCCCACCTTGGATTTTCTAGTTTTCGAATTTGAAATTTACCAAACATACAACTGATGCATACGAAATATAGGGCTAGTTTTTAATGTTTTTTGTACCGAAATACCTTTCACACTTGACTTATTTATGTTCCTAACTTACAATTGCGATAAAACCAAAACTTGCTACTTAAAACAGGTGGGCGGTTAATAGTGCCGCTGAGTAGTATTCAAAGACATTGTTATGGTATTATTATGGCACCTAGAAATACCATCACCGTGAAAGGTGAATAGAGACGTGCCAGGCTAAAAAGTGATAATACTCAATTTAATTGTAGGTATGCAACAGGCAAGAATGTTGTGTAGTTACCTAATCGTTTAGGCTTAGTTTGGTTTTATATTTTGGATTGAATATTTTTTTTTATTCTTGCATTATTTTTTCAGTGCTTAAAATATGCCCTTTTGGACGTCTAAGTTAATCTATAGCAATAAAATAATATGTTAAACATAGAGTGAAACATAGAACCTTTTTCCTTAAAGCCGGTTCAAAACAAGGTTCTACACTTAAATATAGTCGCGGAATAAAAAGGTTGGCCACCCTAAGATCTGTTATTGCTTGCTAGGTTTGATAACCATGTGACACAACAGTCTTGTTGTAGGTTCGCAGTTTAAAAAGGTGACATGGTGCTTGCAACGCCTCAAACTGGTCAACCTTTTCGTTCTGCAACTATACAAGCAGTTACAAGATATGTATAACAAACGACTCAGAGCAATCAGTTCTGTCTACTCAAAGACAAACGACAACAAAAAATTCAAATTGAACTTTGGAACATTGTAGTTATCCTTACAACTAAAATAATGTTATGTAAACATTTACAGTTGAATATCTAGTATTAATATAGAAAATGGTATCGTTCATCTAATTTTATAAACCTTTCCACTATTTATACATTCTGTTGGTTATTTACAAATTATTTTCTCGTTGTTAAGTAAATTCAACACTTTTCGGATCTCTCCCGTAAATTCTATACTATATTAAGAACCAGACATTATTTTTATTACCTACTAATAATATAAACAATCTGTCCCGGTAAACAACGACATGCTCTTGAAGTAAGACCTCAACGGACTAGGTATACGTCGCGCCACGTAAGAAGAACGCTGAGGGGAAAAGCTTTAAGAAATCTTTGCTATAGGTTCGTGAGCGAGTGACCCATGCGCAAACATACTCCCGTTCCCCTCATCGTTCTTTATACGTGGCGCGACTTATACACATCCACACATCCATATTTCTTTTAAATGGACTTCTATGTTAATTGGTCTCTGGAGACCTTTACAACTTCACCGAACTTTGGCGAGAGAAACTTTTGCATTAGGGTGCCTTCCCACAAGAGCTACGCTATGTTGCTATGCGTCGATAACCACCAATCATGATCATCATTTATATTATAAAGTGGTAATGTTGGTTTATTTGTTTGTTTGTTTGTTTGACGGAGGTAATGTCCGAAATACTCAGTTGATTTCAAAAACTCTTTCACCGATGATGTGTAGAATGGACTGTCGGGAAGGTTATAGACTACATTTTTCCCGGTAGTTTCATTAGTTCAGCCGTGCAAAGCCGGGCGTGTTGCTATTGTTTAAACTGATATACATTTTAACACTTACATTTAATTTAAAAACAAGATAATTTATTTTACGATCATTATGGAAAAAATAAATCATACCTATAACTCAATTTTTTCTCCTGCTTAGACTCAAATGTCATCGAAATACTTTTCAGGTCTGTGGATTAACCTTTAACATTTTCGAGTACGTAACGGCAAGTAATTTATTAATAACTCCTTCTACTTAGTTGTCTAATTTTAATTGACCTATAACATTGAATTGCTGGATTTATTTAATAGGTAATACCACCTGCAGCCGAAAGTAGGAAGACATTTTATTTATTCGCTACTACAATTTTAATAAATTACCTAAGAATTTAAAATTACCTATACGTAAAACTACTAAAAGAACATCTGTATTTAAATAATATTTTTTCCCGTAAAAGTACGAAAAAAGTAGGTTTATTCAAATAAAACCAATATTTAGCTATTACACATAACATAAAAAAAAGTTAAAACTCGGTTTAAACTAATGCGATAATTATAGAGATCAAGGGGAGCCCTATGCCCAGCGGTGGGACGCAACGGGCTAATTATTATTAATCGGGTTAGGAGCTTTGAGACTAGGTACTTGATTTGACTAGATAGCGGTTATAACTACATTGCTTTCTGACTGAATCGCATACTTTATAGCTACTTATTCTCATTATGTCGAATTTTAATTAAACGGTACTTTCACAAAATTTACGTTTTATTATAATAGAACCGTGGAATATTTGTTCAGTTAAGTCGTACATAAATTAGGTTTTGATAGGTTTTAGGTTTTTTAAAAAAGTTTTGAGACAAGTTTTAGGGTGTCAAAATAAAATTTAATTACTTTTTTTTAAGTTAGCTGTAATTCTCATTTGGGTAATCCCCTTATTTAAATTGAATATAGGTTGAACATTCCTGAAGAGTTATTCCGAAAAAAATAAAGATATCAAACGTAAATCTATACTAATATTACACAGAGGTAAAGTTTGTTTGTTTGATAAACACGGAATTATGCCGAGTATTGCGAAACTGTTTCTACTAATATTATTCCAGGCGTACCAGTTATATTTCAATACCTAGGAATTGTTAATTGATAAGTCTATTTTGGGAATAATACACTAACGGTTCATATCATCAATAACAATTGGTCTACTAGCTAGACTATTGTGAACAAGCTTGCATAACAAACATACTTTAACTGAAACAGCTATTAAATCTATTGTTAGCTCCTTTTACATACAGAGTAACAAGAAAAAATGTTCCAAAACCACTTATTAAATTGACAAAACTTTATGAAAACCGGGGTGAGTTCGTTAGTGGAATTAACGAGCTATGGGTACCAATCGCTTTGACGTGTTTAAATTTTTCAACAGTTTTTAACTTTATAAAGACTTCTATCATCCTGGTTACCATATCAGCCCCTTTACTCTACAAACCGAAAACGGCGCATTGTGACAATCATCGCAGGTCAGCTTTTGTTGGTTAATCTTCCGAATTCGGTTTTCACCAGCATAAGGTGACCTGCGATTTGAAGCCGAAATTTTGTTTTTCGATTTGCAGAGTAGACCCCTGATACACAAGGATTGAGTTACTGAGCATGTCAGCTTAAGTCAATAGATTTCGATGTGCGAATGGCCGAGCGTATTAATGTTGTTTGCCTATTTCCAAAGCCATAAATCTTGTATTGACAGGGTGTATGGTTTATACATGATTTTGGTTTGTTCAAGCTTTTTGGCCATGCCGTGACGATAAAGACCCCAATGGTGGTCCGAGGCAAGTGAAATTGACTAGTGTTTCAATTGATCATAGAATCTACTTATTTAAAGATAGTTTAAATAGAATATCAGAAATTTAATATTTAGAGTAAATAGTCCTCTTAATAATATATTACTGGTTTTGTATATTTTTTTATGAACGAATTTCAGGTTTTTTATAGTTAACTTTTGAATTGTTCGTTGAATATCGTACTATCGTGTGTTCCTATTCTATTACAATGTTATTAAGTATTTAAGCTTATTTCTAATGACTTCGAGTAATTTTAAGTATGAACGACTAGATTACTTACATTAAAAACGAAACTTACTCTACTACAAAATAAAATGGTAGGTAAATAATCAGACCAATATTTTTAACATTACTCATTTCTAAGCTATATTATTTACTATAAGTGCAATTGTAATAAAACAATCATTTTCGCATCACTCAGAAAAACATTTTATACATCTACGGTATCCAACAAGAATAAATCATTATTTATCATCAACTCTGCAACTTCAACTGTGAGTATATTCGTATCTATTTATTGATATTTCAATATTAACTTGTATTATGTGTAGTGTAAAATCTACGCAAAACATTGATTAATTAAATAAATAAATAAATAAATATCCTTAGACATTTCACACAGCGTCATCTGGTCCCAAGCTAAGCAATTTAATGCTTGTGTTATGGTAACCAGATGACTGATATAATACTTAGATACATTTTTTCAATTCTTCTATTAATTCACTTACAAAAATCGCTATGTTGTAAATACATTCGATTATCGTTCGCACAAAATAAAAACTTTCTCTCAGATTCATAGAACAATAATATTATCTACATCATATATTATAATCTCATTGCGAACATTTCTGTATACAATATGTCGCGATGTCAATAATCCACACTCACAGATATAACAATATATTGCTTGCATTCCTATATCCCGATACGAAATACCGATACAGTAGACATAAACATAAAAGTACATGCATAAACAAATTTTCTCTCGATACCGGCCCAATAATAAGCTGTTACTGTTTTCAAAAGTCATTATTGGTTTATTCTTCTTCTTGCTCGGTACACTCTTGACAGAGTGGTCAATTGGTCAAATTGGTCACAAATCTGGTTCTCCCTTTGTGACAAGTTTGACTGCGCGTTTCCACTCCTCCCTGACAGCTGCCCTTCTTGCACACTCGTGTAAGGGTTATTACAGAGACATTTAAAAGTCTGTGGTGATCAGCTTACACTTGGAATGTTAAGTTGTGTTGAAGCTAAGAACTAGAAAGAATAGGATCTTTCTCACTGACTATCCACGTGGTTGAAATGAGGTTCTAACAAGGTGGGCCCGAAGCCATACAGTCTTTGACTTCAGCTCACATAAAGGATTTCAATATCAGTTCTTATCCAGTGGGTAAGTAAATGCAATAAAACTGAAATGGTCAACACTGAATCCAAAACGAATTCAATAAAAATTATACATTCTCCAATCTGATGCCAAATGCATCCAATTGGACAATGGATTTGAAGGGAATTTAATTTTTTTGAAGACATTTTTATTCGGTTCTATGTGTAGATTTTTAACGTCTAACGACTAGAAACTTAATATAATGCATTTCTAAGGAACTAATTAGCAGACAACATTTATAAATTTACATTTACCTACCAAACAAGCGCAGAAGTACAACACTACCTACCACTGATTCCAAATTATGGAATATCACAATTGTCTAAATACAAGTAATTTTATAAAAATACAATTTTTTCTATACATTTCAGCTGCTCATTCGTACTACTTCTAAATGTTTATCATTATTCCTTATAATGAAGCCAATTGCCATTTAAATTATCAAATCAATTTACAAAATACAAAACTTAACATATTATTTACACTAACGCCCAAATACTAAAACAGTACTTAAATATTTGGAAGCGTATTATTATAAGATGTTCTTATCTGTCAAATTTGTATAAAGAAACGTCAAATAACGTCATAGATAAGCACCATTTACATAAAGTATCATTTCAGTATTCGAGCGTAGGTAATTCTGTTATTTACAACAAATATAATCGAACTTAGAGGTGACTTAACCTAACCTAACACAAACTTTTTGTGTTAAGTTAACACCTTAGCAGCTATTATATTGATATTTATTTAACTAACTTAGTGAAAATAGTTGTTACTGAGTTCAATGATGGTAATACCTACTTCAGTGCGAAAGCTGTTGCATCGATGTAAGGATGAAATTACTTACAATATGACGTTTAATGGCCAGTTTCAATGATCATCAAGTTTTGTTTGCTTTTACTCTTGACATGGAAATTTGAGTAAAATTGGAAGTGTAAAAGTACCAGAAATCTAGGTATTTGTTTAAAACGTCACTATCATTGTCTTGCTAAATTGGAAACAAAATAAGAGCTTTCGGATAAAGATAGGATATTAAGTTCGATACAACAATTATGGGCTAGTATTATGAAAAAATGTTGTGACACTCGGAAACTGACTAGTGCTTCAAATATTCGCAAAAACTATGACCTACATTATTTCATAAAAATCCATTTTTTTAGTTTGGGTTTTATATTATAAATCTATGGTAAACGGCGATAAAGTTGTCATAAAAAAAGTTGTGGTCGCGTCCACGACTGGCGCTCAGGTAAGTACGTGATGTTGCATTTAAAATCTTGGAGTAATAAAGTTACAAAATAGTAAGCAGTCGAGCGGCCGGCGAGGGCGCGCGGCGAGTCGAAGCGGCCGCGGCGGCGCGCCAACAATTGGTCCTCTCGGCCTCCGCGGGCACTCGCTAAGCATCGCACGCTACTCGTGCGCCTATCACTGTCACTACACTCATTACTTTATTGCTCTCTTTGTACCACAGCTCGACGGTTTGTAATAAGTCTCTACGTATCACCGTAACTTCTACCAATATCCACGACATCAACCCTCGTCGACGCTAGCTTACCTAGAACTAATCCTTACGCTTAACGTTGCAGGCCTTTGCCATAAATTGACACCGATTTCCTCATCGCAGCCCATAAAACGTTTGAAAAATACATTAAATTTAATTATCACTAAGAATTACGAAGCCAAATATTTTACGGCGAATTTAATTAGGTACATCATTATTGCTTATCGTTTCCACGACTCCCAACGCTTTATCAGCGCCTTCTTAAATTGTTTTTCTTGCGAAATATACAAAGATGTATAGAAGTTCATAGGGAAATCATTCGTTGTATATTTTCGCAGCGCCCTGCCCTATGCGGCCGCACCGTCGTCGTCGTCGCTGCGCGTGCACGCCGCCTCCTGGTGCTTGTTCAGGTAGCTCTTGAGCGCGAAGCTCTTGTTGCAGCGCGGGCACTCGTACTTCTTGTCGGAGGAGTGCGTCTGCAGGTGCGCGCGCAGGTTCGAGCGGTCGGCGAACGCCTTCCCGCACGCCGCGCAGTTGTACGGCTTCTCACCGGTGTGCGAGCGCAGGTGCCCGCGCAGCAGCCACGGTCGCGAGAACTGCTTCCCGCACACGCCGCACACGTGCCCCATGCGGTGCGTCAGCACGTGCATCGCCAGCGCCGGCATCGACACGTACGCCTTGCCGCACTCGCCGCAGCGCTTGGCCGAGTTGGAATCGAGGCTGCGGTGCGTCTGCTTGTGCCGCGACAGGTTGGAGGAGGTCGCGTAGCGCTTGCCGCACTCGTTGCAGTCGTACTTGCCCTGTTTCTCCTTGACGGTGACGATGCAGAGGGTGTCCTCGTCAGAGTCGTCGGGCTCGGCCAGGATCGGTGGCAGCGGGCGTTCGTCGATAGGCACCTGGTGGTCGGTGATGAGCGGCTCGGAGTCGCTGTTCACCTCCTCGATGGTGAGGGTGGTGAGTATGCTGGAGGCGGGTGGCTCGGCCTCGAGCACGACGCCGGCCGGCGCGGGCGGGTGGTACTGCAGCGGCGGCGGCGGCGGGAGACCCTCCGGGTACGGCACGTAGTTCACCGGGGGCTGATCGATGGTGTACTCGATCTGCTAAAATGACATCATGTTAATTTATGGAAGCAAAGACGATAAGGATAATAAGTTCAATGATCTGTTATGTAGTGTAGCATATCACTAATATTATAAAAAGGTAAAATTTGTTTGTTTGTTTGACGGAGGTAATCTCCGAAACTACTAGACCGATTTCAAAAATTCTTTCACGGGTGTGTAAAATGGACTGTCCGGGAGGTTATAGGCTATATTTTATCCCGGTAGCATAATTAGTACACCCGTGCGAAGCCGGGACGTGCTACTAGTGTAGATATAAAATAGTTTGATAAGATGGAAAAGACCAATCAGATAATAGAGCTGTTTGGTAATTAAAATACTAATACTAGTAGTTCGTCCCGACCAATTACAGAGTACTTTGGTGGTCCCGACCGAACTGAGATTGCATCTGAGAAAAGCAAGATTTCATCGAATTTTTAAAAGCTCCATATTTTTTGCATAAAATTAAAGTATCTACGAAAACCTATAGGAAAAATCAAAAGCAACAATCGCGCAACATCTAGTTCTCTTACTGGTAGGTAACTGATTTACTAAAAGAGCCTACGAAGACACGCCTAGTAAATATACTGTTTTAAAAGATTTTCTAAAAACCGCGTGCTTTGTCTGGGATCGAACTAAATGTGAAAAATAAACATGCCGTATTTTTCTGATGTTAATCGAAAATGGTTTAATTAAGTTGGTTAATTATTTTAAAATAATATATCGTAGAATCAAGAGAATAATGTTATTTTTTAAACGAAGCACGCAATGTTTGGAAAAACTTTGTACCTGTACGAGTATAATGCAATTACTTTTTCACTTTCAAAGCTCAATCAACGAGTGTTACTACTAGCGATAAATAAATACTCTGATCTATAGAGTGTGTAACTTCTCCGTCCGGCTCCTTTGTGCCATGATCATGAGGCATACAAGTGCATTTATAGAAGGAGGGGTGAGGGGCTAAAGGGTTTTGTATCTCACTGGCTCAAAGACGACATGACTGTTTTAAAAGCTTTATCTTTGCTTTGTGCACTCTGCACCCTTTAACTAAAGGTCCAGAGTTCCGTTAAAGGATGCCCCCAGATATCTGATTGCCATTCCTCTGATTAGCTGATAATCCTTATCTCCTTATCTGAAATTCCTTGTATTTTGATCAAGCAATATCCAATACTAGTCTGAAACCCATTACCTCTTAGGATATTGGTTCGCTCACAAATTTAGAATTTCAGTGACTGCAAAAGCATGAACAAGAACTCTATCATACTCTTTAAGTTATTAACATCACGAACTACGTAATAGAGATTGCAAAGTTAAACGGGCTCAAACAATTTCCAGGAAAACACACCCACATAAGCCGATTAGAATTCAAAGTAAAATAATTTAATAGGCCTAGTACCTATTTCAAGAATCATTTTGCTGTTTGCTGTTTGAGACTTGAAATCTATTGTAGTCGTATTTTATACGCCGACTTACTCACTTTACCAAACAGGAAATAATTAAAATCGAAGTTTGAAAATGGTCAAAATAACAATAAAATGTGCTAGGTTTTATATTAATTTATTCAGGTATAGTAGGAACTTCAAACTTCTTTCAAAACCGTCTATCGCTTCAACAATCTGATAATAACATATACCTGTTGCATTGGCATCTGCACCGCGTGGTACATCGGCTCCGGTGTCTCCTCAGACACAATGTAGATGGTGGTCGGCTGTAAGGTGTACGTATAAACCGGTATGACAGGCTCGGGGGGGCGGAGGATGGTGAGCACTGTGGGGGGGAGGGGGGATACCCCAGCGGCAAGAGAAAGCAGCTCATGAGCCGCCTCCGTGTCTGCCGCTGATCGTTCCGAGAACAGGGCGCTGCGTAGTTCGGCGTACTCCGCCGCCGCACCCGCATTTTGGGGCGACTCTGTTGACAAAAGTGTAATTACAGTCATGCATAAATCACGCCTCTTTCTGGGTATAGAACATGGACTTTCATCTACTTTTATAAATGATAAATCTTAAAGTTTATTGCTCCGACGGGATTAGATCCCGCGTGGTACTTGATTCCACACCCACTTCCGACCGTCCACGTCTTTGCTATTGATATTAGAAAACTGCAATTTGCCACGGATTCTAGAATAAAATGGAATTAAATCTTAATATGCCACGTTTCTCAAGTTTATTCTTTGACCGTAAAATCCATGAAATACCATATTTGTAGCCGCTTGTTTATTACAACAATACTAATTTTCCTTTTAGAAGTGTCTAGTTTTTAATCGAGTTTGGATATTAAGACAACCCCTGTTATTCATAATGAACAAGTTAGCTAACGTCTCGCTCAGACGGCTGTTATATCTGTTGCTATCTCATTTTATTGACTGGAGTCACATGAAGAGAACATTGTTTTAAAACCTTGATAAAGTGACAAATTATTTCAAGTACTGAGGAAAATCTAGATCTTAAAAGACGTCGATAGCTCCCTCGCCTCAGCGATGCTTAAGTGTTTGAAATGCAAAACAAGTGTAAAGCGATGGTAAAATGAAACATCAACTTGTTCAGGCTAGTGTCGAGTCAGTCGAGGCTGTTTGCAATTACTTAACCCTCTAGCAGGCTATTTAGTCGAAGTGTGTCGACTAAATAGCCTGCTAGAGGGTTCTCGACCATCGAAGTTAGACCGTTTTTTACTTTTTTTCTGGTTAGGTAATTGTAGAGATCAAGGGGAGGCCTTTTCCCAGTGTTCGGACATTACGGGCTAAAACATATACCTATGTAATATTAAATATTATAACTTTTATATTGAGTTAAAAAAATACACGTAACGGTCTTTTATTGCCTTAGGGTTCATTTAAAACATCGGTGTGATCAATTGACCAACAGAAATTCATAGCAGTCACAAACCAAGCTTAAAACTCTCTCTTTCACATTTTACTTTAAATAGGTAGTTATGCTGTGCGACCATCGATATCGCAAGGTTAATTTATAAGATAGACAACCAGCCATCCAGCCGTAAACTTCCACGTCACTGAATCACGAAGCATGTCATAAATAATGAAGGTAAATTAAAAAGTAAAAACTAAACACAAATCTTTAGAAAGTAATAGTTGGTTCGTATAAGTAATACTACAAGCAATAATTAAGAGGAAAATAACAATAATGTATTTTTGAAACTTGAATGAAGTTAAAAATAGGCCACCACTTTTTAAAGTAACAAGGCCTTTATGTTAGGTATCTCTGTCAATTAAAATATCTTTTTTTCTCATTTCTAATGCCGTTTTAACATTTTTGTTGATAAGCTTTTGTTGTTTGAATGAA
Source organism: Xanthorhoe spadicearia (assembly GCA_947086425.1). Lineage (NCBI taxonomy): Eukaryota > Metazoa > Arthropoda > Insecta > Lepidoptera > Geometridae > Xanthorhoe > Xanthorhoe spadicearia. The sequence goes on along the minus strand of OX352194.1, from coordinate 2,125,161 downwards.
TGAATGAAGTTTTTGTCATTATATTCAATAGTAGTAACTCGCTCCGAACGAGATCTCGCGCGCCACTGGTAAGAGCTTAATAGTTTATTTGTTGTGACTATATTTTCGTCACCTTTGGGTTATAATTTTGAAACTAACATCGAAATATAAGTCTCTTGTACGAAGGATCGCACAATAGGTAAGGCCATGAGACGCCAAGGTTGAGCCTATAAGCATTTCTCTGTAATTCACTTGTTTGTCAACTCTTAGGTAGATATATTGAATATAGATTATATAGATATATTGAATATTGAATATAGCTGTGGACTGATAGATGGGATGACCGATTTTACCCTGTTTTATAAAAGAGTTGTTTTAGAAATATAACTCAATGGAAAATTCAAATAGGCCTTCAGATCTTCAGCGGAAAAAGTTCGTTCGTTCGTTCGTATGAGCAAGTGGCCAATTACAGGAAAAAGTAAAGAAATAGTTGTTTTTGTAAACAAAATTAAACGCTCTTCGATGAATTGAAATATCATCGGTTAAGGCAACCAATTTCTCTTTCACGTTGACACTTACATGACAGATGGCGCGCAAAATAATAACTCCAATTAAATTGTTCACAATTCGGAAGCCAATCGATCACAGTTAATTTAAACCATTCGTGTTTTAGTTTCGACTCATTTCAATTCGTGACAAAAATTAAATTGCATTGCAGGAATGGGCATAATACAAGTACGTACAGGGTTTAAGAATAAGGACACAAAGGCATGTCCTTGTTAACTTTTGAAAATAATTGTCATGTACAGTCAGCGATAATAGTAGTGATCAATACTAAATTTCAAAAGTTATGACTCTATTAAGTTTTTTTAACCACACATGCTTTCCAATTGATAGGTCTATTTGTCAGATTATTGTGATACGATATGCAATGCGATTCCAAATAATTCAGATGCTACGCTACTATAGATAAATATTAGCACTCGATGGAGTTACTTATTTTTGATTGCAGGCAAGACCTAAACACTGCTAGGGGCGCCGCAAAATCAAACACAAAAAAATAGCCCGAAGAAAAACAGGAGTGAAATTAATGTTCTAGATGGACCATCTGTACATAGTATTATTTTATCTGTGCTATAACAGCTCATATCATATAACAGCAGCGATACCGGGGGGCTGACAGATAGACAGATCGACACGGACAGATACATTAATTAAATAACAATACAAAATTAGATATTATTGCTAGAGTTATACCACTGAATTATTTCAATAATATTGTATGATCTCAATAAGATCAACATATAAAAAATACTTCGAAGGAACGGGCAAAACGAAAGATATGAGTCTGACTAGACATTAACGGTCTTATGATTAACTACACCAAAAACCTGGTTTATTAAAACCATTGTCTAAATTTCCCTATAGTCCGATTAATTTACGTCGACAGATCCAAATTATTTATTTTTTTCGTAATACACACATATTATAAAAAAACCCAGACACTAAACAAATATCTGCAGAATATACAAAAATGTATAGTAAGTACAGTAATTATGTATGTATTTACAAAAAATAAGTATCTAAGGCCTATTCCCAGCAGTGGGAGAAATCAGGCTGCGGATGATGATGATGATGATGAAGTATCTAAGTCGTAAGTATATCAGTCATCAGGTTACCATAACACAAGCATTTAGTTGCTTAGCTTGCGATGCTGACGTGTGTGAACGCTGTGTGAAATGTCCAAAGATATTTATTTATTTATTTGTCCCGCTGCAGGGACCTAACCCGCAAGCTCTGCGTCAGCTTTCACCCACTGCGCTACAAAGATCACCGGTAAATCAGAGTTGCCTTTAGCTCGTGAGTGCTCTTCACGAACACGAGCTCCGATCCGATTAACTCTCGCTATGAATGCAATCACTGGAATTGATTGACTTGTGAAAGACAATTTTAAACGGTTATAAGGGCAAATTGAAACAAGCTGCAATTTCCTGCAGTTACGAGGTTGTTCATAACCTGTTTTTAATTTTAAGTGTGTTACAAGATGTCAAAATAATTTTCTTTCTTACTTTTTAACCCTGATAGAAAGAATTGTCTACCGCTCCCTAAAAAATGGGATTGAGGCGCGAACACAATCGAAAACTGATTTGTTAAAAATACACTACATTAATTTCAAAATTCAATTTTAAGAATACTTCATTATAATTTTAAAACAAAGACAACGTTAATGGTTTTGATAGCTAATTAATTTAAATCAATATTTATGATGAACACTACTACTTACAACTACTACTAATTCCAAGTAAGTTAGCGAGCAAAGAAACTTTATGAAAACTCGATAATAACACTGCCTCTCAATATTTTCATAAAATATCATATTTTCCGCGGAAACTAGGAAACCTGATAATAATTTAATTAACAAAAGGGCTGTGACAGGACTTGCCTATGCTTCCGCAAATGCGGAACTTCAGAAATTGTACCTCCGCCTCCGTTTCCTTCTCCATAAGTGATTTGAGAAGTATAACAAAGGTTTAATGAAGCGCGCAATTTGTAAAATTCAATTAAATTAATTAGGCCATAATTGGAAGGTGGCAAAGCCACAAAACTGTTGTTCATCAAATAATTATAATGATGCGTAAGTAGTATATTTTGATATTACCTATACCTACCCATATAATTTAACCGACTTCAAAAAGGAGAAAATTCTATGTTTCCCTGAATGTATTTTTTGTGAATGTTCATCGATTTCTCCGACAGTTATGGGCTAATTTTCTATAAATTATCCTACTATTATTGTAAAGGCGAAAGTTTGTGTAAAAGTGTGTAAGAGTGAATGTTTTTTACTCCTTGACGCTAAAACCTCCTTAATTTGTATTAAATTTAGTAGGTATTCTGGATTAACACCATAGACTAATTTTGACCCCGGTATTCCCACGGGAACGAAAACCGTGTAACACCGTGGGGTGCAGCGTATTCAATAGATTGAAAATAGAGAACCTACTTCTCCCAAAGACGTCCTATGAAAAAATAGTGGTCTGGACCCAGAAGTGGTGAACGAAAATGCACAAAAGTGCAGCAAAATGTCAAATTCCTTCATTACAGAATTTATGTTGGTTTATTTTTTAATTAAGCCACTTGTTAATTTCACGGGAAGTTCCGCGGAAAGTCTACAACTCTAGTTCAAATCAATGAAATCGAGCCACTTAGCCAGAAGCACATTGACTTGCTCAGAATAAAAAATATTAAACACTTATCTATAGCACAGAATAAAGTGACTATAGTTTTATTAGTACACCCGTGCAAAGCCGGGACGTGCTGCTAGTCACTACATAGTATAAATATATGTTGCTTAAATCTTTAAAACTACGCAACGGATTATGAAGCGTTTTTTTGAAATAGATAGAGTTTGCATCCGTGCGAAGCCAGGGCAGGTCGCTGTCATATAAAAAAAGTTAAATAAAATTTAACGTGTGTTTATTTCTTTTCCTATTCAATCGATTCAATAAATGAAGTATAGTTTTAGTAGTTTTTAAATGTACCTAACCTACAATGCTAAAGTTAGAACCTAAACTGATTGTTATATAATACGTCATTGTAAGCCTCCTGAATTGTCAAAGGAGTTCCAAATTAGACACGTGAAGTGCCTGTCACTTGGCTGCAGCCTCTATTGACTATTCTACGTAGTAGTATGACTCGGCTTCTATGCACTGTAATCGAATTTCTATGGATTTTGTTCTTGTGAAACCTGCGGATGCCTGTATTGTTTTGGAGCAACCCTGAATTAAATTATTCGATGTTGAGAAGACAACTTTGTCAAAGCAAAAACAAAGACTTCACTGAATTAATTACAGTTTTACGTTTTTATTCAAATTGCAGCTTTCTAATAGATATCAAAAGTACGAGTATATATGCAAAGTCGCCGACGGACGGGCGGACAGATGGACATGCCGAAACTATAAGGGTTGTTTACTTCGGAACCCTAAAAACGACCCTCTGAAACAATATTGTAAATTTCTACCTGTTGAACAATTGTTCGACTATTTAAAACACGTGAAAGGGACTGCAGACTAAACATTTTCGATTCACACAAAGCGAAGCGATGCGAAGTTTCAGTGTTATGTGATTTTAAACTTTATGAATATTAATATAATGCATATTCAAGCTCTTTGAAAAGTGCCATTGGCGCCGCTACGGTCGCTCGTGGTCGCTTGCGTTTGAAGTTTCTCAAGCGATACTATATATGTATAATGTTTTATGGTGATGAAGATATTTTTTTTGAGTTGAGCCTAATGATCCAAAAAGTAATCGTGTCAATTGTCAAATTAAGAACAAATATGACGCTTGTCACGAGACCTTTATAACTTCACTGGACTTTGGCGAGGGCAGATCTCCACATCGGAAAAAGAATTTAAGGCAATTTAGGTCAAGGGCACCAGGTGGTACAGACCTCGGCTTGGGCTGTTTCCGGAGTGGCTGATATGATTAACGCCCGGTGCAGAAAGGGCTGATAGAAAAATCGACCCCTCTAGGGTCGGCATCGGAAGGGAACGTGGTCGAGTCGTGGTCGCTGGTTCCTAAAGATCACATACCTGTGTTGGCTTGTTGTTGATCCGGGGGCGCCACGCTTGCCTCCGTAGGGCTGCTGAGTGGTGGCTCGGCGTCAGACGGCGGCGCCCCCTTCTTCACCATGTAGCAGCGTGGCATAACGCCAGACGCTGCCAACAATAATAATGCCTTAATACACAACCTTGCGACCAAGCTTTGCTTAACTGAACAGAAGCCCAAAAGTTTATTTGTTATTGGTAGCATCATTCAAAAAAAATTTAAACTGACTTCAATTTTGTGAGGTAATAGCAATTGTATTCACTGTCGAGGTGCATTTCTGTTCATAACCCTAAATTTTTTGGGGGTGTGTTCTGTTTGTTTTTCACCTCGGGAGTGTGTTCTTATAAACAAAAACAGAATTTTTAAAATCGATCCATTTTTGACGAAGTAATCAGTGAACATAAAAATAACATAAAAACAGAAAATACAGTAGAACATAAAACAGCTTTCTTTTTTATTAAGTCGGTTGAAAAATTGGATCACAGTTCGTTCGAAACTCGATTTTATCGCAACTTTGAAAAATGTATTCTACTTTATTTACCTACAATCGCAAATCCTTCAATAATTCACTCGCTTTGCACGTCATCACGCTACGCATGCTACGATTTATTATAATACTCTGTCCACCGAGTCGACCAAATAGTTAGAAAAATAAACGCACGTGATTGGCGTAGAAAACGGGCCTAGGGCGAGTTCACATTGCCTTAAGTAATATTATATTCTGCTATAATGGTTTCTTTACACGTTAGGAAAATACCTATCTATGTACCAAAATTTATGGACAACACTTTTAGCTGGTTTATTTTTCGATCGACTAGGTGAACCTTACTGCTTCCTCATTGAGGTGAACAGAGTACTTATAGAGTACAGAGTACTCAAAGAGGTTCCTACTACTAGTGAAACTGTGAAGCAAAAGAAGTTCTCTTATATATTATATAAAATTTAACGTGGATGCTAATTAATGAGTTATAGAAGTATATTTAGTAGGTAGTATTTCACTATTTCTAAGATACTTTAACGCTTTTTTAATGCTTGTTTCAGAAATATGACATTGACGTATGTTGTAACGTCAGTCCGTGCGATGTTATATCACGGATATTCATAAAAACAACACAAAAAATAATACACAAACAAAACAAATATTACTATACAGTATATTACTATACTATACAGTAAATAGGTTCCCGTGTTATATTTGCCAGTTTGATGTGGATTTTAGTAATTTTTACGTCATATCAATATTTGTTTGATGTTTCAGTTCAATTTGCAAGTTGCATGCGGATGGCATGCCAATAAAAACATAATACAATTATTTTTCATATAGTCATATAACCTATTGCGCAACTCACTTTATTCAAATACTCAGCACGTCCCGGCTTTGCACGGCTGTACACATTAAACTACCAGAATAAAATATAGCCTATAGCCACCCCGACAGTTCATCCTACACATCGGTGAAGTTTAAAATCAGTTCAGTACCTAGTTTTGGAGATTACCTCCGTCATACAAACATACAAACGAACTTTACCTCTTTATAATATAAGTAAAGATAGACTAGCAGCCCGTCCCGGCTTTACTAATATACGTACTAATAAAAAACGAAATTTTACCTGATTAAAATATAGCCAGTAAATTCAATCCATCGGTAACATAATTTTTGAAATCGACAATCGTTTGGGTAGTTTTGGAGATTACCCTCAGCTAAACACATGCAATCAAATCAACTTTACAACTTTTTATGTAACATTAGTACGGATTAATAGATAAATTTGGTATTGGACATGACACACTTAGGTATATTTTTTTAAACCTAGAAATAGAGGTAGGCATCTATTGTTGTCTCAGCTCTTTTGTATTTTGTTTTGTACTATTTGTGTGTTATCAATAAACGTTTACTATTCCATTCTAGTCTATTCTACATGCTTGTTCCCGCAGAATGCATAACTTAATTTTATCAATAGAACAATGTTTTAGAAAAATATCCTATCTTAAACTACATACAACAGTAGACGTACTTATAGTATTTTAAAGATAGGTAGCACGTCCCACACGCACTTCACAACTTCGAACAAACAAAATCTAAAACAATAGAAGGATTGAATAGTAATGTATGGCATCCAATTCAAAACAACGCTGCCTATGAATTTAAACGAAATTTGGTTCCTGAAATAAATAAAATACTTACACAAAAACAACACAAAAAAAGCGTAAACTGAAAAATAAAATATGACCATGGCAGTTTTCCCAAGAGGTGAAAATTTCAGATTTTTTGTAAGAGATCTAATGGGGTAGTCAGAGATATGTTCAAATATAATATTTGGTGCATTTCCACATTTTGCCGCAGTTGACTTTCTGTTCACAGGTTGCAAGCCCATCGACGCTATAGAGCCAACTGTTTTCCTCAAGATGTTTTTCTTTAGAGCCCATCAAAGGCGCGTGAAAGAGGCACTAACTACTCACTCACGTAAACTGAACGCCTAACTACTTACAAACTTATGAACTGATGAAAGCTACTCAATGTAAACTTATTGATTGACGTTTAAAACAAATCTGTAAAGTAAGAACGTCTGAAATATTGAAATAGCAAGCATTTTAATACGGAGATTGTCTAACTTGTATTACATTGTTGCGAATCAAAAATAACAGTAATCCGCGAATTACACTAAATTGTTAGTACATAAGTAACTTACATACATCGTATTTCAAAGTTGTTATCGCGGATTAGGTACCTACAGTTATTTTTGATTTAAACAATTAAGTATTTGTCTTAACTTGAAATTTTTTCAAGTCGCTTTAAAATAATATCAGTCGGTAGAAAATTGAGAAAATAGGTATCGTAAGCAAAAATTCCACAAATTGATTGAAAGATGAGATTAAGTCCTCAAAAAACAATATAGAATGAAAAGTAACAAATCAATAAAAAGGCCAATGATAATGATGATGAAAATAATATCATTTTTATAAAAATAATTGTAGTGCAATAATTATGATATAGGATATATGATATAGAATATAACTCAAAAGTTGTTCGAAAAAATTTTCTTTGTGTGATAAAACATATTTCTAGCTTTAAAAGGCCATACATTCTATATTGACGATAGATAATAATTTGCTGCATGACAATTTATGAAAAGAAAACAAAAAGTGAATGCAAAAAGGTTTGACAGCGGTGGGATTCGAACCCACGCCCTTGCGGACTGGTGCCTAAAACCAGCGCCTTAGACCACTCGGCCACGCTGCCTACATAGGGGCAAGTGAATTTAAGAATCGCTTTGTAGAAATTATTGATTATTTTCAGTGTGGACAGTAAAATGCAACAGGGAAAATAGAGTGTTCTGAAACTACTCAAGCTGAATCGAAAGGAAAACTCTAGCCAACCGGACCCAGCATTTTGAAGCTGTATTTTGAAAATTACCATTTTTTATAAAAAAAACTCATCCCTTTGCATCTTTACTAGATGATTTCTGCAGCGTCAGAAGGCAATCTGTGCCTACACACACTTAAGTGCCTGGGACATACTCGTAGTTGAGATGGAATAAACTAAACTATCCTCTCAGCTTAGCCGATCATATTACAGGAAAGACAATGGTCAATACGGTGTGGGACTGACTAGCCGCGGGCTATATAATTATATTATTATATAAACGTGTCTGGGTTTATTCTATCTACAATGTGTATGTATTATAAAAATATGTTTCTAAGTATTATATCAGTCATGTTACCATAACACAAGCATTAATTTCTTTAGCTAGGGACTAGATGACGCTGTGTGAAATGTCCAAGGATATTTATTATAGGAAAGCGAGTTACCTCTAAGGGGCCAAGAACTTGCCCTCGCCTTATATATTAGTCGTCTTTAAACATGATTGAGGCCATCACCTTGAAGAAGCTCTCTTTCTATACGATATGCAAGCCCTTCGGCGCCTATCGGAGTACATACTAATTTACATAAGTGAGATATATGTCATTTACACTAGCTGCGCCCCGCGGTCTTACCCGCGGGCAGTGAAGAGTTTTCGTCACGGAATACCGTGATTAAAAGTAGCCTATGTGTCAGGGTATAAGCTATTCTGGTACCAAATTTTATTTAAATCTGTCCCGCCGTTTGATCGTGAAGGAGAAACTAACATTCACACTTTCGCACAAACTTTCACTATTATAATATTAGTGAGATAAATTTTACTATAAAATGAAATGAAATATTATCTCGACTGTATCTCAGGAGCGGTAGACATTTCTTTCAGATCTATATGTTATTCTTTAGATCCTTTGAAGATGCCTAATGGATGATAATACATTTTATTATATACACACAATATACAATATTTAAATCATTACAAGGTACAAGCCATATTAACGGTCCTTAAAATGAAAATGCACTCTACCAATTAGCGAGGCTTTGTGTGATTTAAATTAAATTCTCTTTACGGTATTTTGGTATTAAAAAATATATAATGCGAGCTATAGTATATAATCAATTTTTTCAATAGAAGTAAATATATTATATCTAATATAAAATATTAAAATATTATAAATATAAATACTTATATAAATATCCTTGGGACATCTACACAGCGTCATTTAGTCCCAAGCTAAGCAACTTAATGCTTGTGTAATGGTAACCAGCGATGACTGATATAACTTAGATACATTTTTTTAAAATACATTATAAATTATAGATAGGAAACACCCAGACATGAAACAAATATCCGCAGAACATACAAATATTTGTACCGTAGCGGGGATCGAACCTGCAACCTCCGCGTCTCCGGTGGGCTTTCGCCCGCTGCGCTTAAGAGGTTGTCGAAGTAATAAGAAGACGCATTGAACAAAGAAACTTTTACGAAAATAATGTTTTACAATAAAAAATGTAACAAATAAAAGATAGTTAAATTATTCTACTTTTACTACAAAAATATCAAAAGTCACAGAACATTTATAAACAAAAACATTATTTCAAATAAGTGCCCTAGTTCTTTTGCCTTCCTTTATATACAACACAGCATCATTAACTTAACGAACTTTACCCGGTATTTCTTCTGCAGCAAATTTATTTAATTGAGAAAAACATTTCAAAACAGAATTTTGTACGCCATTCCAGGCCACAGTAATTCTAAGAGAACATGTAAGTATCTTTATCCAGACAAAGTACACAAAATTTAATAGAATATCTCATAAACACAATACATAAACGTATAATAACAAAAGAAAGTTTCTGGAAAATCAAAACAAATTAACATTAAAACACACAAATTATAATCATCATAATTTAATTACACTAGAAAAAAATTTACCCAAAAAATTTTACTCATTAAATAAAATTCAAAATAAGCACAAGCAAAGTAAAAAATAACTGAAAATAACAGTGAAAGAAAATGTAACGCAAGCAAATTAAAAAGGCAATATTTCGAACTAAAATACGCACCCTGTTGATCCAGTTCCGAAAGTCTCAACCTATAGATCAGTGGCCACGAATCCACGAATCAACGAGAGATAAAAACGAAAAGTAGCGAATCGAGAAATAGTCGGCGCGTACAAGAGTACCGATGTCCGCATCCAACCACGTCCAGACTAACACTGAAGCTCTACCTTGTGCAACAAACTGAATTTACTTTGCTTCAATAATTATTTCTCTGAAGACTTTATGTTATGAATGTAGCAAGAGGCATCAGTTCAACATACGAGTATCAAAGCAATATGTCGGTGCGACTAAACCTATTGCACAATTTTCGGAAAACGAATTTATGAAAACCTATTTCAGGCACAAGATTCGCTCAAAACAGTATAGTTTTTGATTGAAAATAAATAAATTGAAATTGAAGTCAAGATGACAGTCTATTTAAATGTGTGCAACGGATAGGAAAGCTTTGAGAAGACATCTCAAAGTATGAAAGTTACCTTGTGAATGGAACTTCAATAGGTATATGCGATACGATATGTACGTTTCAAAACTGAAAGAAGATAGGTAAAGATTTGTAGTTTAGTATGATTTTTCTGTTGCAAAAACGAAACTGAACAGAATTACTGTATCTCCAAGGCCGATATTCACTTGCGGTCACCCAACCAAGTTGTGTATTCTCAGAACGTTGCATCTATCAAGACCGTCTTAGTAAGCTTCGCCACGAGCAAGTGCTCGTGGCGAAGCTATACTATTGCTATAATAATTAAAGATTATTATAGCAAAGTTTTTTTTCTGGTATTGGTTATTCAAATACAAAATTCAGTATACCAATACTTAAGTATACTAACTTAACGTACAATAATTAGTTATAAGCTTATTTTGTGTTTTCCAATAGGGCGATGTGGTCACTCAGCGATAAAACCAAAATAAAAAAGACAAAATCTTAATTTTAAAACTTTGAAAAGTTGTCCGTCGCTTTTTACATTCTCTGCTTTGCAGAGGAAAAAGAGTCGGTTTTTTCTATAGGTATATACTAATATAATAAAGAGGTAATTTTGGTTTGATTGTATGTAGAACTCTGAAACTACATCCGTTTTCTCGTTATCCAGTTTCTGTAGGTAAATAAATTACAGGTTCAACGTAATAATCAATATGATGAATTATAAAATGTGTAGAATCAAATACACGAAGTAAAAATATTTTATTCATTACTAGCTGCACCCCGCGGTTTCACCCGCGTAAGTCCCGTTCCCGAGGGAATATCGGAATAAAAAGTAGCCTGCGCTCAATTAATTTGTAAAAGCTTTAAAATTGATAATTTTCTCTCAAATGTATACATTATTAATTTTAAAACTCGCTAAGTGCCTCTATACGTTGTAAATTCTGGCCACCCCATTCACGGGTACCTCATCTCCAACATTGAATTCACTCCGTTTTTCTTCGGTCTATTTTTTGGTGTTTGATTTTTGCGGCGTCACCTAGCGGCGTTTAGGGATCCGACTACATGCTACTTAGCACTAGATGGAGTTACTTACTTATTTTTGATTGCAGGTAAGACCTAAACGCCGCTCGAGGCGCCGCAAAAATCAAACACAAAAATAGCTCGAAAAAAAAAGAACAATGTTCGAGATGAGGTATCTGACTATGCAATAGCTTAATAATAGTATACACAGTGAAACATAGGACCTCCTTTTTTTGAAGTCGGTAAAATACTTTTCTCTCCCTAGAGCCTAAAATCCCACTCCATTTTAGTCCAGCTTTGTAGGGCTTCATTGTCGTATAAAAGTACGACAATAAAGCCTTACAATACGAGCATGAGATAACTTTTCACTGAGTAACAAGAAAAATACTTTTTTCATATCTCGAAAAAACGATTTACAGAAACTAAACTAATAAAAGAGAGGAGGTTACACCCAACAGTGGATGGAAATGAGCTGAGATGATGATGATTTTATTATAATATTCTATCTTTTTATTTATTATTTATTATTATTATTATTTATTATTATTATCTATAATATGTATCAATTTACAAAAAAAAATGTCATCTGGTTACCACAACACAAGCATTAAATTTGCTTAACTTATGACCTTGTGTAAAATGTCCAAGAATATTTATTTATTCATTTAATTATGTACAAAGATGATGATGAAACATAACTGTACCTAACGATCTATATGCCCAACTGTTTCAAACCACTGCCAGACGGAAGCGTGTCTAAAACACCAGTATTGCGGCGCTGAATGGCAATGCTGATCCTTTGTGCCAAATAGAATAGGTGCCAGCCCTCAGATCACACCATCATCATCATCATCATCCTCCTGCCCTTATCCCACTATGTGGGGTCGGCACAACATGTATTCCTCTTCCACTTCCCTCTATCAGACGTCATCTTAGCACTCACACCTTTCTTACTCATGTCATCCTTCACACAATCCATCCATCTTTTCTTGGGTCTACCTCTAGACCTATATCCATCCACATTCATATGAAGTACTCTCCTAGTAACATGACATTCTTCCCTATACCATATCTTCAAGTATAAGTAAGTAAATAAAACGCAACATCGCGTTGCTTGTTTTTGTTGCTAGCATCACAGCATCGATAGTTCAGTGGTAGAACACCCGACCACGGGTGACCCGGGTTCGAATCCCGGTCGGTGCATCCGTCAATCTCATGTCCGTCTTTTTGGATTATAATAGGCGGACGCGAAATTGATTTTTCTATTAGTCCTTCGAAATTTTCGTTAGATTAGAATCTAGATAAAAAATGTTTATGGTAAAGAGCCACACATACACATATCAGAGCTCCACACATGCCCAGCTACAAATGAATCGAGATTGAATAAGTGGCATAATTTTGCAGGAGAGCATTGCACTAGGGAACACAGGAGCACTAATGTTACTTCGGGTTGCAGCTAGTAATAAGTAATTTATTTAAACTTAATTTATTTAAAGGACATCATTCACGCTCTATACATTTTTGGACCAAAAATCAAAAGTGCCGGCCAATAAAAAAAAATGTTATTTCTAGGTAGAGCATGTCAAAACTAACATTTTTTATTATGTAAGCAAACCTGTACGCCTAACGGTTTAGTTTTTATTTACTATAGAAAAAGTATATTCTGACCGTTTCGAATTGCAATAACACTACTAATACTTAAGTGAATTGCGCTATTATGGCACCTGTATTACTGAAAAAAGGCGATTGGCTGTTGCTCATCATCATCATCATCTCCCTGCCCTTATCCCACTAAGCGGGGTCGGCACAACACGTTTCTTTCTTCCATTTTCCTCTATCTTTACTTAGGCCTACCTCTTCCAGTGTATCCATCCACATTCATATTCATCGCGACCATACCACGCCAACATTGCACTCCTCAATTTATCAATTATCCCGTTTATACTCGTACTCATTCCTTCCTTATCTTAACTATTATCGTCACTCCATAATCCATCTCAACATCCGCATCTCATTCACATGCACTCTACATCTACTACACGCAGATCAACAATTTTTCTTGTTAATACATAATTAAATATTATAGATAGAAAACACCCACCACACGAAACAAATATCTGCAGAACATACAAACATTTGTCCCGTAGCGGGGATCGAACCCAACAGAAATAACAATAACAGTTACTTGATTTTTATCAGCCAGTTGAGCAAGCTGGGTTTAGGAGTTGTAACACCATGCACCACTTACTCGCTATGAGAATCGTCATCGAAAAGGCTACAGAATATCAACTACCGTTATGGCTCGCATTTATTGACTATAAGAAAGCCTTTGATAGTGTTGAGACCTGGGTAGTTATTCAGTCTTTGCTGAATGCCATAGTATATCATCGCTATTTAAACTAGATAAAAAACATATACAAAAATGCTCGACTAACACTACATAATATACCTTCAGAAACAAATCCAGTAAAAATAGGAAGAGGAGTAAGGCAGGGTGATAAGCTGTCACCAAAACTATTAACCTACACTAGTACTGGAAGACATTTTTAAAAACTTAGACTGGGAAAATCGTGGTCTTAATATAGCGGGAACTAGACTGAGTAACCTGAGATTCGCCGACGATATCAACCCTCACGACCTTGAGGCCATGATACAGAAACTTAATGAAGCCTCTGGACGTTTAGAAATGAACTTGGCTAGTGACGTCGCCAGGAAACAAGACTCGTGGTGCAAAACACTAGCCGAATGGAGACTATGGGATGAAACTCGCCCAAGACGCAGGCTGGAAATGCGTTGGTATGATGACAAAAGAACAGCTGGAGTGAAATGGATGGAAACTGCACAAATCGAAAAGAATGGCATATTATGAAGGAGGCCTACACCCATAGGGTTGAATGTGGCTAGGAAAAAGAAGAGAACAATAACAGATTGACTTGAGCATTGCTGTAAAACATTTTTATTACTAAACTGTCAATATTTTCCTACATATTTTACTACTAAACTGTCAATACCAAGAATTATTTTAGAACAAATTATTATTTTTGTAATAGATATTACGACTAAACTATTATTTGTACGGGTTAGGTGTCATAGTAAAAAATCTCAGGAATAATATGCTCTAACAGGAAACCACATTTTTTTTTTCTGGCCGGCACTTTAGTTTTTTGGTCCAACTTGAATGATCTCCTTTGTCTGCGACCCGCAGTTTAAGCATTCGATAATTTGAATACCTATAACATGAAATGTGGGTATGTTCTTTTAAGTTGATAGAAAGACCCGTGATTTCACCCGCGTAAGTCTCGTTACCGAGGGCATATCGGGATAAAAAGTAGCCTATGTCACTCTCCATCTCTTCAACTATCACCACATGAAAAATCACGTCAATTCGTCACTCCGTTTTTCCATGAAAGACGGACAATCAGACAGTTGTATGAGAGAAAATGACTGTTTGAAGGTCTCCGAAGTGGTCATGTTAAATCATTATAAGAAAAGATATAACCTGTAGTTGCAACGTGGTGTCGTAGCAAGTGGAGGCCCGTGGTCTCTGCCTTCCCCTAAGGGGAAGAGGCGTGATTATAATGTTGTTGCAACTAGCTGTCGCAGTTTGTCTATACAAAGACAAGTAAGAGTGGCCTAAGTTCTTCTTCTTTCGTGTGAGCAAGTGGCCAACTCTGGTGGCTGAGTTTTCAGGCCGCCTAAACGCCTACGTCATGGCTTAACGACTTTTAAAACCCGCGACCGACAATTTAACGTGCCCTCCGAAGCACGGAAGCGCTCAGTTGATAATGACCTAAGTGGTTAATACGCTCCCAAGTATCAGTATATAGGCAACAGTCACATATACTTTTCTGTGGCAATTCACAACACTCAACAGGTTCCTCGGCTCGCAGTACCACTCATCTTTGTGAGCCCTACCATCAGTTTACGAGTTGTATAGTTAACTATCCTCGCTAACGGGTCAAGTATTACAAAGCTTAAAAATTTGTTCATGCAAGTTACCGAGGGCGGCGCTGCGCTGGATCCTCACACATTTTGTGATACTTGACTTGGTGTCGAGTATATACAATACTACAGTAAACTGGTGGTGGGTCCTCTGATCAGTAAATCTAATTTTTAAGTTGCTTAAAATGTCTAAAAGCATCTAAAAGCTTAGCTTCCTTTTTAGGTGTACTTAATAAGACTGGTTGTAAAGACATCACATATTTTAGATCGCTCATATTTTATTTTAAGATATATTTCATGTGAATGATGTACTTAATGCAAATATTTTCTCTCTAACTAGCATAACTAGATCTAGACTAGATCATTAGCACTAGGGTCGCTAACATCAAAGGGCGGTAGATCTTAAGATTCTCAAGAACCTTCCATCTTAAAACCTTCCAAGGAAGTCCAAATATACACGCTTAAAATGTGAAGAGCCAAAGTTGAGAGATAGTAAAGTTGCAATTTAATAACTGATGTCTTTTACCGTCGTATTTTAATGTTAAAAGTATACAGTTGTTTCTAACTAAATAAAGTTAAGTAGGTAAGTGGGTACAATGATGATTAGAATGAACAATTAAAATTACCCACATAATATTAACATCAATTAAAAAGGAAGTAAATAAAAAAATAAAAAAATGGTTACTATCGTTTGGAAAAGATTATCCGGGTTTCAACTTTTGACAAAAAGTTAGAAAAAGACGAGGCTTTAGTTCTTTGAAATAAAAAAAATGTATTTATTTTTGTAGAACCTCAAGGATCACTTAAAAATGTACAGTCTTACAAGCTAGGTGACTCTAATGCCTGTTCCACGCATCTCCCTACACCGGGAAAGAATCAGGCAATAACCTGGTGGTGTGGGTCTAGCTTTTTTTTAAAGCGATCCCTTTACCATCTAAATAGTCAAGCTTCAGTGAGATGACAAAACAGTAGCCTTTACTCAGCAACAAGTCGCATCACAATTATCTTCCGTTTACTTAATCAGAGATCTCTGAGATTTCCTAAGCTGCAAGCTACCGTATCTATAGATTTGTGTGCTTAATTCATTTTACCGAAGCGACCGATGTGGTACCCTGCGCTCCCATCTATAGAGCGGCTGCTAAACCAATTTGCAGGATGGTATCAATGTCTATTTAATCACTTTCGTATTAGCTTTAGTTATTAAATTACCTCCACCGCAGAATGGCGATATTGGCCCACCACGCTGCTAAACCTGAGTAAACCTGGCCACGAGCAGTGGGAAACACTGTGTGGAAATATACAGTACTACCTGTTTTATAATTCTACATCAGCGTCGTTGGGCTTGTAACCACGTATGGAAAGTTAACTTCTGCAAAAAGTGGGCATGTACCTACCAAATATGTATTTGGACATACCTCTGACTACCCCATAGACATCTTCATAAGATCTAAAGAATTTCATAAAAGATCTTAAAGAAATGTCTACCGCTTCGTCATGTATCTTTTTTTAGTTTTTTTAAATCTACTTATATCACTTATAAACAAAGTCATGAAGCAATCTTCCTTCACGAACGACTGTAGTACCAACCAAGCAATGATATCAAACATCTATACGTCATATGAGATAGGCTTGTTAATGTTTTACTAACGGCTCCGCTTTCATTCACGCAGAATTTAGAAACAGGCACTTTTTATGATGTCTGCAACGAAATATTACTAGTAGTAGTGCTAGTAGTATGTGTGTAAAAAAACTAAACGGGTAAAGCTTTTCAAAATTGATTTAAAATGTTTCTCAAATTTTTATGTAAAATGTCCTTTGATTTTGACCTAGAACTCCTTTGATCTAACAGATTTTTCGTAGCCGACGCTTATGTTCCTTAAGGAACCTACACGCAAAGTTTCATTGTCATAGCTCCAAAAATATCGAAAAAAGTCAAAAGACCAAGTGACTATCGCGGTAAAAATAAAAACATAATTTTCTTATAGCGCATTTTACAGTCACAACTTCACAAGCAGGTTTCTGAAGTAAGATCAAAAACTTCTTTGCAGTTTTTAATTGTTGCCCCTTTTTCATAAAGAGTGTGCGGTGTGGCGTAGCACTCGCCTACGCCGTAGACTCTCTACGAGAAACATCAAAGCTGTCAAACGGAAACTGCTTTTGACAGTTTTCCGTCGTACGATGTAGTTTTGAAGTACTTTATTGTATCCAACATTAGTTCTACAGTTTGAATAACTAAAACATGAATTGGTTGCTTTAGTTACTTAAATCATATTTTTATTTTAAAAATATTATTTAAAGTATTATTATTTTTATTATTATTATTACGTATGATTAATATAGAAACGTATCGAAAGTAGTACAAACACAATCACAGATTTGTTTAAAGTAAGTATTTTATTTCTTTTAGAAACAGAAATAAAGGTTGGGTGAAAACTAGGGCGCTCAATTTTAAAAACAAGTTTTTGTTGTGATCACCCTCTAGCCCTCTAGCCTATTGCCTGCTCCAACGCAACCCCCTACACCAGGGAAAGAATCAGACAATAACCTGGTGGTGTGGGCTTTTTTAAATCGAAATAGTCAAGCTTCTGTGGGAAGCCAGTCAAAAAAAGTAAGACATGTCAAAGCAAAACTGAGTCAAGCGATGAGAAATCGAAGAATGTTAAGTCAAAGGGATAGGAGTGGTTTGTCACTTGGCTAGCTAATTCACCGACTGAACGCACGTGCAAATTCAAAAACAAACATTTCGTGTAGAAATTAAATGTACGTTTAAGACAGTCCTCATTTTTAATTACGAAACAAACTTAACTGTTATCATTCGCATTTACAATATTAGAGCTATAAATGTTGTTCGTGCAGGTTCAAATTAATTGTCAGGACATTTATAATGCATATCTCATAAAGTATTGGTTCGTGGTGGAGGTCCGAAATCCACTGCTTTTTGAATAAATAAAACATAATCAACAGGTCGGTTGTTTGTTACTTGCGAGTGTAAGGTTCGCAGTAAAATAATGAGAATACGAGACGCTTAACAAATGCTATACAATGTTCTAATCCATCTGGGGCATTCTGGGGAATCTTAATTACTGGACGTCAGGATTTTCCGCCTCACACACGTAGCGAGATTGAAAGAAAGAAAGAAAGAAAAATATGTTTATTTTGTAGGATCTCAAGGATCACTCAAAAACGTACAGTCTTATAAGCTAGGTGACTCTATTGCCTTTTCCAAAACAACTCCCTACACCAGGGAAAGAATCAGGCAAGAACGGTGGTCTGGGACGCCATTATGTACAATGTCGATTATAAGTCGCGACTCGTAAAAGAGCAATAAGAACATTGGAATTAAATTTGATCCAAAAAATAAATTTTGTTTTGTTTCCTTTATGTTCGTTTCATGCATTGTTTTAAATTAAAGATGTAAAGGCCTGAGTTAGACCAAAAAAAACATCCCATTGACATATTTTTTTGGACTTAAAAGCCACAAAAATATTTAATATAATTATATTTATTATAAAAATTCTTATAAAAAAAACGAAGACGCGCTGTCGGGCATAGTCTATGTCCCTAATAAACAAAATATGTGGTGTGACGTCATACCACTTGAAAAATTATATATCTACGAGCACAGATTAGAAATTTATAAATTCATGAACACGAAGGTAAATACGTCGGAAGGTAAATAAGGTAAATATCACGATAAAACCCCTGGTTTTTCTAAATATTTCACTCAGGCCCTTGCTTATCCTTGTGTTATGGTAATTAACCACTAGGGATAAACTTAAGCAGTTACCTATGTATTTACAAACCAAGTGATTTCTTAGATGGTTTCCGCCGAATCGTGTTTCCGTGCATTAACTAAAAAACTTGAAAAAATAATCTATTTAATTTCTAAGTAATAGAATAGACGAATATTATTCGTTAGTCTATGGTAAGAGGTAGGTATACTTATCTAAGGGATTTGTTAGACGGTTTCCGCCGTTTCTGTGTAGGTAATGATTTTCAGTGGTGACCAGGAACCAATACAGAGCCGTTGGTTACAAACTCGGAATAGTACTCTACCCTACGATAGTTTTATATTTTTGTAGTAAACCACACTTAGGCATTTTATTTTATAAATGAATAAAGTTTTGGGATTCGACAGGATTCGAACCCGCGAGATACAAGATCGTCAAGCCGGACTGCCTTTCCACTCTACTAGTACAAGTACTACCCGACTGGTACTCGTACTCGGTCAGTCAATAGAAAGGTCATCGAACTCTACACTTATGTTTTAAAATCGGTATGGAGACTATTACCAACACTGTTCCCTTACCTATAAGAATCATATACGCTTGGTGAGAATAGCTCTCGGTAAAAGCACTCGAGTCTTTGTGACAGGCGTCACCCTGCGGTTTCCCTTGTCTGTGGTTGTATCCAAATGACACCCTCCCCAGCTTCGTCAGTCTCTCAGTGCATAGTAGCTACAGGTACCTATTGCACTGCACCAACCAGGCAGTTCCTATATAATTGACAGTATTCAGTGGTTATTACAAACATTTAAAAATGACGGACGACTTTAGGCGGTCTAAAACCATCACCAGAGTTGCCCACTTGCTCATACGAACGAACGTACGATTTAAAAATGAACTTATTTTTGCATTGAATTCTCGATTAGAATCATTTATGTCAATCTATTCCGTACGCCGTAGTCGAACCACAGAAGCGCTCGTGGCAAAGCTAAATCGTTCTTGATAGATCGTGATTGTGTTATGGTAACCAGATGACCGATATACCATATAGATTTTATTTTTATTTAAATACATACATGTAGAAAACAAATATTTGAAGATAATACAAACATCAATCTCTCTCAGCCGAGCTTTCACCCACTGTGCCACAGAGGTCGTCTGTATGTTACATTAAAAGAACGATGAGCGCCCGCGTATTTCATGCGAGAAATTATTCACAAGGCGGAATTCCATTATGCATGCAGGCAAATTGCAAATAGCAAGTAAACTGTCTGAGAGCTTCTGCAGCTTGCACAATAGACGATGGCCTGTTATTATAGCGCGTTCATTTCTGCGTCATCGGATCGGGAAAAAAAATGGATTTTTCGATGCGAAAAATTAATATTCGGACTATCACGAGCTCTTAACGGTGAAGAAAAACATCGTGAGGAATCCCGCGGATAGTCAGCCAGCCCCACACGTATTAACAGTCTTTCCTGTGGATACGGCCGACAGCTGAGAGGGTGGATTAGGCTGGGCAAGCAAGCCTACATCTCAACAATGCCCCGTTAAAGGTAAGCAAAGATTTACTCTTGACGCTGTTTAAATCATCTAGTAAAAATGTAAAGGCCTGAGTTTTTTTTTCTGACTGCAGCTTCATCGGTATCGGGCCGTGGCGAGCGATAAGGTCAACCGTTACTGACCCACTGTACTACCGCCCATAAGTACATTGAGTACTTAATTATTTTTAACCGCGAGACCACCATAGTGCTGAGACACAGATTTGCAGGTAAACTTTATGCACCTTATCCACGTACACAACACCGAGAGTTTCGAAACATCTGAAAGTAGATTATAAGGACATCTGCGGTTTTTCTCGCTTAGTACCAACCCTGCCTAAAGCAACTGAAATATTAGATATGCTGGTATGTAAGTTACTAAGGTAGGTACCTACTAACTTACATATGTCGTAAAATCGGACCGTTGTTTTCGCGGATTGTCTACTGTTATTTTTGATTCGTAACAATTTGATACAAGTTATCATAAGCTTTCTTTACTACCTCTGTAAATTCCATTCAGCGCGGATCGACATTGGAGCGTAGAAATTTCAAAAGTAGCGATAACTTTAAATTTAGACGTGTAGTTAAGATATTAAGCTGTTTTCATCACCCTGTAGGTGGTTATCTTATTCATATCTTCAGCGTACATACAAGTACATACCTACAATGTCCATTACGATCCTTCTCAAAATCAATACGTTTTCCGTAGAACACAGCGTAGAGGGTGCTACGGTGTGTCCGTAGCAAACAAAAAACTTCAACGCACACTGCGCCACCGTAGAGGGTACCTATACCATCACTTTTCAAGTTGTAATAATTAACTACCCTCGCTAACGGGTCAAGTAATGCAAAAGCATGAAAATGTTAGTTCATGCAAGTTACCGGGAGCGGCGCTGGATTCTCATACATTTTGTGATATTTGACTCGGTATCGATGATTTATCAATACCTACTACAGTAAACTGGCGGCTTTGCCTCAGTACCTAACCTACAGCATGTGCGAATGTTTAAATTTCAAAATACAGAGTTTCGGAAACAATAGTTAATATATACAATTTTTTTTACAAAGAGTGGTATTTTCAAAATTCCAAAAATCCTACATTCTTTTGCAAGAACACAAACAAATTTATCGATCAACCCGTTAAGAAGTTCCAGTACCAATTCGATTTGTAGAGGGGCTGAACTCTACGAATTTTTTAATATATTGTGTGAAGTGTTTGGACTGTCCTCAGGTGGCTCAACTTTGTGTCTTGTAGGGTTATGTAAATATACCTACCTATCTATGAATGAATTTATATTTTTCTTTGTAGGTACTAGGTATTACAGTATTATTTTATCTGTGGTATTACCTACTATGTTCCACTGTAAAGTATTTCTTTTTGTTTATTCACAGATTATTTCGTAAATGGTGAAACGGCTTTAAAATTATTTTTGTGCCTGAAAACACAGCCGAGGTTGTCCAATATAAGGATATTGTCAAAGCTACTGTATCGTGCCAAAATGAGGCAAAAATACTTTTTATAAGTAAATAAAATTATCTAAATTATCTAAATTATCCAATTAAAAAAAAATGAGGATCTGAAGGATTGTTAAATTCATCAGAAAGTGCAGGATATTGCTCCCTGCACAAACGGCTATTACTAATCTTAAAACACTATACTTCATTTATTGAAACGAGCAAATAGGAAGAGAAATAAACATACGTGATTGGTCGTCGAAAATAATTATCTTTCTCGTGATAGGCTAGATTGTCAAATTAATTGTCAATTGTCAAATCTAGCCAATCCAATTATTTTCAACGACCAATCACGTGTGTTTATTTCTCTTCCTATTTGCTCGTTTCAATAAATGAAGTATAGGTACCTAAGTTTGGTTCTAAGGAAGTCCTTATATCTTCTTGAACTCGTGTTGCGACTTGCGAATACTATAAGTAGTATATTCTAGTAAAGAAAGTCTAGCAATTGTTCTATGGCAGATCTTTTATTTCTTCTCTTAAATCTTAAATAATTCTACTACCTTCATATTTTGAATTGAAATCTCTTTCAAGTCAAGTTATCTACAAGGCTTATTTCATTGGTACGAAGCCTTTGAATCCAGCAGGTACCTAGATGTCGGGTAAAGGGCAACCCACGGTTTTCCCGATACGTGCTCGCAATCCAGAGAGGAAATGAGGTTACGTAGGGCTTCTACTCCCAAAACTGAGAACGATATAGGTACATAGGCATTGTGCCGGTAATCACAATACTGCTTAGGTTGTGGAAAACTGAATTCCGAAGATTAACCAACATAAATAAACTACCAATAATGGATAACGGTTTTGGTCACGATCATGCGGAGCCGTTCTGCACTCAAACAACATAAAATTTCTGAATATTTTGTGATTATTGAGTGGCTAAAAAATTTTTTAGGTAAGTACTTCTGTTGTTTAGTTCTAAAATCTTAAAATACCTTCCTAGTTAGGTAGGAAACCATTAGGTACCTACTTGTAATATACCTAGGACCTTAAATCAAAACGATCCAAATCTAAAATTCAATGGACACAATACCTACAGTTGAAATATGGAAGCAGTAAAAACGTATAATCTTGTTAGAGCTACTCGTGCAAAACCACCGCATCATACCGACAGCGGTTAACGTCCCCTTACATTAGGTACCATGAAAGTAAATTAAAGACATAACAGTAACCTACCATCCAAAGGTCCTGTCCATCCAAAGGTTACCTGGAAGAAATCGCTTTCAGCGATAAGGTGGCCCATTGTTACACTGTTTGATGTTTTGTTTAATTTGTATTTTATTTTATTTTTCTTAGTGTGCAATAAAGTATCTTCTTATCTTATCTTATCTTAACCTACCTACATAGTTTCTCATACAATTAAACCTGAATTTCACAGCGCTCCTATAAATGCGACCAATACTATACACAAAATATCGGTACTTACATCTAAAAGCACATAAAATTAACTAAGTTAGTTTTGAAAAGCAGCGCGCAGCGTGGGGTACCCATGAATTCGTCCCGGTTGGCACGCGCAGTCGCGATGCGGAATAGGCGCGAGATTCAAAACTGCAGCCGGCATTTTAATTTGATGGGAGTGAAATGTTGTAAGTGTTGGAGTTATCTACTAGTAGGTGTTTATGGTAACTTACCTGAGGTTCATGGAGGCGCCATGTGTTAACAGGTGGCGATGGCAACAAGTCGCGTGTACGCGGATGACGGTTCCACAGGTTTGCGGTCGCGTGCGGCGGCGGCGGCGGTTCGTCGGCGACAGTACGCCCGCCAAGGACGCAAGCGCCCGGCGACCCCATTCGACCCCTTCCTCCCCCTCCCCATCGATTTTTGAAACACCCCGCCTAAGGCGCGGTATTTACTAATGCAGAGAACTCAGTTCCCCCTTTATAACACTTTTCCCTAATTCCAAGGAAACATTGGCCGTGATTATAACGAGCCAGCTGGGTTGTGGCGCTGGTTGCGCGGTGGTCGCGCGCATTTTCGCAATTCCACAGCGATGCCGTGTCTCGCTTGTCACTTCATGCTGTCTCTACTGTAAAAGTTCAACTTTAGACTAGCAGCACGTCCCGGCTTTACACGGGTGTACTAATTAAACTACCTGGATAAAACATAGCCTATAACCACCCGGACAGTTCATTCTAAACATCCGTGAAAGAATTTTTTTAATCGGTTGAGTAGTTTCAGAGATTATTTTCGTCAAACAAACAAACAAACAATTTTATTTTTTATTTTATGGTTCGCGAGTGTGAAGGGTCTCTATACCCGTATATTACAAAGTACTCTGTGGGCTATACAAGTTTGAAGCTAATGCCATGTCAAACTTTACTTTTTTATGTCAAATCACGAGTCAATATACCTAAAAACCAAACAATAATTTGTTCAAATAACTTTTCTACAAATTCTTTACGTTATTTTGGAGTTGAATAAATCAACAGGAGATTCAAATAATCTGAAATAATGGTGACTTCCAAGAACATTGCTCCTTTCGGTACAAGTACCAAAAGATTCGGCAGAATAACCGTGCACCCTAACCTGGACCCCAGCGGACTGTACACTATCCGGCCGGACGCATGCGACCCTTGTTTCTACCACCCACAAGATATTCACACAATTTTTGAAGTCAATAGATACAGAAAGGTTGATAAAGACCCATGGAGGTACAAAAATGAATTAGAAGAATGGGCGAAGAACTTAGGCTATAGAAATCAAAAGGTTCTCGACTCTCGGAAATGGCGTCAGTCGGTGCTGGGGCCAGCTTGGCATGAAATAGATGAGCCTCCTCTCGGTGGGTCGAGGTACGAGCCGGCGTGCAAGAATGTCGGCTTCGGAAGGACGCCGAGGTATCGACCGTCCAAAAACAGAGTTCCCGGCCCCGGCACTTACTACAAAAGTGAACCCTTCAAAGCACCTTACGGTCCGCACTCCATCAGGCCCACCTTCGACAGAGAAGAACCGTGTCGGTTCAAAGACACCGCTCTGAAATGGTCTCTAGCACCCGACCGGTACACAATCATTGACAAGGAATCCATCGAGCAAAAGTCCAAGAAGCTCGTTTCATTGCGTGGTCCGTACGACCTATTCACGGGTCGACGAGACGGAACAGTCAAAAATCACTTCAACACATCCCTTCGGTGTTCTGCAGCGACATGGCCTCTCGCGCTCAAGGGGAGTTTCGAGAATTACAAGAAGACTCGTTTGGGAGTGATGAATAAGACGGGAAGAGATAAGCCCTACCGAGGGCGGAACGCATTGGTGGATCTATCGATGTGTGCGCGCCGGCCGGAGGAGCCTGGCGCTGCGGCTTACAACATTGACAAGCCAAAGGTGTTCAAGAAGAACATTCAAGGGTTTAACAGTTCGTACGACAAGCCGCCGGGCTACAAGCGCGTGGTGGTGTGGCCTGGCGTGGGCCGGTACAACGACAAGCCTCATACTTGCGGCATTCCCGGCCAAGGTCACCGACACGCCTTCCTTAGTAAAGTGGGACGCACCATTGGCTCAGTCATCGCACAGCCGATGAACTCTTTCTGATCTCTTCATTATTCTACTGGTTTTGTCTACATAGGTACATATTCGTATTTCTATTAATTTTAGATTATGTATAAATTATAGATTCACATACCTTATATCAACAAATTTATTTTTATTTTACATTTTATGATCATCATTATGATTTTTTGCACGTGTGAAACCGGCATGACCTAACTTAAGTAGGTACAAATAAGAAATACTAGGCACTTACATACAAATTTATGAAGAGTTAAAAATCAAGGTTATATTTTTAATGGCATTTCGTTGAGGATCAAAGCTAGACCTTTAATAGATCAACGGTCAATTCGTTTGATACATTTAACATTTTCAAAACCAAGTTTACTGAGTACCTTAATTCATTATCATACTAAAATAGTTTAGTTTTGCTCCCCAATTATCCATTTTCGTTTAATGTAATGTTCACTGATAATAAAGTCAGTAAAATTCTTATAATAATCATAATAATGTTACAGAATGACTATCTGAAGCACGTATTCGGGTACGTTGCATTCCGCGGAACTAGCACAAACGTGAAGCAAAACATTGAGATCAGTTTCATTACATAGCCTGCTACTTATGACAAAATTTCACTAAAAAATCACCTAACCCAAAATCATTTACAAATTGTATGTGTCACTTGTCACAATATTTTGCTTCATTTCCACTTAAAAGCATAATTAAATTAAACTTAACAGATTAACTTATTGAGCTAACATGAAGGTAAATAGTGAAAAACCTAATGATCGAACGATTTATAAAACTAAATAATGAACTAGTGAATTGCTTTTGTAGGCAAACACAAAACTGCAAACACGTATCTATATAGATCGTATACAGGGCGATAGCCACGAATTTGACCCCTTCTGAAGGAGGCGGGCACCTAACCCCATTGTTCCTGCAATACTGCGTTCTAACATCCTGTAAGCTCATTCGTATAAAAATATAATTACATTAGATTAAATTGGCATCGCTAAACTTATTGAATTCAACAAACGTTAGTAGAAAGACCAGCTTTCATGTATTTTTTACATCGGAATGATTTTTGAACGATTAAGAATCTATATTTCTAAGAAATATATAAATAATGCTAGGTATAAGAGGAAGTTATGCATTGTCGTAAAGTAGACATTTATTTTAATACACGTAAAGTTACACAATTTTTTTTATCTAGTATAACATTAAACAATCGTCAACTTTCGTAAAAAAAATAGGAAAACTACACAAACCGGACATGTTACTGAATAAGTAAGATAAGTTAACTGTCTCAGCTACACCAAAGCAACTATAAAACCAAGTCCTTTTAAATGTTATTTAGCATCGACGACATTGGTGTCATTTAAAATTACACTGTTATGGAATAGTCGAAAATATAAAAAACGCAAAAATAAATAAGATTGTTATATTCAACAACTAGGTACAAAGCTAAATAAAATATTTTTAACCACTGATATCCATGCATGTGATAAAATTAATGCAGGTATTGAAAAGCACGAAAATATAACATAATAATATTGTTTGTTTAATTTATCGTCAGTCCTTTTGAAGAAGTCTAAGCGGATAATCAGAGGTATGGCCAAATACATATTTTGTACATACTCCACTTCCACTTATTACTGAAATTAACTGTCCACACGTGACAGGTTTTAAGCCCATCGACGCTGATGGAAAACTAACTGGTTTCCTTCATCAAACCGGTAAGCATATCATCATCTCCCTGCCCTTATCCCATTAAGTGGGGTCGGCACAACACGTTTCTCTCTTCCATTTCCCCTTATCGCTCGTCATCTCAGTACTCACTCCTTTCACACACATATCTGCACACACACAGTCCATCCATCTTTTCTTAGGCCTACCTCTTCCAGTGTATCCATCCACATTCATATTCATCGCTCGCCGTGTAACATGCCTCTCATCCCTCCTCATGACATGACCATACCACGCCAACCTTGCACTCCTCATCTTATCAATCACCGGCGCTACTTTCAGACTTCCCCTAATATACTCATTCCTTATCTTATCCATTCTCGTCACTCCACACATCCATCTCAACATCCGCATCTCATTCACATGCACTCTTCTTTCATCCGTCACTTTGGTTGCCCAACACCGATCCGATCCATACAATACGACAGGTCTGATGATCGTTTTGTAGATTTTCCCCTTAAGTTTAAGGGGCATCCTACGATCACAAACAGTTCCGGAGACCTGCCGCCATTTCATCCATCCCACATTC
This sequence comes from Xanthorhoe spadicearia, assembly GCA_947086425.1. Classification (NCBI taxonomy): domain Eukaryota; kingdom Metazoa; phylum Arthropoda; class Insecta; order Lepidoptera; family Geometridae; genus Xanthorhoe; species Xanthorhoe spadicearia. The sequence goes on along the minus strand of OX352194.1, from coordinate 2,097,239 downwards.
ATTCTGTTTTTGATGTCCCGGTCAATCTCGCCGTCGTTCTGGATAAGTGAACCGAGGTACCGAAAGTCGGAGCAAACTGGTAGGGGTACACCGTCTAAGGCGATAGGAGAGAAACTGGAAGGACCACCGAAGTCACAGAACAGATGCTCGGTTTTGGTCCTGCTTATCTTCAAGCCGACGTTCTCCAGTCTCTCCCGCCATTTTCCCAGTTTGCTTTGGACCTCAAGTTCATCTTCTCCTATCAGGACAATATCATCCGCGAACAGCATGCACCAGGGTGCCTCCTCCTGTATGTCTGATGTCAGTCCATCCATCACCAGGAGGAACAAATAAGGGCTTAAAGCCGATCCCTGGTGCAAGCCTACCGCCACATTGAAATCATCCGTGATTCCAGCTTCAGACCGGACATGAGTACTCGCTCGACTGTACATAGCTCGAACTAGCTGAATGTACTTCTCAGGCACTCCTTTACTTTCATTGCCCATCACAGAACCTTTCGGGGCACCCTATCATATGCCTTCTCGAGATCCACGAATACCAGATGTAAGTTTCGGTGCGCACGTCTGTATTTCTCACAGAGTTGTCGAAGCGCAAATATGGCATAACGGTAAGCATATGTTTTTGTGATTTATGTCACATTGGATATTATAATCATTTAGTTTTTGGATACCTACTCTTATATATCATAAAATAGTAGTAGCTAAACTGAATATAATATCAAATAATTTTAATCGGTTGTTGGCAGTGTTTTTTAATAGGCACGTTATATTTTACGTTACGGTAATTTTCGTAAGTGCTTTTATGCAATAAGAGCTCGATCACACTTGTTGGATGTCGAGACCGGATATTTATCGCATGTCACAGTGGCAGAGTATTTTATATGAAGCACACTTGTCGGGAAACTATTTGCTTTGAAACTGGACATCCGATTAAAATCGACAAGTGTGAACGGGGGTTAAGGACCTCTACTTCCAAAACCAAACACCAATCGTGCCCATAGAGTGCTCAGAACCTTACTCTTGAATTCTTGTTACATCATTTGTAAAGAGTCTACCAAGTACAAAGGTCTAAAATTGAATCCCTGGATACAAGCAAAGATTCCTCTCTTGGGTCTAGACTTTTAAAAGAACATAACCTCTAAATGTCTTCATCCTGTTTAAAGCAGGGAACTCACCTTGCCGTGTAGCATGTAATGCATCTTGCCGTGTAGTATCAGATACATAACATTACACGTTATATGGCTCTAAGTTCAAGTTAGAAATTTAAAAGTCGGTACCCCCAAAAAACAATAGTCTCTGGTTGACTACTAATAAGTTTAATATAGATAGCCTTTTCTCCAGTTTTAATAGACAATTTTACTAAGTATGTATCTATCTTTTTAATCTATCGCGACTTGGAAACATAATTTATAAATATTATAGGGACTTAATCGTTACGTTACAGTTACCGTCATCATAATTCAAATAATCTAAACGTCAATCCATTTTTTTTATTTCGCTATTCGTTTTCGAAATCTTTCAATGTGATGAAAGATTTTTTGGATTCTCTTGAAAACTGACAAAGTTTAAAATTTTACGGCCGCTTGAACCGACATTTCAGTGTATGATGTCACCAGTTCCCTAATAAATATTGAAATACATAGTACTAAAACGTCGAAGACGTTAACACATTCAAGGCCCAAGTCCTGCGGTCGACGTCCAGCAGCGCCGCCGCGCCGTAAAAGTTGATTAACTTTGTCAGTATTATGATATTCGAAAAATTATTTCACCATATGCTTCGTTAAATGCTTATTAAGATTTATTTACATAAAAAATATCAGAATCTTCTCCATTACGTGATACATCCTACATAGTAAGTACATACTGTGCATTAAATGGCCACTCTTTAATATCCAGCACAATATTGCGCAAATGTAAAAAAAGACCATTAAGTAAGGCGGCCCCTAGACCTACAATAACATCCAACGTTCAATTATATTGCACAATTTGCGAAGTTCTTATTATGTGCAATATAATTGAACGTTTGGATTCAACACGCAATTCAATCTTATTGTACAATTCAATCTTATTGTACAATTCAATATAATTGTACAATGTTATTGTAGGTCTAGGGGCCGCCTTATTGTACAATTCAATATAGTTGTACAATGTTATTGTAGGTCTAGGGGCCGCCTAAGACTATTTTTTTATGATAAGTAATTAGATTATCTTAGTACAAGTTGGTTTACAATTTTGTCGAGTTTTTAACATGACCTAGATTCCGTTCTATAATCGGCAGTATCAGCCAATGCCGACAAGTAAGAAAAGATATTCATCATGCACTAAATCCAAGGTTGTTTATTTTCTTCATTACTAGTGTAATATAAAAATAAAACTGTATATTATTTTATTAAAGCTTAGGCTTTAATAAAATAATATAAATTTTTTTTTTATTAATTTAATTTTGACATTGATGACAGTTTTTATGTATTTATTCTAAATGGGTTTGGACGCTAATGAGCAGAATCTAGTGGTTCTATTGTTCCTAAGTTTAGACTTTAATATTGTTACCTAGGTTCACAAACCATGATTAAATTAATTTAAATAAATTTAAATTTAATTTTTTAAGATTATGGATTAAATCAGTCCTACTCAGTTAACGATCAGTATCGCAACTGGTCCTACACAATACATTCGTCAACAATTAAAAAAACAATGTCATTATGTACAACACTATCAACTAACAATATGATACAGGCCACAAAATGAAATATATACATAGGTACCTACTTTACTAAGAAATTACTTTAATATTCGGCAAACTGTATGCAAAGATTTTGATTGAAAGGGTTGTGAAAGAAACCGATGACAAAATATGGGATGTCAAAGCGGTTTTTCGAAAGGGAATGGGATGTACGGATCAGGTCTTTTCCTTGCGAAGCATAGCTGGCTCAGAAGGTCTATTGCGCGTTCGTGGATTTGGAAAAGGCCTATGATAGAGAGATGAGGCATGAACTTTGGTCGGTACTGTCGATGTATGGAGTGAACAGCGACCTTATTCAAGCACTGAAATCTCTCTATGAGAATTCAAGTACTTGCGTGAGGATACATGGGTCATACACTGATTGGTTTAGCATCCAAAAAGGTGTCAGGCAGGGATGTGTAGCGTCTCCATGGCTGTTTAATCTATCCATCGACATTTGTTTGCAAGATTTGAAAGCAAGTGAATATGGTTTAAGAATGAACGAGTTACTTGTCAAATGTCTTCTCTATGCCGATGATCAAGTGATACTTGCGTCATCAAAGGATGAGTTGCAGGAGATGGTACAGGTACCTATGCATGAAGCTTTTGAGTGTAACAAAAAAGCTAAAGAATTACATTACATTCAGAGAACATACAAAGTCTATTGTTTAAAACCAAAATGTCACGTCAAATAACTGCACATGTCCTAGCTTAAATTTCATGCTTGTAACATCGCTTCACATTAAAACACTGCATCAAATCTAAGTCTGCTAAAAAGTCCAACTAACACTGTCAAAGTTCACCAGTGCAGACCGTAGTCTACGGTCATTTGTTAGATTCTCTTGAAAACAAGTATGTATATTTTTTATATTATATTAAATGAAAAAATGATTACAGAAATATAGTTTCTTTCGCCACTACCTGAAAACTCATGTGTCGCTCAGCACAGCTAGAGACGATATTCAGATGCGGCAAACGAACCACCAATACTATCACATAAGAACTATAACAAAAACCACTCCATTTCTCAACAATTTGTACACCTTATCGTAAACTGTATTGTATGTCCGTCCTTGTCAAAAAAGCTAAATAATTACATTACATTCAGAGAACATACCAAGTCTATTGTTTACGCAACGAATATTTTGAAAACCAAATTGTCACGTCAAATAACTGCACATTTAGCTTACATTTCATGCTTTTAACATCGCTTCATATTAAAACACTGCATCAAATCCAAGACTGCTACTTAAATAGTCCAACTAACACTGTCAAAATTCACTAGTGTAGACCGTAGTCTATGGTCTATGTGAAGCGTATGTCAGTAGTTCGCCGACAGCCGTAGCGTGCAGACTCATCGCTGTTGGGTCCTACGCACCGCTTTGCGTACCGGGCGACGAGCGGCGGCCGAACTCGGCGCACTGCCCATATTGAACTGCACGGGGCTAGGAGACGCCGCGCCGCCGAAACTGTACATATTGGGCTGCTGTTGCTGCATTCCACCCATCGATGGTTGCTGAGGTTGCTGGAAAAAAAAACATTGTTAGAGATCTTTATACTTTCATCCCTTCTCTAAAGCCCAGGGTGTCGATTCTCGACGACTTTCAAAACATCAAGCGGTGAGAGAATGCACGTTTTCTAGTATTTGTTTGCTGAAATCAACCGCATTATTCAAAAAACCACGCCTTGTCGTGCCAAGTCAAGATTAAGGCGGCTGGTTGGTATCGACAAATCCAATTAACACATTCAAGGCCCAAGTCCCGCAGCCGTCTCCGAAGGAGACGGCCGCGCTCGCGCACCAGGTACTTATTCTAGCCAGTGCGTCCTGGGCACCCAATGTGTTAAGAAGAACCAGTCTACAATAGTGCAGTGTGCTCGCAAAGCAAATAACATGAGATGCATAGCTGGAAGAGCAGCAGCCCTAGGTGGAATGGAAGTAATACAGAAGAATTGTGTGCGAGTGGGCAGGGGGGTATCACTCCGCAGTTTAGGCACATTCGGCCGGATGTCCGCTTGAAGCGGTTATTCGTAAGGGACGGCAGTCGCCGCGCGGCGCGCACCTAAGGTAGTCGGGTCGCGCAACTTCGCCCGTTTTGCTCTTATAGATTTGAATTGCTACCCAAAGTGTATGTGATAATAGTTTATATTGAAGGGCGTAGTCACAAATCCTTAATAATAGAGAAATATGTATTTAAACAAGAACAGAAAAAAAAGTTATTTTAAGATAAGTAAACGGTTTGTTTACAAATATATCACATCAAATTTGGCTGAAGTAAAGGTAAATTAGGAATAGGTAGGTAGTATATTATGACGTTTAGTGGTTTTGATAGGTACCTACCTACTTATATGTAATTAATTCTTAAAGAAGTGTAGAAAGGGCAGGTAGGTAGGTAGGGAGCAATAAGTAAGTATTTAGAATAGAATAGATAAACTGAAGCTTTATTAAAAATTATACCAATAAACAATTAATACTTAAATATCTAGCAATATTTTTAAACATAAATGTTTAAAACAATAAAAAAAAGATTTCGTACTTAGGCCCGCCTAAGTAATCTAATATAATAATAATCTCTAACTAATCTGTGACAGATTAATTTGTTATTAAATAAATAAGTTGCTGCTGTGGTCAAACTACACAGCCTTTACAAATTTTGGCTCCGCCCATAACTTCTCTTCCAGACAGTGAAAGCGCTAAAAGCATGAAGCGTTAGGCTATGTTTAGGTGATATCTCAAGGACGTTCGAACATTAAACAAGCAGAGTTGAAGAGTCGTAATTTCTTTATGTTCGGGGAGTGAACCTTCTGTTCCATCTTTATTCTGTGCCAGTGGTTCAGCCACGACTACTCTGACAAGAGTGCCCGACTTAGAAGAGAGAGCTCTTAATGTCTGTATGAAGAAAAATGCTAGCGATGCTGTTGGTGTGCAATAGTTGATGACATGACTATATTATTACAAATTGTGATATTTACCTGGCCAAATCCAAACACGCCAGCGGAAGCCTGTGGGTTGCCGAAGTTGAAGGAGGAAGGTGCCGCAGAAGCGGGCGCCTCGAAGGTGGACATGGCGGCAGGCATCGCGTTCATGGGGCTGGGCTGTTGGTGGGGCGCGCCGAACGGCTGCGGCCGGCTCGCGGTCTGGCCCATGCCGTACATGAAGGGCGAGCTAGTCGCGCTCGCGCCGAACACGTGCGGCTGCGCATTGCTCGTCGCAGCTCCGAACTGCGCCGGCGCAGGCTGGGTACTCGCCCCGCTCCCAAACTGAGCCTGTACGTTACTCGTCGCCGAACCGAACGGAGAGGACGACTGCACATTATTCGCCGCAGCTCCGAACGGTGTGACCGCCGTCGCACCGAACGTGAACCCTTCCCTCGCCGGAGTGCTCGCTGCCCCGAACGGCGAAGGCGCTGGCGTCGCCCCGAACTGATTCACATTCACGTTCCACGGTCTCGGGGGCTCCTGGGCTGGCGGCGCGTTGAAGACGGACGATGTGCCCGAACCGAGAATGCCGTTCCCTGTCGGGGCGAGACCCGTCCCTCCCACGTTACCGAGAGGATTGCCAGTTATACTCTGATTGAGAGGGTTCGATGAAATGCCGTTTCCGCCTAGAGGATTGCTAGGCCCGTTGCTGAGAGAGTTGGTCGCGGGGAGGCCGAACGGGCTCGCGTTGGCTTGCGGTGCCGCACCGAAGGTCGGCGTGGACGTATTGGACCCGAAACGAAAGTTCATTTTTTCGGCAGGATTCGTGCTCTGGTTGCTTCCAAAGTTGAAAGTCCCGGCCGCCGGCGCAGCGGGTGTGCTCTGCAGGTTATTCTGGAACGGCGTCGCGGAAGGCGCCGCGAGCGCAGGTGACCCACCGGCATCTGATTTCGAGAATAATCCTCCCATGATGGAGGTCGCCGGCGCGGCTTGCGTAATCGAAGTAGAAGCAGGCGTATTAAACAGACTATTAGTACTCGTGTTCCCCGCTCCTGTTGATGGAAATTGCAGTTTCGGTGCTTCTGGTGCTGGGTTCTGTTGTGCCAGGGGCTCGCTTGATAAAGCCGTCTTCTTTGCGTCCACTGAGTTGTTCAAAAAAGCGTTCATTGCATTCTGAGGATTCGATGACGACGCGGTTGATGAGAAAATAATTGATGAAAAGAGGCTAGACTCTGAGGGTTTCAGAGATATCGACGGCACTTCCTGCGGCTTTTCTTTATCTTCTGTTGGTTTTAAAAGATCTGGTGTCTGTTCAACAGCAGTTGAGATAGGAACTAAGCTATTAGAGACAGATGTAGCATTCTGCTTCGAGAAACCGAAAGAGAAGCCAGGTTTCGGCTCTCCAACGGTTTTAGAGGCCTGCTTTGAAGTATCAAACGTGAAAGATGGTTCGTCACTAGTTTTGGAGTCTGCCTTCGGAACGCCAAATGAAAATGTTTTCGGCTCTTCTGCAGGCTTCGAGTTCTCTTTCGGTACACCAAATGAATAGGCCGGTTTGGGTTCTTCACTAGTTTTGCCATCTTGCTTCGGAATACCAAATGAGAAAGATGGTTTAGGATCTTCACTAGCTTTAGGGTTTTCCTTCGGAACGCCGAATGCGAAAGAAGGCTTGGGTTCTGCACTAGGTTTGGACTTTACCTTTTCTGGCTTTTTAGCAGGCAACGTAAAGTTGAAACTGTGCACGTTGTTATTAGTTTCCGATTCCTCTGTGTTCTTCGGTTTGGACACTTCAGATTTCTCAGCAAGTTTACTTTCTTGGACCTTTGGATCTATGCCAAACTTGAAACCTGAGTTAGAATCCGAGTTGAATTTGAAGTTAGTAAACTTGGATGGGACATTATCGGTTTGTTGTTTCGCCGCTCCGCAGCAGGGGCAGACTTCTTTGTCGCTGGTGTTGCTCACCAGGCAGACGGAGCATTCCCAACGTGCCTTTTGAGTTTCTACAATATCTGCCATATTAGTAGCATTCTTAAAAAGATCAGATGATTTAACGCTGGGGAGTTTTTTGGGTGCTGGTTTTGTGCCAGGTTTAGCGCTGTCGCACGCCTCGCACTTTTCTAAAGCGGGTTTGTTCATGATAAGACAGACTTCGCATCTCCAATCTTTGTCAGCGGCGATGGGTGCGGCCGCCATGGGAACGGACTCACTCTTTTGTGGTTTCCGAGCGCCGCAACAGGCGCACTTCTCCGCGCTCTCATTGTTGTCGACCCAGCAATCATTGCATTTCCACTTCGAAGAGTTCACCGTTTTAGTCACTGGCAGAGAATTTATTGGTTTCATATTGGCTCTCAGTTTTTCACAATTGACGCATTTATCTGAGTTTGTTTGGCTATAAGACAGGTTACAAGTGGTGCACTTGGGCATCGTTTGTTCTGTTGTTGTTGCGTTTTGTTGTTTCGCCGGCTGCGCTGTTCCGCAACAGGCGCATGCTTTCGCATCCACTTTGTTTGAGACCCAACATTCTGAACACTTCCAATCATCAGACTTTTTAGCGAATGCTAAAATCGACGTAGTATTCTGCATCTTTGGAGGTTCTTCCTTCTTCTCTGGTTCGGAATTTGTCTTAGGTACTTCTGTAGGTTCTTGTACACCGAAAGAGAATTTAGGTGGCGATACGTCGGCTTGGATCTCTTCTGGAGTGCCAAAGTTGAACAATGATGCCTTCGGTCCAGGGTTCCGTACACCCGATGCTACTGTAAATGGAGTTGAAAAGGCGAAGCCTTCAACACTGGGTTTGTTTGCTGACTTTTCAACAGGACTGGCGCTAGAACCACCAAAGGAGAATTTGGGAAGATTGTTTTCGTCGATTTGTAGGACGCCTGTGGGTAGATCTACAGTTTCAGGCATGGCCAAATGAGCTTCGCTATGGTTAGACCTTGTCAACCTCGTATTCAGCTTCAACTGCGACTTGGCTGGCCCTGATTCACTCTCGGGTTGGTAACTGTAAAACAATTGTTTGGTTACAACAAGCTATAAAGAGTAAGAAAATTCATTGACATGAGGGAGAAAGAGTAAAACAAAATAAATGTTCTTTCATATTTTTATGATTCTTCTTCTTCCTGCCCTTATTCCACTATGTGGGGTCGGCACAATATGTGTTCTTCTTCCATTTCCCTTTATCAGACGTCATCTCAGCACTCACACCTTTCTTACTCATGTCATTCCTCACACAATCCATCCATCTTTTCTTTGATCTTCCCCTAGACCTATACCTATATTTTTATGATTATGCTAGATAAATTAAAGACGGGTTATAAGTTTCCTAATTATGTTAATTACAAAAATGGTATACCTCTTCCTTGTTGTAGTATAAGGTTTGTACGATAGACTGCTGCTGTGTGACGCAATGATCTGCCTCGCCGCTTTTGTGGAGTCCATGAGACGACTTCGAGCCTTCATGCGGACCAAATTAGCTGTTGTAGGCACATACAGCTCTTGTGTTTTGTATGCTGGAAGTAAGAGAAACTGAATGAGTTCGTATTTCGTAGTGTTCGTAGGTTTTAGGGCGTATGGCCATGTCACGGCTTATCAACTTCTTAACCTAAAATAACATATCAGCTAAATTACTGCTAGAAAAATGTAATGAAAGGGATTGGTTGATTAAAACAAGAAAAAAAATAGTTAATTGCCACAACTAAACATGAACTGCCACTGGTAAAAAAACAGGTTGTGTGATAATGTAACATAATACTTACAGTTTCTTGGGCTTGTGCTAGGCTGTATACTCCTGTTTATATCATAGAGTTCAGATAGTTCATATCTGGGTATCCGCTTAGCTTCTACCAGCGGTGAGGAGTAATTCTCTAGAAGATCCATAACTCTCCGCGATGATGAGCTCATGTTGACAGTATCAGAGTCATTAGACTCGTTTACATGAGTCATCTTCCGTTGCTTGATGTGAGGATGGCTTACGTAAATTGTGGAAGCTGAGGTTCCACCGTACATGGTACCACCAGGGTAGAAAGGTGAACCAAGCAAGTGTGGCTTAAAGTGTGGCTGTCTAAGATCCTTCACTTGATGTGCTGCTGTTTTAGCTGAAACAATAAAAGAAAAAATTAAGGCATTGATTTACAATAAATCTAAGATAAATCAATCAAAGCACAGGTAAAATAACTAAATAACTAAATTTCATTAGAGTTTACTCAATGCTTGAGTATATTATAGAATACTTGCAACAAGTACTTTCTGATTTTGTTCTTGCGTTGATTTTGAAAAGTGCCGACTTTCGCACTTTGCCATCTTTTTGTAGTATTCAATACGGATAATAGCGAAGTGAAGGCTTCAGGAAATTTCTAGGCAATTAATATTTTTCCTAACATTTATATTTTTTCGTAAGTATTTGCTTCAAGTCCTGATACAAATTATTGAAATACGAGGATAGAAACGCGTCACAAATTTAAATAACATATAGACGGGATCGGGATTTATAAGGCCTCATTTGCAAAACAACAGACGAGTTACAGATAACTGATATATTCCATTATAATGCTTTCCATGACAAGAGTATCACAGGATCTACATAAGAATATTAAGAAGGTAGGATAAGAAGGTTACATTTTTATTTGTGTTTCTTTAAGTTAGAATACCAGGATACAAATAGCTATACATTCTACTAGATAATTTTATTTATTACTAGCAGCACGGCCCGGCTTGCACGGATGTATTAATAAAACTACCAGGATAAAATATAGCCTATAACCATACCGACAGTAAATTCTACATCTCGTCAGTAAGATAATTTTTATAATCGTCTGAGTATTTTCGGAGATCACCTCCGTCAAACACACAAACCAACATTACCTCTTTATAATATTAGTATATAAAAACTTGACAACTTAAATACTACTTTTTTTTCTTTTTAGTCATATGACAACGAAAAGAGATAGCAACAGATTGAATATGAGTTTTAGCTAATATAGATTTACTGGTCATTAGACCATAAGGGGGGTATTCAGGCTATAATGACTTACCACAAGCAATCAAAGATTGTTCCTTCTGCTTCTGTGAGTCGAACAAAGACTTTCTCTTCAGTTCGCTGGACTGGCCAATAGCAGACACAGTGTGCTGCATCAATGGATGATTTCTATCACTACGCTCCATCATACTGCTCATGTTGATCATGCTGATATCATCTGTGTGAGCTCTGATCGGTGTGGACACGAAATTGGGATCTCTTCTGAATGTATGCCGACCGACCGGGGATTGTATGCTATTGTAGAGTACACTTCCCGTTTCCGTTATGACGTTGCTGGTTGTTGTTGTCTGAGAAAAGTAATTTTATTAATACAGATCTTTATAAACTATCATGGTTTTGAACATTATAAATACATAAAACGGGATATTTACTATGATTCGTAGTTTCATGAGTTTACCGATATTTCGGCACAGTTGCATGCGCCATGAAACTTAACCGTGATCATGGCGAATCATGGTAAATATCCCGTTTTAAGTGTTTATAAAATACAGATCTTATTTCAAGGTAGGTTAAGGCTAATGTGTGCAATTGAAGGCATTTGTCCAACAGTATGGGTGAAAGTATACAGACGACGAGTAAGCTAGTGCACTTATAATAAAAAAAAAATAGTGACCGAATCTATTTCTAAGGGGTGTTTTATATTGTACGAATAAGTTCTACATAAGTTTCCAATACGCTATTTCTTACATTTTGGTAGGATAAACACTACTGTCTATAATTTGTGATGGACTTTATGCGACACATAGCGGCAATGAGTCTATCCCTTTAACCATCACCACTTAAAAAATCACGTCAATTCGTCGCTCCGTTTTGCCGCGGACGACAGACAGACAGACATAGTACACACTTTCCCTATAATACCTATTAGTAAGGAAGTATGGATTCGTCATATTACACTAATCTCGGAATATTTATCTTCCAGACATTATTTCTCCTGTTCGTATTTTCTGGGAATTTTTTTCAGAAAATAAGAACAGACAGTGGCTTTTGTAAAGGATCAATACATCAAGTTCTGAAATGAAAAAAGTATTTTCATTCTACGCAACCCTACCGGAAAGTTTGTAAAAACGTGATACCATTGTATTAAAAATGAATAAAGTTTTATTGGCTTGGCTTTCTTTTTGGGCCGACCCCACCTAGCGTGGGATAAGGGCAGGAGAATGATGTAAGTTTTATTGACCAAAGACTTTCTTGCTTAATAAACTGGCATGTTAAAGTAGGATAATGTTTAGCAACATCTCATATCCCAGTAAATTAAATGAACTAAAAAGTTGACCACAACAACTTTTGTTACAACTAAAATTTTTCAATCAAGCTTTATATACCTAATCTGAACAGCCTAAAAAAATTATATTTCCAGTTTGATTTTTGTGTCTAAAATAAAATAAACAGAAGCATGCTAGGCACAAAACCCTCTAATTACAAAAGAAAAGGTGTACAATTATATACTCATCTTTACACAAACATTTCTTATAGATAGATAGATAGATAGATTATTGTATTGTGTATGTGTTTGTGCAGATAATGTCATTTATCTTAAAAGAAAAGACAACTCTATGGTGTAGTGTAGTGGTATGGTTATTAGTTATTAGTGGGCATCAAGTCTTACTTCAGATGTAGTTAGATTGGAGTATTTTCCAAGGGGAGAGGAATAGCGTATTCTCTTCACCGGCGGCTGCTGAATGCTCTCAGGTGCTTCATCCTCAGTTGAGGAGTCGGTCCCGTCAACTACTGCGGCAGAGCCATTCCCGCTTGACGAACTCGGGCTGCTGAACCACTTGGAGATCCCGGCAGGGAGGAGGCCAGATACGCGCGACGTCACATTTTTAACAAATGACTGAAACAAAATATTAACATCAGTCATATAAATGCAGGACTCGGAATTATGTGGCCTGGATTTAAAATGTTATATATACATTTTGTTTGTAGCTATTTATAATCCTACTTCATACAACCGTACTACCTACTTCCTACTATCCTACTAAAATTAAAGAATAACAAACATACATAGGTACATTCTCACAAACTTTCACATTTATAATATTAGTAGGAAGTAGGATAGTAGGACTAGTAGGATTTATTTATAACTAGCTGCGCCCCGCGGTTTCACCCGTGTAAGTCCCGTTCCCGCGGGAGTATCGGCAATATATAAAAAGTAGCCTATGTCACTCCCTTCAACTATCACCACAAAAAATCACGTCAATCCGTTGCCCCGTTTTGCCGTGAGAGACGGACAAACAAACAGACACACACACTTTCCCTTTTATTATATTAGTATGGATAGTATGGATGGATGGATTGTTGTTCCTAATGAACTTCTGATAACAAGAACTAAAGCAGCTGTGCTGTTATTCTGTTTAAGATAATAATTTGATTGTAGTAAGTAGAGAGAATAAGTCCTGCGATAGAGTTGTAGAGCTTCTTTTATGGGAAATACTGTACTCTTTTATAATAAACTTCCATTCGACGTAACCAACCTACCGACTAGAAGGCTCAAAACATACATAAAGAATATTCTTGTAAAGAAAGTGTATTATTCCATTGATGCTTTTATTAATGATAAAATTATGTGGCCTGATGTTGCTCTGCCTCTCGACGGTTGACAATCTGCAATGTCTTTACTACTTCTAATTCATAAACTTTGCCATAATAATTTAAACTATATCTAGATATAAGTACCACTTAAGTTAGCCAAGTGTAGCGTGTGATGCCGGACAACATGTTTTGATAAGGTGCTTATATCTTGATAATATAACATAATATACATTTACTTTTAATTTCTCTGACATGTCTTACATTGTTTGTTTGACTGGCTTCTCACTGAAGCTTGACTATTTAGATTGTAAAGGGATCGCTTTAAAAAAAAGCTAGGCCCAGACCACCAGGTTCTTGCCTGATTCTTTTCCCGGTGTAGGGAGTTGCGTTGGAACAGGCAATAGAGTCACCTAGCTTATAAGACTGTACTATTTTAAGTGATCCTTGAGGTCCTACAAAATAAACATATTTTTCTTTCTTTCTTGCTTTCTTTTGAACACTTGACCAATTTACAATCAGAGACATTGAATGGATGATTCACAAAATCCATGTTCAAAACAAATTCAAAATCGAAGTAACATGCAAGACACTGACGATAGGATTGTCAACCGTCATGCTAATTATAACCACAATGCAAAAAGGAAGCATGTGCACAAGCATAGGTAGGAACGTAGTGGAAATGGTTAACTTTACATGTGTGTATTATTTAAAAAGATTTACTGATTTATGCCATTTGTGGTTGATTTGCTTTGCTTTATAAGAGTGAACTTTAACAAAGAACATTTATTTGAGTACAAGGATTTCCATTAAACAGGTACCTAGACCAGGTGCAATAAAAATAATAGGCCAAAAGATAAGGTTGCGCAGCATCATTACCTACATTGGAAAAGAAAAGAATGCATACCATTACTAGGTAGCGTGTTGTGTGAGTAAAAATAATACAACTACGCGTGAGGTCGCAGAATGGTAACGACCACAGAACGACATTTTTACCAGAGCAGCGGGAATTTAACAAAACCAAACTTACACTTTTGGATTCGTCTGTCGACGACCGCGAACGCTTCTTTTTATTATTCGAAAACACAAAACTCATTTTGACTAAAATCAACAACACAGGTTCATTGGCGCACTGTAGCAAACAATTTAATGATTTTGGCAAAATTTATTCACAACTGACAAAAACGTGACTAACATGGCGGGCGTGAAAAACTACGAAATGTCATTGTGCTTATAGGTTGGGTGGATGTCACTAATTTATACTATCATGCTAAGACAACTTTAGTAAACTAAATTTCACAAGGAATCATGAAAATTAATAGAAAATGCTGATTTAACTACCACGTTACATGAAATTACACGTAACAAACGTGAGTGAAGTCTGTCTGACTGAAGTTTAAAGCCGCTAGCCGCCAGCTTCACTTCAGCTAGTGTTACCAGATAATAAAATACAATTAAAGCCTACCATTCACTTACCTATAAGAATATTTTAAAAATACATAATTAAATTTAATATTTTAAATTTAAAAATACAGGTCGGTTTTGGCTTAGAATAAACTGGGTGGTATTGGTAATAATGGGAAATCATGTTGCGTTGCATGCTTTCCGTGTGCATGCATGAAGTGGGCGAAATGGTTAGAGGTTCATGAGAGAGCTGATCATGAGGTTCAATTCAAAGTAGCATTTTGCGCCCCTAGGGTCACAAAGTTACTTGCCTTGCCGCCCTAGGGCTGGAAAGTAGGTAAATAATTGTCAGTCAATTGTTTTGTGACATGGCATGTCGATGCATTTTAACTTCATGCTAGCATAACATAATATGCCGCATGAATTCCAATAAAGTTAACGTCTGTACCTAAGTGTTTTTTTTCTCTATGTCTAATTCATGCTAGCTAGACATTTTGTCACCTAGCATGCCTCTTAAGCAATGAGGAAGCAGTAAGGAAGATGATTGCTCTGAGCTCAGTGTTAAGTATTGTAGGTACCTACCTAAATTAGGAAAAAAAATACTGGTATATGCATATACCTACCTGATCTTTAGACATAATTTATATGAAAATTACGGGACTTTATCACGTATTTACCTTATTATTTTATATTTCCCGACGTTTCGAGTGCGTTGCAGCGCTCGTGGTCACGGGCAGACTGATGTACTGGAGCTACCGCCGCTAATTGAGAGTAGAATCCACGACTACCCTCAATTCGCCTTCAGAGTCAGGAATGGACAGTCGGCGACACACAACACTGACAACATCTTCTTGCAGCGGAATTACCGGAACACAACGTTTCACACAACTGCTAAAAACGGGATTCCACGAGGCCGAGAGACGAAAACCATCCTCCCGATTGAAAAATACGCACAACGCACTCGAAACGTCGGGCAATATAAAATAATAAGGTAAATACGTGATAAAGTCCCGTAATTTTCATATAAATTATATAGGTACCTACCTACCTAACCTATTAAGTACTTTTAGTGGCATTAGGTAGCTCAGCAAGTCAGCAGCAATGCGAAGGCCGCCGCCGGTTCACACTACTAAGACTGGCGCGTCTGGCGCTGATTTATTCTCCTAAGTAATTGCAAATTTTGGTAATTTAGCAAAGTAGGTAATAAAATATTTCTAAACCTACCTACATAAAGCTATAATTTGTTACCTAGTTATTATTTATGTATAAGCTTACCTGTAATGCTACACGGCATAAATTTTTATTTATAAGTTTTATATTTCTCTATAAGCGAATTAGTAAAATTGTTTTGAGAAAATAAATATCTAAAGTATCTAAACACATAGGTACTTTACAGAAAGAATTGGTAGGTACCTTTTTGTATTAGGTACCTACTTACTAGCTAATTACTTACCTACATGCCTATCATTTAAGATTGAGATTCTCTCTTTTTGTGGATTTAATACTTACTTAATGATACCTACCAATTTCCTGAATAAATGAATATTACAGTGGATAACAAGTGAAACAGTAGGTGGAATCAGATAGAGACAAAAAGCCTGTTAGAAAAAAGTTACAAGAGCTCAGAAAATAATGAAAATCTGTTGTATTTTATTTTTCACATTTATTAGCAAAAAAACTTAAAACTATTAATGAACACACTTTATTCTTTCCTCCATTACATATTTTGTTTTTGTATAGTAGCTTTATCAATTCGGATATCATCAACCGGACAATCATCTTTGTCACATTCCACTAATCCTATCCTCCTTACAATATGCATGCCACTTGTAACTCGACCAAAAATTGTGTGTTTCCCATCAAGCCACTGAGTATTTGCAAGCGTAATAAAAAACTGAGACCCATTTGTGTTAGGTCCCGAATTTGCCATAGACAATACACCAGCACCTGTGTGTTTTAAATCATCTGATATTTCATCATCAAATGTTAGTCCATAGATGGATTGTCCACCCTTCCCTGTGCCTGTAGGATCGCCTCCTTGAATCATGAAGTCCCTTATAACACGATGGAACTTAGTGTTGGTGTAGTAGCCTCGACGAACCAACTCCATGAAATTCCTACATGTGTTTGGTGCATGCTTCCAATACATCTCGAGAGCAATCACTCCCATGCTGAAATGTACAAAGAAATTTACATATATACTAGACAGTTAATTATAATAAAACTGTAAATAAACAATATTGTTATAACGCATTTATAGTTTTAAAATTGTTTTTAATAAATAAATAAATAAAATAATGTCTGTTTTAAAAATTTAGGGGCTTCTAGGTATAAACGCAGTATATCTGTTTGTCTCTCAGAAAGGCTGTTTGATTTGTATGAAACTTTAGGTGGAGTATTTCAAATTTACCTAGCTTAGAAAGGGCTGAAATAGGGTGTCAAAGTTTGTATGGAAAAGTTTTAATGGGCGATGTGATAATGTTGAAATTATATTTTTTTAATCAACTAATATTCCGTTTCCTGACGAAATGGATGGAAAACTATATTTTTTAAATGTTTTTGTATAATGTCAGAAATAAATGGCTATTTGAATTTGAATATTCCGTTTCAATTTAGGTACTTGCTCTGATTGTCTAGTGTACGTAACTTTTAATATTATCGAGGTTATTTTTAAACCTTCGCCGCATAATTCGTCCTAGCAGGTCATGACCACAATAAAATCCCCTATTCCGTCAGTAAGTACATTCTTTCTATTTTTTAATTAATCCCTATCGCTAGCTATGGATAACTTTTAGAAAACAGAAAGTTAACTCACGTTGTTTCCAGAACAGCTACCGGTGGTTGCCATGTTTTATCGGGAATTCCAGCTGCAGGAAATCCTAGCATTGTTAAATGCTTAGTATACTTTGTAAATGCAATATAATATAATATAATATAAACTATCCTCAATCAACAAGACAGAACCTAACTTAGCGCAACAAATCAACCGCATTTACAAAAAGTAAATAAATTACTCTGTCCTGTCAGTGAAATCAATCAAGTAATCAAATCAAATCAACAAATTTGTCAACACAACACTCATTCAATGTTCGTTCACGTTCAGTCAGTGCCATTCGATCGAACGAAACAAACGAGTCACAGCCACAGACTATACTTACTTACTAAGAAAGAAGTAAGAAAGTGCTCTAGTTCGTATTCAGATTTTTAAGGATTTTTTAGAAGATTGATCCTTCCTGAAGTTCTATTTATAATTTTAGGTATTTTTTTAGGAAAGTTGTACCAATAATTTTGAATAAAAAAACATCATTGGCCACCATACTATTTATAAAATTCAAGTAAAATTCTATTGATTTGATAATTATTGTTGCTTACAGCACCTTTAAACGGCGATGTGGTCGTTCAGCGAGAAAGCCCTTTTTTGTAAATTAAAAAAACCGCTGTAAGGTGAACAACCGGAAATGATATTATTTTAAAGTGTTAAATGACTTTTACCACTCATTCTTACATTCATCATCCAATCCATTGCAATGAACTGAATGAATCGAATTGAATGAAAGAAAGAATAAAACGTCATTTTTGTTTTTCAATTTTGTCTCCATCATGGATTTTCTACCTTGTGAAAATTTTCAAGAAATTCGTAGATTTATTGTATTTTCTTGATTTGTTTCAGTTATATCATTTTCAGTTACATTTATTTCTTTGTTAGTCAAAACATCCTTCAATGCTGTACCAATCAGATTTAGAGGGTGTTACATCTCTTGACCAAAGTAAAGTAAGGCAAGTGACATTTTGGCACGACGACGTTGATGTGTGAATCAGTGATAGCAAACATTGTGGGCTAGGATAGGGAGCGTAGGAAGATCATGGATCAAGATCATCATCCAAAACTGAACCCGGTCCGGGCTTTTCAAGGTAAGTGTCCGAATCTGCTACACAAAGTACGATAGAGCAAATTGATATACTTACCTACGTGGGTAGTAGTTGCTTGCTACCCACACATGAAATGATAAGAGAGGAAATTCTTTTGTTTTTTCGTTAATTATTTTTCCTACTGAGAGACAAAAATTTAATCTTTTATTTTAAAGAAATGGGTTAGTACCCATTTTAAAAGAATAGGCTCAATTACAAAATAGTTGTAAATCAAACATCTGTAGGAGTAAGTACAGTGATTTTATCTGTTCTATAGCTCTCCATGGCGGTAGTATGGAGCAAGAAGACAACTATACTAGCTTGTCTGAATACCATGACTACGAACCAAGCTTGGAATTTGATGATTCTGAACTAGTACAAGCTCGTGGCCTTGGTAAGTGTTTGTCATCATAACTCAAACTATACTTACGTGTGTTATCCAGTCAATGCCATAAACTTTTTCCAAAAGAATATATATAATGCACCTTGGGAATACAGTCATGATCATATTTCATTCCAATTTTTCCCTGTACATACAAATAAACAAACCAACTTTACCTTATTGTAATACTATGGTTTAGAATTTAGATAGAGAAGAGAAACAGGGGTAGTCACCGGTATGTGTGTCCATTAAAATAAGATCAAAACTCAAAAGCCCCTGTGTGTTGGCATTCATGCCTATTTTTATTGGTGAAGAAAAATTTAATGTAAGTACTTACTCAAAAACAAAGTTTTAAGGAAATTCTAGCAAAATAAATGTAAATGGTATATATATGGACCTATGGTAGAAGTACTGGTACTATTATTATTGTATGTCGGTCAAGGTTACACTTAACTGCTTTTTGCATTTATTTTGCTGCTTAAAACCTGGTTTTTGCGTAATTGAGTATGTTAAATTCATATGTTTTCAATATTCGATCGAAGCAAGCTAAGATCTTAGTGGCAACTTAAGCGATTTTGCTTTTGATTAAAGTATGTTTGTATGTTTGATGTTATTTTGCATAACTATGGAACCGTTGATCCAATCTCTAAAACTGTTTTTTTATTTAAATTTTACAAAGCCATTACAACCATAGTACCAATGCGACAATGAAAATCATACAATAATAATTAACTACATAGAAATAATAATCTTAAACATGATATGCCTGACACAAAAAATTACTTGTAGGTATGTACGTAGCATGTGCTATGCTGGATTGCTGGTTATCTAATGAGCATCAGCAAAGAGGTTGTTAAATATTAAATTCCTTTTTCATCAATATTGAAGTAGGTTTGATTCGCAACAATTTGATGCATGTTAGACAATCGAGTGGCGGTTATTTCAGTCCCTGGAATTGTTGGATTTACCAAAGCAAATCTTTGTGTTTTTACAAAAAGCTTATTAAATACACATGTAGGGTTGTTTGAAAATGTTTACAACATGACTCAGCAACTTACAATAACCAACCAACATCTTGGCACACTTGGCTTAGGCTCTAGGTAAACTAGTGTTGATCTAGAACTAAACATAATAGTTGGGTTATAATGATTCAAGTGGCAAAATTAAAAAAAATACGACTTCAATTTCGTTGACCAATTCCCGCCACTTTCGAAGTACATTTCTGTTCATATCTCGAAGATCAGTATGATAAAAAATAAAGCGGGAAATGATCGATGGAACACTTCCCTGAACAGCTCGATGCACTCCACAAATTTGGTTGTAGTCAGAAGACTGATTGCAGATAAAATTGGAACAAAAAAAAATTCTCGGAGATCCACATCAGATACTCAAATTTTTTTGGTCTCTTTCAAACATGGAAAGAACTTTTAAAATCGGTTCATTTTTGCATGTCTGTTCATAATTCCATGAGATCATGAAATTTTATTTATGGGGACCACGTCGGGAGTATATTCTTTCAAACGAAATCCAATCAATAATGTTAAAATCAGTGCACTATTGACGGAGTAATCGGCGAACATACATAAAAAAACATGATAGAAAAGTGTAGTGAAACATAGAACCTCTTGCGTTCTTTAGTCGGTTAAAAATATCTAGTGCATGCTGTTTACAAGTGCACCCTCGTATCCAATTGCCTGCATTATTAGTGTGATTCGTAAATTGCACCTGTTAGACACTAGTCACTTGTGTCGCCGAGTCGTCTACGGTCCCCTCGACTTAATGCGAATATTCTATTCAATAGAGGTCATTGACTATACAATTGAGGTCTCAGTGGGTCGTTGATTCATTGTGCACGGGATAGTTCGTAAGATGCTGATGTTGATAAGAAGTAGATGTAAGTATAATAAGTGTGTTCTCGTGAGTTTTCAGATTTTCGTCATGAATTTTGACGGGGAGGGGGGGAGGGGGGAGAATTGTGGTGTTGGTGTGCGGAGAAAACTATTTATGGATCATTCCAATATTTATCTCACCTCTTAAATAAAACATGTTAAGAAACGCTAGAAAACATTGCATTTCAGTTCATAACTCCACAATAACACACACTATTGACGGAATAGTCTCACCGACTACTCCGTTGATAGTGGACCGATTTTGTATTTTTATTACGTACATTAAAAACATACAGTGAAACAGCCTCGAGATCTCCCTTTTCGAAGTTGGTTTTAAATTGTATAATCTTTGATAGTCTGGAAATAGTGCATAAGGTTTCTTTCTGCTCGTGTAACCCCCGGTTCCTATAACAAACTAACGGATGTCCGTAGGACTTTCACCATAGCAACGTTGTTATCTGTCAAAAAGTTTCATACATTTTATGTTGAAATAACAACGTTGCTATGGTGATGGACCTACGAACATCCGTTAGTTTGTTATAGGAACCGGGGGTAAGTGAATATGCCGCTGGTAACTTTATGCAATGCTCCTGACTATGAATTCGCAGTTTAAATTACTGACGTTTCATCTTTCAATTCATACAAACTTTGTACTGAAGTTGGGATTTCTGAACTTGAGAAGTGTTTTCAGCACCCCTGCCGCCAGAGCTCCTGGATATAAACGATGAATATCTAAAACATTCTGCTAGCGATGGCACTATTGAGGAGAACTTTGAGGAAGAACTTGCACGGGCGCCGGTTGTTTATTCCGAGGTATGTTTTTATGTAGCTTTAAGTATTACATCAAGTCAGTTACTGACGACAGTGCAGACTTTAAAATATTAATATTATAAAGATGAAAGTTTTTAAGTGTGCAAGTGTGTCACTCAAACTGCTGGACGGTTTTTTTTAAATATTATTAATAAAATTTGGGACCAGGATAGCTTATATCCTAGATTAACATATAAGCTACTTTCGATCCCAGTATTTTCAAGGGAACGGCCATTATTCAGCGCGGGTAACGCCGTGGGCGCGGCTAGTTAGCCATAATCGCAACCCAATGCAGGACAAGGCCTTCTATCAGATACATCGATTATAAGTTGTTTTTCTTACAGTGCGACTTGCAATTTCTGTGCCTTTAAATACCAGAGAATTTAGATAAATGTGCAGCTAGTCCTTTAGTAAGAGTGGGTGGAATAAATTATCTACTTTTGCATTCTTGATTCAACATCAAACGCATGAAATTGCAAAAGCTGCTTTTATACTATTCAAAAACTTTCAGACTCTTAAAGTTTCGACTTAATCACAGGCGGCTCAATATATATTATGTGAAATAAGTATAGATATAGATTGAAAATTGATATAAAAACCGTACAGGTATGTTCGTTTTGAAGCGTTTTGTTGTGTACATCTTTACATGTCTTGATTTAGTTCCATCAGTTTTTGCATATTTGCCAACGAAGCTATACGCCACGTGTTGCGTGCACAATTGTTGCACAACTGTTGCTTGTGAATGAAATGAAGAAGCCATTTTTATAATCAACGTACGGATGTCCGTAGGTCCATCACCATAGCAACTTTGGTTTTACAACACAAAATGTAGGAATTTTGACCGATAACAACGTATCAAGTCAGTACGTAGGCTCGTCGGGTTCGGCTCGTCCACTCCTACGTACTATGCATACGTACTCAGTCTTACTTACATTATCAGATACATTACATGCTACACGGCACCCTGCTTTATAAAACAAACAAACTTTAAGCACTAGCAATGTCCGTTACAGACAGAATCAAAAGTAGCTTTTTAAATCGAAAGCTTAGGAAATTTGCATTGATTCTGAAATGATTTTTTTTTTCTTCCGAAGACAAGTTGTTATCAAATCTTTGAGGCTGGAGTGATGCTACTTGCAAACTACGAAATTTCGTTTCGGAAACAAAAGAAGTTGAAACGAAATTTCGTTATTGGAGCGACCCTTGTCATCCATACTCTATACTAATATTTTATAGAGGTAAAGTTTGTTTGTGTTTGTCTGTTTGACGGAGGTAATCTCCGAAACTACTCAGCCGATTTTAAAAAAATTCATCTATTTGTAGAATGGACTGTTGGAAATGTTATAGGCTATATTTTATCCCGGTAGTTTCATTAGTACAGCCGTGCGAAACCGGGACGTGTTTTGTTTAAAATGCCGGCTTTACTACTCATTAAAATCATAACTATTTTACTTTTAAACTTGTGGTTTTATCCCGTAGTTTCATATAAACTATACGTAAACGACGCATCAGATGCAGTGGTTGCGGGTTCGATCCCCGCTGCGTATGTTTGTATTCTGTGAAAATTTTTGTTTTTATTCTGGGGTATATGTAAAAGATTCTTGCCTGATTCTTTCCTTCGCAACCAAAATTGAATCATCAAAATCGGTAAATCGGTAAACGACGAAGTATCTGCAAACACACATTAACCCCATTATGCATATTCGACCTAAAACCTGTATAAAACGTATATTAAATCTGTTGCTATCTCTTTTCGTTGACATATGAGTGACAAGAAAAAAATGTTCTAAAACGTTTCTAAAACGGGTGTACCTCTGAACTTCGACAGGTTTTTATTTCGACAGCTCCTTTACTTCGAAACAACTTATTCCGACAGATCATTACTTCGACAGAACAAATGTCCGACATGCAATACTGCGACAGAACATATTTCGACAACACACACCTTCGACAATCCACTTCTTCGACAGACAGTGCTTCGACATGCACTGGTTAGGCAGATCATTATTTCGACAGACCCACTACTTCGACAGAGTGTAGTGTAGTGTAGTGGTGGAAGGAGATGTCTGTATAGTTTCGGACACTACCTCCGTCAAACAAACAAACCAACATTACATCTTTATAATATAAGTATTGATAAAATGTTATAGTCTTGATTAATCGAATAACATTTCCCCTTCAATCAAAAGCTTACAGAGTAACCCCATTATGCATATGCGACCTAAAACCTGTATTAAACCTGTATTAGCTAAAACGCATATTAAATCTGTTGCTATCTCTTTTCGTTGACATATGGGTGACAAGAAAAAAACGTTCTTAAAACCTATATTAAATTGTCAAGTTTTTATGAATAAGACCCTAAATGTGCATAGGTACGAACTGCGTGAGCGGTCTGGACACGGCGCGGCGTTGTGTGTCCACTGTCCATCTCCGACATTGTATTATAGTTTATCTATCTATCTAATATCTAATATCTATCTAAGAAAATCTACATTCTTGATGACAGCTGTCATAATAAAACAGTTGTTTCTGTTTTAAAAATTAGACTTTATTTCTTACTCATGTAGGTAACATACGCTATTCCGCTTAAAAAGGTAATTGTATCCATTTCATCTTTCAGGAGTAAATGGTTTTGTAATCTTTCATTTTGCTGCATCTGCTTTCTTCGTTTAGGTTTTTCAATTTGAGCTATAATTCTTTCAACTTCGTTTTCTGTACTTTTTATTTCTTTTTTGATCTCGTCTAATGTTCTAAAAATATTCATATTTTTTCGATTTAGTAGAGTATTCCACCTCATATGCCAGCTTTCTATGGAATTTTGCGTGGATGGAATTCCACATTCAATCGAATCAGCGACCGACCACAGCTCTGGTGGAAAGCTTGGTGGTATTTTTTGGTAAGTGACTTTGGTCTTATTTTCGTTTTTTTTAAATGTCCCAGTTACGTACGTTTTCGAAAACCAATCGACTATCGGTTGAGCATCAACAGGCAATACCTTTTCTTTGATTTGCTCGAAGGCAGTTGCAATTTCGGACGACGGTATGTAGGGCAGCGCCGAAATGTGTTTTATTTTATGAGCAAAATCACTATCATTTATGTATTTATCATCTAATCCAGCTCCTTCAATATGTCGCCATATAATTTGTTTTAGATGAAACAAGCAACATTTTTGTTTTGCACAGGGAAATGCACGTTTACAGGCATTGATTGCCGCTTTCTCGAAATCGGTGATTACAACTTGTGGTTTTAATATTATGTTAAATTTTCCCAATACGAAGCGTTGTAATATTTCGAAAAAAATGAAATAAGAGTTTTCATTTTTCTTATTCATGAAACAATACACAAGTGGAAGAATTTCATTGGTACTATTCTTTAGCCCGACTCTGCCTTGTATGGTATACATTTGATAAAACAATGCTGGACAACATTTGAACGTTCCGTCCATAACCCAGAAGTCAGAACGACTAAGAAGTCTCAAATTTTCCTCTGTGCTAAAAACAAGCACAATATTACCGTCAAAATTGTAATGACCAATTAAGAACTGTTTTCCGTCGATTGTTTGGTATTGCTCCGGAATTTCCAAATCATCAAGTTTGTTAGGAATTTTTGGTAGGTCTCGGTTCCTAGTTCTATTTACCATTGTTTGCATAGATTTCTTACTAGGCATATAGGGCGCACTAGTAGACGGGATGTCCTGAATGCATTGTTGTATAATTTGTATTGGAGTATCCATGCTGTCACGAGCCTTTTCTTTGAGCTTTACGTGTAACTTTCGAACTCTTAAATTTTCTGGATCAGGTATATGGTTGTGAGGATTTAGTGTTTGGCTTTCAATGTAATGGTTACCTTCCCGCTCTATGGTTTTAAGCCACACATCACACTTTTTTAAACACTTCTCTACGCAGCTCCAATAAAAAACATTATTTCGTACTTTATTAATACAGTAAATGTAACCGTTCAATACTAATTGTTGCTTTCCTCTTCGTGATAACACTATTTCGCATGAAGCCATGATTTTAACGCTAGGTAATATTGGCGTAAGAAACGAAAAGATTCGAATATGATGACGTTTGAATATTGACAGTTCCATTTTTGTAATTAATTTTTTTCTCAATTACATTACAACGAGATAAAAAGTATGCAAGGTCTCGTAAAAAGATTTCATAGCGGTTTTATTAAAAAGTATATTGTTACTTACTATATCTCCCTTCACCACTACACTACACTCTGTCGAAGTAGTGGGTCTGTCGAAATAATGATCTGCCTAACCAGTGCATGTCGAAGCACTGTCTGTCGAAGAAGTGGATTGTCGAAGGTGTGTGTTGTCGAAATATGTTCTGTCGCAGTATTGCATGTCGGACATTTGTTCTGTCGAAGTAATGATCTGTCGGAATAAGTTGTTTCGAAGTAAAGGAGCTGTCGAAATAAAAACCTGTCGAAGTTCGGGAGTACAGTCTTCTAAAACCTGTATTAAATTGTCAAGTTTTTATGAATAAACCCCTACGAGTTTAAAGGTTCTTGCCCACTATCCCGTATTATACCATGAGCGTCCGAACAAATAATGTCAAAATACAAGTACATTGTTCCATACGAAA
Source organism: Xanthorhoe spadicearia (assembly GCA_947086425.1). Classification (NCBI taxonomy): domain Eukaryota; kingdom Metazoa; phylum Arthropoda; class Insecta; order Lepidoptera; family Geometridae; genus Xanthorhoe; species Xanthorhoe spadicearia. Next base: position 2,071,046 of record OX352194.1, on the reverse strand, counting down.
ATTAAGTTTAGTGTAGAAAAATGTCTTCCGAACTTACGGTCGTAATTGCGGAACGGTAATGAACCGGGAGTAGCAAACGTTCGTAATTCCAAGCGAAATTTTGTTTTTCGTCGAACCATAGTTCAATGCCAAGCCACTTACCGTATTTAGAATACATCTCATTATTTCTTCGGCCCGGCCAAATAAATGAGCTGCTTGGAAACTATCTGAGTTTTATATGAAAACTAGCTGCTTTCCGCTGTTTCACCCGCGTAAGTCCCGTTCCCGCGGGAGTATCGGGCTAAAAAAAAGCCAATGTCACTCTCTATCCCTTTGGCTATCACCACTTAAAATCACGTCAATTCGTCGCTCCGTTTTGCAGTGAAAGACCGACAAACACACACACACACACTTTTCCATTAAACTACTACTAATATTTTAATGGAAAAGTGTGTGTGTGTGTTTGTTTGTCCGTCTTGTCCGTCACCTTTGTGATTGTTGGTGACCTGATTAGATCAATGGGGTGTTGAACTGCGGACTGCAGGTGCAGTTCCGCGAACTCGAAACGCAGATGAGATAAATCGATAGAGCTGCCAGGGTTGGATCTCGTACTGAAAAATTATACTATGTAGTATGTACTATTACTTCACACTGTGTTGTAGTAAGGCCACTATGCTCCGTAAAAATACCAAACGTTTTG